>CM053567.1:113028302-113135575 GCA_028646485.1 Cryptoprocta ferox | reverse complement strand
TCGTGTTTTTTCTCCCTCCCTCTCCCTAACTCTTTTTCCTCCTTCCCCTCCCCATTGTCCTCTATTGGGTTTCTCCTGTTAGACCTATGAGTGCGAACATATGGTATCTGTCCTTCTCCGCCTGACTTATTTCGCTGAGCATGACACCCTCGAGGTCCATCCACTTTGCTACAAATGGCCAGATTTCATTCTTTCTCAAAAAAATTTTTATTTTTTAATGTTTTATTTATTTTTCGGAGAGAGAAAGACAGAGTACATGTGTGGGAGGGGCAGAAAGGGAGGGAGACACAGAATCCAAAGGAAATCTGAAGCAGACTCCAGGCTCTGTGCTGACAGCTCGACGCAGGGCTTGAACTTACGAACCTTTAGGATCATGACCTGAGTTGAAGTCAGACGCTTAACCAACTGAGCCACCCAGGTGCCTCTTGTTAAAAATTTTAAATAGGAAGAAAGTTCCTAGGTCCACGGCTACTTTGTCCCTAATGCAGCTCCTAGGAAGCAACAACTTCCCACCTCCCCACTTCTTACTGTTATTACTTCCGTATATTTAAATAATGTGCTGGTACTTCTAGGTCTTGATTTTTTTCTAATCTGACAAACTGTTTTACCTGGCAAATTATTGCATTTGTATGTGTAATGACTGCTTGTATATGTGAAATGATTTCCAAAATCTTATTTTGTGTTCTTTTTCTTCCATGCTTTCCTCTCCCTCCATTAGTTTCTGTCTTTTTGGATTTATCAAGATTTTAAAAATTCTCTTATTTGCTTTAGTTAGTTTAGAAGTTATGCATTATATGTCTGCTGGTAATTTGACTTAAATTGATTGATTTTTAAATGTGAAGGAGCTCTTGAGCAGCTCAGTCAGTTAAGCGTCCAACTTCTGCTCAGGTCATGATCTCATGGTTCGTGAGTTCAGCCCTGTGTTGGGCTCTGTGCTCACAGCTCAGAGCCTGGAGCCTGCTTCAGATTCTGTGTCTCCCTCTCTCTCTCTGCCTCCCCCTCATTCACACTCAGTCTCTCTCTGTTTCTCAAATATAAGTAAACATTAAAAAAAAACCTTTAAATGTCAAACCAAAATTTTAATTTGCATATAAACCCAATTTTGTCATGATCTAGTATTGTTTTCACACATTGCTGTTTCCAAGTTGCTAATACTCTAGAATGTTTTCTATATGTATTTATGAGTAAGATTGGCCTCTACTATTCTTCCCTTTTACTGACATTGTTGGGATTTGCCAACCAGGCAATACTAATTATTAACATTAGTTGAATCAGTTGAGAATTAAAACACTTTTTTCAATTCTTCGGAGGAGCTTGCGCACAATTAGAAATTTTCCCTCCTTAAATGTAGAACTCAGCAGTGAAACAATTTGGACCTCGAGTTTTTGTGGTAGAAAGTTTTACATTACTGACTTGATAAATTACATGAAAATTACATGAAAATAAATAACATGAAAATGTTTTAAGAACTTATTTCAAACAAATTAAAAACTTTTGTCCGTAGACTCTGTAATGATGTTATATATTTTCAGGACTGACCTGTATCTCCCTCTCTTTCTCCATTAGCCTGTTAATATTAATAGTTTCATCAGTTACTTTTGACCTTGTGACCCTTTGTATTATGTTTTTGTTTTCTATTTTATCAATACCGTCTTTCATTGAAATGTTTTTCTTCTAACTTCTTGTGAGGGACTCCTATCTCCTTTATTTAAGGCCATCCACTCCTCTCTATATTGCAACCTGTGAATTTTGATAGGAAGTATTTTCAGATTTTGCAAAGAAGTGGATTGGAGTGAAGCACAAGGTAGGCTATGGTAGATGCTATGATGTAGCTCCTGACCACCCTTCAGGAAGAAATCATTGATCTTTTCATTTCCTGAGAGTCCTCCTGGGAGAAGGCCTGACTCTTGAGGTCCCCTTTCTTTACTGCCTTGACTGGTGAGCACATCTCACTCAGGGTTATGCTTCCTTCTTTGGGCTCTCTGCACCTAGTGCCTGACTGAGGTGGGCTAGAAATTCCTGACCTTCCGTATTTATAGCAGGACTATCAACAGTAGCCAAGTTATGGAAAGAGCCCAAATGTCCATCAACTGATGAATGGATTAAGAAGTGGTATATGTAAACAATGGAATGCTACTTGGCAATGAAAAAGAATGAAATCTTGCCATTTGCAGCAACGTTGATAGAGCTGGAGGGTGTTATGCTAAGTGAAATAAGTCAGTGAGAGAAAGATGAGTATCACATGATTTCACTCATATGGGGAATTTGAGAAACTTAACAGATGATCATAGAGGAAGGGAAGGAAACATAAGATAGAAACAGAGAGGGAGACAAACCGTAATAGACTCTTAAATATGCAGAGAACAAACTGAAGGTTGATGGGGAAGAGGGAGTGGGGGTGGGGAAAGTGGGTGATGGGCATTAAGGAGGGCACTTTTGCAGATGAGCACTGGATGTTGTATGTAAGAGATGAATCACTGGATTCCACTCCTGAAGCCAAGATTACAATGTATGTTAACTAACTTAAGAATATATTAAAACAATAATAAAAATAAATAAATAAATTCTTGACACTCCCCAGTTTGGAACAACCCTTACAGGTCAACTTCAAAATTCCCCCTAAAGTCTGCTCAGGTCTCTGTTGAAATTTCATGGCTATACTTCTTCTGTCCAATATTATCTTCTTCTTTTTATTCACACAGATGTTGATCCTAAGAGTTCTCTAAAAATCCCCTGGTATGGTAATCTCAGTATCATTCTTCTTCTCAAGGAATTAGACCTATGAGAGAAGACTTTCTAGGAGAAATGATATTTAAGCTGAGAACTAAAGTAGGTATACAGAAGAATATATGCAGTAAGTACCAACAGCTAGCTCACTGGGTGGGGAGTAGAGGCATGTGCATGTGTATGTGTGCTAAAGTGGAGGGGTGATGAGGAAGCATGGCAGTATGAGAGAAAGAGCTAGAAAAACATGCTTACCTAAGCCGCAGAGGAGTTTATAATCTACCTTGAGAAGTTTGGGGCCTTAGATCCCATTAGTAGTACTATAGTTGTAGGTCTTGGGCACAGTTCATTGATTAGAAGGGCTAGGTGGGAACTCTTTGCCAGACAGAATTCAAGAATATAAGTGGAGCCAAATTTCATTCAAATAGTAAAGATATTACCATTTCTTGAAGTATGATAGCACTTAGCCAACAACAAATGTTTGCAGATAGAAACGATCACTAAGTGATTCCAGAGTGTTTAACTATCCAGTTCCTCATTAGAAGTGCATTTCACTGTTGACTTACCCAGCAGGATTTTGGAAAATGTCTTTACTCTATTGGGACCATGTAGCCTTCTATTCTTATGGCCTGCAGGCAAATGGCACCCACGGGGAAAATTCTACCGCACATTGTCAGTTCTCATATATGCAACCAGCTCACTGCTGTGCTTTATTAAAGGCATAAATCTGAACTTATGCTGAATATGTACAAAGGAAATTTGATTTGTACATCTTTATAACATCAAAGAGTTACTCCAGTTTCCAAAGGCAGCCTATTTACTGTCTCATTAAAGGATCAGCACCACAGTAATGTTTTCCAATAGGTGATGTCACTGACAGCTCGGAGTTCCCTAGGTTTTAAATGCACTGGAGAATGCAACATCATCATGAAGAAAATCCAAGATAATACCTATTTCTTCAATTGTCAATCATTTATAAGGTATGGAATAGGGACTGATTTTTTATTATTATAAAAAAAGCAGTAGAAAATAGCAGTAAAAAAAAGCAGTTAGGAAAAAACGTCTTTAAGTATTCAGAGAATCCACGTTGAATAGGTGGCAGAGGGAGAATGGAAGGGGAGGAGGTGAGGAAAGTAAAAGGATATCTACCTTTGCTTGACTGGAGAGAAAAATAATGATGTTTTTATGAAGAGTTGAATAAACACTTCAAAGATCTGCCACCAGCAAGATAGGTCAACGGAGTCCTTTTGTTAATGGATTCAGCTGAAAGCAGCAAATCCTGTTGCATAAATACAGGACTTCAAAGGCAGTATTACAACTCCTGAGAGACAGGTTGTTAACCTTACCAGTTCAGTGGATGCAGGAGAAAACAATGTTTGCGGATGGAGTTTCATCAAAAGGACTGGTAGGGACAGTGATATTTTGCCGTGTAACTTGACACAGGGAACTTACTTCTCACCCATGTAGTAATCCATGAGAATTAGTCATATGTTCCCATATACCTACAGTGGAGGCTGGGAAATGTAACCTGTGACTGCGAAGCCACTTCACAATGTCACCTCTGTGCTCTGGTAACATTGGGGGCAGTTAGTTCTCTTCCACATGAGCCATCTCTGTCCTCAGAAAATTGCAACAGATCTCCTTTTGACTGGCTTTTCTGATAATTCCTGCATGGCAATGCAAACCTCTAATCTATATCCAGTCCTCTGTATTTAGGAAAAAAAATGATTATATTCAGTTCAATTGAATAAAAATTGTTGTGCTAAATATTATACGGATCTGATGTTGTTGAGGTTCAATGTTAGATTCTGTGAAGAAGATACTGTTAGGGTCTTCAGGGAACTCTTAGAGCATATATTCTAATCAAGCTCAATTTCAATAAAATGTAGTCAGTGTTAGTCTCTTTTAAGAGTGCTAGATGTTTGTTCTTCTTATAATTGAAATGAGGCATCATTCATTAGAGGATTGTTAGAAGCTCAGATACAATTGTACTGACATTTGAGTCAAGATTTTTTATGTCTGATGTCAATAAATGAAACAAACTTTATAAGATTTTAGGATATCTCATACACACACACACACACACACACACACACACACACAGTGGAATATTCCTCGGCGATCAGAAGGAATGGTACCTTGACATTTGCAACAACGTAGATGGAACTAGAGTGTATGATGCTAAGCAAAATAACTCAGTCAGAGAAAGACAAATATCATATGATTTCACTCATATGTAGCATTTAAGAAACACAGCGGACCATAGGGGAAGGAAGGAAACGTAAGATTAAAAGAGAGTGGGAGGCAAACCATAAGAGATTCTTAAATACAGAGAACAAACTGAAGGTTGCTGGAGGGGTGTCAGGTGGGGGGATGGACTAAATGGGTGATGGGCAGTAAGGAGAGCACTTGTTGGGATGAGCCCTGTGTGTTATATGTATTTGATGTATCACTAAATTCTACTCCTGAAACCATTATTACTCTATATGTTAACTAACTTGGATTTAAATAAAATTTAAAAATTTAAAAAAAGATTTTAGTATAGCTCTAAAATGTAACCATGTAGAGAACTTTACATTGCACTGAAAATGTCTGATTTTGAAGAAAACTCTTCTCTGTTCTGTCTTTTCAAAGTGGAGAACAGCAGACTCAGACTAGCCAATGTGATTTTTATTCCATAACATACCACAGGCAGTCAGTCTTCTACTGACAACTAATAATTGATATTTTGTCTTAATGAGCTCTAGTTCAAGAAGTTTCCGTAGCACTAAGGAGTTTGACATGCCACATAACAGCACAACCATAGCACATACAATAAATGCTTCATCTTTCTTATATCATTACTTGCTATGTTCTTCAGTGTCCTCCACAGCCCGGAATTACTACTCCTAATTCTAGAATCAGATGCAGTTTTGGATCTTCAGATGGAATTAGATGTTGTAATGGAAAGAAATTAAACCCCAAAGGCCTGGGTCTGCCATTGTGTGACCTGAAATATGCATTTAACCATTCAGTGCCATGGTTTCCTCATGTGCGAAAGAGTCTTGCAGTAACGAAGCTTCAATATTCTATGTATTTTGTTCAGTGAGTTTATTACTCTAGTACATTTTTATATAATTATGTTGTCTATGTAGGGAATTCCAACCTAAAAAAAAGAAAGTCCAGTGGATATAGGCTATAGCCCTTTTGTTATTTAGGTACGACTTACCTCCTTGTTCAATTTGGAAATCAGTTATTCACACTACCTTCGTTTATGTCTTTAGCTTCTTCTGTGCTGTATCTTTCTTATCTCCATAAATACAAATTATTGACTACCTGAAGCTAACTCCATAAGCTATGAGCTTAAAAATTGCACAATTCTTCTGTTTGGCAGTACTCGAAGGAGGAAGATAATGTATTGCAAATAAATAGGCTTGGTTTTGGGAATGCTTCCAATTTTGAATCCTTGGCAATGTTGGACTTCCACTGGAAAATAAAATTAGCCAAAGCTTTAGCTCAAAATCTTTTGAAAGATAAAGCTCTGGGGATTAATCTAATGTATTCAAGGTGTCCATGTGCCTTGAGTATGGCTAATAATAAGCTCCTTGGAAAATATGATGAAGACGCTGGCAGGTTATCAAAGTTCAACAAAAATCAACTTCATGCCCATCTAAGACTACCATTTCCAAAATAGATTGGTGGATTTTAGGTTTATTGTTTCATTTGGAATGTTCAGTTTGGGAGTGTGGGAGGTATTTTTCATCATCATAGGGAAGGGGACAATAAGCCTCACCTCCCACATTCAGTGTGTATCCTCTTGTTGTTTTATCTTAGCATCTGAAATTCAAAGTATCTTCCTCCAAAGGAAAAGGCCACCCAGGAGCTGGAATGAAAGGAGCACGAGGAAGAATTTGCGGTGAAATTTGGCCACAGTCCCTGAAAGCCCCCCTTCCTGCATTTTTTTCAGAGCGTAGGGTAATATTTGAGTGTCTGTAATGTGGTAGATGTTCTACCCCCCAGACTCAGTCTTGAGGAGTTCTGGAGTAGCACTGTATTCTTCTCAGAGTGATTGGACTTCAGAAGTAAATAAAGGTATTACTTGCCTATTCCAAAATTTAGAGAAACTGATGAAAATATTTTAGATCATAAGAATTTCCCTAGAAATCCAGCTACATCTCAGCTTCATAGTAAAAGGGTTAAATTTTCATAACTGAATAAACTCCCTTTCTATTCAGGAATTATGTAACTTCCAGCAGTTATTTTCAACTAAGAAGATGAAATGAAGGTTGAATCAAAGTCACCTACAACACTTTCTCAACTCACACATTCTCTACTTTCAACAGGCCCCATTTTTCTCCCCAAGAAATTCTAGCACATTGTTGCCTGTGGGGCCATGTTTAGAATCTGCCTCTGGGATCAATAGTTATTTATAAGAGTGGGTTGTATCTCTTGGATGCTGGAGTGGGAAAAAGGTTGAGAAACAGCTCTGCTGTCTTAGAACAACATTTCTCGACAGTGTCCCTAGCCCTTCAGGGATCTGCAAAGTTAGTAATTCAGACCTTCAGGCGATGTTTGTTATTTTTTTAAAGCAAACTTATGGAACCTTTATATCTACTCACAATAAAGTTACTCTAGCTGCTGGCTGAAACCTGGTCTGTCATCTTCAAGCTACAATTATATCAAGTTATGGTGACAAGGTAACTATTGCAAGCTATGTAGAAGGTCTGATGAACATTTGCATGTTCCTTGATGAATAAGAACAGAAAAAAAGTGACTTGTTATTTAATTAAGTCTAGTCATTTCACAGACTATTTCAGAACATAGGACATATAGAAGAAAAATAATTAAAGGGCATGTGGCACTGAAACGTTTGGAAACCACTGACCTCAAATAAAGTAAGATTCAGCACAGGGGAAATATCTGTTGATTTCTCTTTAATCAATAACTTTCTTATTGATAGTAACATCTATAAATACATCTCTCTCTCCCTGCCCCATATATACACACAGATTTGTATTTTGTTCTGTAATAGGTAGGACTGAAGAAAGAAGAATAGATCTACTAATTAAGGATAGAGCTCTTTATATATTGACAGGTGTAATCATTTTTTACTTATGATCTTTTAAAATTATTCATGTTTGATTAATCTCCAGTAAATTTGAGTTCTACACCCTTGCTCTTCCTGTAATGGGTGCTGTGGGTGGTGAGATTGTGGGAGGCTCAACTTCAGAATGCATTTTTACAAAATTACTATCATCAGTAAGTTCTGGGTCTTACATAAGGTATGAATGATTGACCTTAAAAATATATCTGCAGCTATGATACTTATTAATATAGTTGTTACTGCTTTTTGTATAATGGATGATAAATGAAAGTTAAGACATTTGGGTGTCTTTCCTTTTGTAGAATTAGCAAGAATTTCTACCAGCAAGCTGTATTAAGAAAGTCGTTACTAAAGAAAGAAAATCATGGTAGGAGACCCTGAAAGCTACCAGATTTTAACTTTTGGAGAGCAGAAGAAAGCAATTAGTCCTTTTTCTATTTTCTTTCTAATACCAACTAGAATTGAAGGGGGAAAGGACAAGGTGGCAGCACTTTATTAAACGGCAGTGAGGAATGAGGCTATGAGAAAGGTGACAGTTTCCAGATGAACAAATATCTGGGTCTGTTGGTTTGATCTTTAAGGTATCAGTAAGAAAACAATGAGAAAAGGCGGACCTGCTGATTTTCCTCCATGGAAGAAAGGTGTCTTTTAATTCTGGAATGAAAGTGCATTCTAGAAGAAATCTGCTTTTTAAGTCAATTGGCAACAGGTTCTTGAGATTCCAGATCATCCTTTCAAATTACTTGAACAGAGAGAAAACATACCCAATCAATAGCAAACCCAACTCATTTGCATATTTAACAATGTTTCAGCACTCTTGGAGTCATACTGGGCTAGATGATTTATTCAATTAGTGGTCATAGCAACTCCTCAGTCAGATTTTAAGAAAAAGAGGTTCGACAGAGAAATAAAAGAAATAAAGGATGAAAACCTTTGCACTTTGTGAAATAATACATGAATTCATCTTTTTGAAACCCCTTTTTCATCCCTGCCTGTTCCCATTGTAAAGCAGGAACAATAGTTGGAAACTCGAAAGCAGTTTGACATCTGTCCCACTTCACACATAGAATATCTGTTTTCAATCAGCGTGCAATCTATCTAGATTGCCAGGAGAGGGGAAGCGCCTGATGCAGGAACTTAAGAATCAACATAATCTAGAGGCTTTCTTCTGCGGGCCACCTAGTCAAAGTGCTCAGAACAAAGTCAGGAAGAGAGCTTTCCAGGTTTACATGTGCTCTGAGAGCCTAACAAACAATCACAACCACAATTGCCCCTTGGTCAGCAATTCCAAAGTTACCTTCACCCCACTTTGAACTTCTGAGTGACTTTTTTATCCTTTGCCTTCCTCCTCCCCAACAGAGTACTTAGCATAGCTCTCTGCATGCACATCAACCTCTCACCCTCTTAACAGTCACAAGCAGGTTGGAAGTATGTTATCTTTGAAGTAGTGGGGTCGAGAGGGGGGTGAGGGCCACGCAAACGTACCACTTGGATCTGCTGTGGGAAGTATAAGTCATGGAGGTCTCGCTGCTCCCTTCTGAACGCCTCCTTCTGGTGCTAAGGCAAGCCCATTTCTTCAAAGGCAGGACTCCTCTCATAGATGACTTTGGCCCGGCAGACTCTGTAGGCCTGGCTGACGCCTTGAGAGCTGTGTTGCCGCGTGGGACTCTTCCTACCAACCCTCCTTCCTTTCTCTCTCCTTCTGCAGGAGTCACACCTGCAGGCCCCTCAGAAGCCTTCCCCTGCCTCCTCCAGCTTAGTCCCCTCTGCCCCTCACAGGGTTAATCTCTTGCTGTCTAATACCGTCTTGGCATCTGCTCCTCCGAGGGCCTGAGCAAACATAAGGAGTAGACTTTCTCCCACGGTTTAGAGCTCTAAATCTGAATGTAAATAAGGCATTAGGGAAAACAGAGGCAGATATCCAAATGGAATTCCAAAATGTGCTTGGCCACCCCCTCTCTCCCTAACTCTTTTACCACTTCCCAGCCTTGGAGCAGGGATCAGCCAACTTTGTTGTAAAGGGCAATATAGTAAATGCGTTATGCTTATGGGTGAAAGGGTCTCTGCACAAGTACTCAACTCTGCTACTGTAGTGTCAAAGCCACCGAAAGCAAAACGTAAAGGCATGGACATGTCTATGTTCCTGTGTTTATTTAAAAAACAGGTGGCAGGGCATATATGGCCTGGGGGCCATAGTTTGTTGACCCCTGGTCTTCCAAATACTCATCAGAGATTTCCTTTGGCTGACTGATTCCATCATTTATTAAGACCTCTGGAAATTGAGAAGATCTTTTAAGCTAAAAAGAACAGGAGGATCTGTGTTCTGGCATCTGCTTCTTTAGAAATGCCTCACTCTGCAGTCAGCAGTCAAGGCTCCCCTCCTTTGGGGATCTTGTGAGGGCCCCGACATGCCCACTCCCCAGCCCTTTTTCATTTTGCTTACAAATTGCTAAGCACTCCACTTTCCATCCTAGCAAATGAAGCTTTATTTTTTTGTTGTTGTTGTTGCTGGAAATTTTAAAACCTGAAATTTAACAAGAGGATGACTACCTCTTAAAAAAGCTTCTAGCAATTACAGTAGGAGTCACCATTGCAACTCACATTATTTTGGATTAAAGCATTTTGGAGTGGGAGCTGATGAGAAAAAAAAAAAGTTACATGAAGCCAACTGAGGTTCTGACTTTAGCTAGAAAAATACCCCAATATTTTCCCAGAGGTGTAGGAGTTGGGGAAAGGAAGCAGAGCTGATAAAACTTCAAGGGACTGAGAATAAACTCAGGTAGGAAGTCAGTCAATCAAACAGCCAACTAGAGGGTCACCTGGGTGGCTCAGTAGGTTAAGCCTCTGACTCTTGATTTCAGTTTAGGGTCATGATCTCACAGTTCATGAGTTCAAGCCCTGCACTGGGCTTTGCACTGACAGATTCCCTCTCTTGGGATTGGGATTCTCTCTCTCCCTCTATCTGCCTCTCCCTCACTTGCACCATCTCTGTCTCTCTCAAAACAAACAAACAAACAAAAAACCCAGCCAAGTACTCTGCAGTTCCAGGTGAGACAGGAAGATTTTGCCTCACTGATTATGCTTCATTAGTGGTAAACATGAATATATTGTGATTAACGTTTATGTACTTACTGTTGCTTCATTTCTAGCCCTGTTTGGATGGTCTACTTGGATTGCACCATTCTCAAATAAAGGATTTAGAAAAGGGCACTGGGCCTATTTGGATTGCCTTTGGCACTTGTTCCAACTCCAAGATGGAATGTAAGAAAAGGGCCTCCATTCCTGGATGTGGGGTGGTGGCAACATAAACCTTGGCTCTATCTTCTGAGAGAGATCCATGACCCAGAATGGATTTCCAAGCCATCCCTCTGTTTCTTGGCATCTTACCCTGATCTTTTGTCCTTTCCTCCTTTGTTTTTGTTGAGGACTGAGGCAGAGCCAAGGCTGAAAAATAAGCAATAGGTGATAAAGCTTTGTTTAGACAGAGCCTCTTAAAATGAGGAGCGTCTGCAATACTTTTTTAAAAAAAGTTCCATTTATTTATTTTAAGCAATCTCTATACCAATGTGGGGCTTGAACTCATGACCCCAAGATCCAGAGTTGCATGCTCCACCAGCTGAGCCAGCCAGTGATCCTTTTAATGAAGTGCCTGGAGTTGTGAGGGTTAATCATCAAACTAGTGGTAATGTAGCATATAATAAATAAAAATCATTAGCAACTACAGTAATAGTTATACAATGATGGACTGAGTATGACCTCAATGACTACTACAGTCATAATGAAATGTGTATCACCGCATTGAATTTTCACAGTATCCACTCTAGTTGCCATTTTACAGATTAGAAAATTTGTTCTCAGAGTTTAATTCTGATGAAATGATTGAACTAAAGGCATAAAGTACGTAATTCAAAGAATGGAAATTGTTGGCTAGTTGGGCTTCCAATGACTGAGACAAGCGGATAGATTCAGAATTCTGGAGCCAGATGATTTGGGTCTGAATCTCAGTCCTATGCCTTGCATGATAAATTAGTCAGCTTCTGTGTGTCTGCCCCCCAGGGTTGCTGGGAGGATTAAATGAACACTATTTGGATAATGTTTAGAACCATGTTTGGCATATACACCACATCAGTGTTTGTAAAATAGATAAATATACCATATTGCTTTCAGGAAGTTGAATACATTAGGTGACTTTAGGAAGAGTGCCTTATCTTTCTGAGCTTCATTTTCTATGTAACTGCAAAATGTAAATAATAATAGTACTTATGTCATAGCTGCTTACAAAGTTAATTGGACTTGATTTAAAGACCTTAATATAGTACCTGGGACTTATTAAGGGCTCTATTCTGGTAGCTCCTTTTTTTTTTTTTAAATGTGTATCTATTTTTGGGAAAGAGAGAAAGAAAGAGAGACAGAGAATGAGTGGAGGAGGGGCAGAGAGACAGACATAGAATCTGAAGCAGGCTGCAGGCTCTGAGCTGTTAGCACAGAGCCCAACGTGGGACTCAAACTCAGGAGGCACAAGATCATGACCTGAGCCTAAGTCTGACACTTAACTGACTGAGCCACCTAGGCACCCCCTGGTAGCTTCTGAAGTAGTCTGGGTCCCCTAGAAAACAGAACAAACAAAATATATGTGTGTATATATACATATATATGTATATTACATATATATTTACTATAAAGAGTTGCCTTATGCAACCATAGAGACTGAGAAATAAGTCCAACATCTGCAGTCAGTCAGCTGGCAAACCAAGAGAGCTGAGAGTGTGAATTATAATCTGAGTCTGAGTCCAAAGGCAGAAGGTTTATATTCCAGCTCAAAGACAGTTAAGCAGAAAACATTACTGGGGTGCCTGGGTGGCTTAGTTGGTTAAGCATCTGCACCTTTATTTCGGCTCAGGTCATGATCTTGCAGTTCTTGGGATCAAGCTCCATGTCAGGCTCTGTGCTGACGGCACAGTGCCTGCTTGGGATTCTCTCTCTCTCTCTCTCTCTCTCTCTCTCTCTCAAAAAAAAAAAATAAACTTTTTAAAAAAGAAAACATTCCTTCTTATTCAGCCTTTTATTCTATTCAGGCTTCAATAAGCACCACCCACTTTGGGGAGGGTGATCTGCTTTGCTCAGTTTATCCATTCAAATGTGAATTTCATCCAGAAACACACTCAACAGACACATGCAGGAGTAATGTTTGTAAAGGATTGAATGTTCATGTTCCTCCACAATTCATTAGTTAAATTCTTAACACCCAACATGGTGGTTTGGGAAGTGGGGGGCCTCTGGGAGCTGATTAAATCATGAGAGTGGAGTCCTTATGGATGGAATTAGTCCCCTTATAAGAGAGATCCCAGAGAGAGAGAGACTTCTTGCCCTTTCTACCATGTGAGTTTACAGAAAAAAGACAGCCACAGAGGAAGCAGATCTGTAACAGACATTGAATCTGCTGGTGCCTTGATCTTGGACGTCCAGCCTCCAGAGCTGTGAGAAATAAATTTTTGTTGTTTATGAGCCCCTCAGTTTATGGTATTTTTGTTATAGCAGTCCGAATGGACTATGACAATGTTTAACCAAATATGTAGGTACTCCATGGCCCAGTCAAGTTGTTACATAAAATTAACCATCCATGTTATTATGGTTGTTTTTACTGCTGTTGTATTATCTTCTCATGTGGAGGCAAAATCTATGTAAGAACATCAGTCAGACCAACACTGAACTATAGTCAGTGTAAATAGTTAATACGGAAGGTAGCATGTATAATATTTAAAGTTTCTTAGGAGAACACACATATTATTCAAAGATTAATAAAAGATAATTTCAACTATATTTTAAGGGCAATGATTTTCATAGGGATGCACCTTGTTCAGGCATTGGACAACTTAAGAATAATAGGCTGACTGAAAAGACAGTAGCGTCAAAATAGACCAATATGTAAACATATCAGGACCTCCCTTAAGTGTTGGAATTTTAATGCATCAATTGGACAGCAGGCTTTGTAAGTTGCTAAATTAAGACAGAGTTATTATAACACAAAGCACCTTTGTGTTTGAGGGGGACTTGTGAAACGTCACAGGTGGTTTGCTAAAAAAGACCCAGAGGAAATTCCTACACCCTCCAAGGAAAGACCATCAAAGCAGCTAGTGTTGCACTCAGCTCCCCTCAAGCCACCACTGTGAGTGTCAACTCACAACCTTTGTAACCTGGGAAGACAAGGGGCTTGCACCATGATACCCCCTGCCCATCTCTCCAGCTTTCTCTCTATCTCCTCCCCTTTTCCCTCTTTCCCTCATGCTGGACCTTTCTTAGGTCCGCCATTTAGCCCTGCTCATCCTTACTTTCAGGCCTTGCACAAACCACTCCTTTCAGTGCGGGTCATTCTTTCCTCCCTCCTGTTTAACTGCCTCTCATTCTTCTTTTTTATTTTTTTAAATGTTTGTTTATTTTTGAGAGAGAGAGAGAGAGAGAGAGAGAGAGCGACAGGAGAGGGACAGAGAGAGGGAGACACAGAATCTGAAGCAGGCTCCAGGCTCTGAGCTGTCAGCACAGAGCCCAATGTGGGGCTTGAACTCAGGAGCCATGAGATCATGACCTGAGCCAAAGTCTGATGCTTAACTGACTGAGCCACCCAGGTGCCCTATCTCATCCTTCTGTCTTGGCTGAAGTATCATTTCTTCAGAGGGTTTCTGTACTGACCAGATGACATTAGATCCTTCTGAGATATGCACCAAGAGCATATATGTTCCCCTCTGATAGCACTGTCTCTCATTTAATTATTTTTCTTACTACATTTTTAGTAACTATATGTACAAAGATCATGTAAACTCAGAAGGGCAGGACCCATTTTCATTATATCTTCTCAATTCTTACCATAGCACCTGACACACAGTAGAACTTCATTAAATAACATCTAATTGAATTTAAGATGAATTGATTGTGAGACACATCACTGTTTCGTATACCCCTAGAGAAAAAAACCCCAAAAACTTCCAATTAACTATGACATGACACTTTTTTTTATCATTGAGCATTTTTATTCTATATTTACTAGATAATGTTATTTAGTCTAATTTAGATATAGGTTCTTATCATATATTACATTTGTACACATAGGAAAAGAAAAAAGTAAAATAGATTGGTTAGTGCATTTCATAAATGCCTTCATATTCAGAATCTGTCTTATGATTTATTTAAATAATTAAAACATTTATCTTATTTTATTTGAGAGAGAGTGCAAGAGAGCACAAGTGGGGGACAGGGCAGACAGAGAGAGAGAGAGAGAGAGAACCGCAAACAGACTTTACTCTCAGCATGGAGCCCAATTCGGGGCTTGATCCCATGGCCCCAGGATCATGACCTGAGCCAAAATCAGAAGTTGGATGCTTAACCAATTGAGCCACCTAGGTGCCTCTGATTTATTTTATTGTATTTTTTGTTGTGGAAAAGTATGGGGGTGCCTGTAAGCCTCAGTCAGTTAAGCATCTGACTCTTGATATTGGCTCAGGTCATCATGTCACGATTCATGAGATCAAACCCCACTTTGGGCTTTATGCTGATAGTGCAGAGCTTGCCTGGGATTCTCTCTTTCCCTCTCTCTGTCTCAAAATAAATAAATTAATTAATTAATGCAAGCCCCTCCCCTGCTCATGTGCATGCTCTCTCTCTCTCAAAATAAATAAATAGATATTAAAAAAAGAGAAGAGTATACATGACATAAAATTTAATGTTTTAACTGTTATTAAGTGGACAGTTCAGTGGCATTAAGTACACTCACATTGTTGTGAGATTTATTTTTTAACACTTAGTTTAAGTTTTTTTTTCTTCCTCCCACAAAATATTATCCTCTTTGCCATCAAGAGCATTCGTGATAGCATATCTTAAAAAGATGACTCACTACTGTCTCTGCGAATTTCTTAGAAATTTCACAACATCCTTCAGGTATTTATGTACACGAGCCCAGGCAGTGACAACTTCACCATGACTGCAGCTGGCCAAAGTGATTTTAGGATGCATCCCATTTCCAGAGATGTTCAAAGGGAAAAAAAAGGAAACCAACAAACATGGCACTTGGCAAATAAATACTACAAACTGTAGAAATGTATGCAAGATGGTCTAAACATGTATATGTGTAGATATATATAGGTAATATAACAACAGGTAAATAGGTAAATAACAATAGGTAGGTAAATACCAATAACATTTTGTGCTCAGTATGTGTGTGAAAAATGAGAAGTCCACATCTGATTGCTTACAGACAGGCCTCCCTGAGAGCTTTCGAGGTCAAGGTAGTAGTGTTGCACGATGCACCCTCTTTTTTCTCCTTCTCCTGCTTCCTGCCTCTCTAGGGTGGGGCAAGCAAAGGGATGGAGCTCTCACTTTTGTGGAAGAAACTTGGCTGTGTCTCTTTCTATTGAGCTTTCACACTTTTCTCCTCAGCATCTTACCCTCTCACTATAACGTCCGACTGAATGTATACACAATGACTTAGGGTCTTGATTCTGTTAAGGCTTTAGGACACCATAAATTTCCTCTGGTCCAATCCCTTTATTTTATAAAAAAGGAAATTTGGTATCCATAGAGGTAAGAAGTAACTTTTTCATAGTCACAGGGAGACAGATATAAAGCAGAGTAAATTGAGTAGATACTCCAGTGAAAAGTCATAGGCCAAACACATGGGAAGCCTAAACTCATGCTGTGTTCATCTATAACACATTAGACTGTATTGTGTCCCCTTAAAACTCATATGTTGAAGCTCTAATCCCTGGCACCTCAGAATGTAACTGTATTTGGAGATGGGATCTTTAAAGATATAATTATGTTTAAATGAGGCTTTAGGCGGACCCCAATCCAATCTGACTGAAAACTTTATAAGAAAAGATCGGGATATACAGAAAAAGACACAAGGATGAGGCAAGAAGGTGGCCAACCTGCAAGCCAGGGAGTGAGGACTCAGAGGAAGCCCACCCTGCCAGCACCTTGATCTTGGATTTCCAGCCTCCAGAACTCGAGAAAAGAATCCCTGCTTGAGATATCTTGTATGGCAGCCCTAGCAGACAAATACAACATCTTAATGAGAGAAGAGAGGAGGGGATTCCAAAAGATAATTACAGATGAGAGAGGAGGAGTACTCTGGAATGTCCTTAATAACTTACAGAAAGATTGGGCTATTAGGAGTCCCAGGAGAAACTTAATCCTCCCTCAAACCACAACACTCTTCTTCCCAAAGCTCTAGAGGAAAATATGGGCCAAAAGCAAGTTTATAACTTGGTGGTTAAGCATGACTTGGTGTAGCACCCCATTAGAGAATTCAGGTCCTCTAGGCTGGGTTGCAGGATAAGGGCTTCTTTCTTGGTGGTGAATTCACACCTGTCTCAGCCAAGAGACACACAAAGAGTACACACAAAAGAAGAAAATTATATTCTTGGCAGTTTCAGGTTTTTGTTTCCTCTTATGTCTGAGCTACTTGTGTTTTCCTATAAAGTCATCCATTTTGTCAAGATTTTTAAATTTGTTAGTACCTAATTGTACAGATTTTCTTTTCTAATTGAAATAATATATCTTCTGTAGTCATTATAGACTTTTCTTAATTTCTTATTTTGTTTGTGTTTTCCCTCTTTTTTCTTTCCCACTCTTTAATGACTCAAAAGATATTTTAAATCTTTCTATTGTATTTGGTTCCCTTGGAATATTCAAAACACTTGCTTTCACGTGCTGCCATGACTACGTAACCTGTGCTGTCACGTGGCTTTCTCTGTGACATAGAGATTACGTTCTTTTCCAGCTTGTCCCTGATTCTTATGGTTGACCACTTTCAAACTTAGGCTCTTCTTCTGAGTCTTCATTATCATGTTTTGTTCTGCTGTCTTGTATAGAATGTATTTACCTTGCTTGTTGTTGCCTCTTTCTTGGATGAAATAGATCTATACCTGGTGTTTATAAACAAATACAGTATATGGATTGTCTTTGATCTCACTCACCAGCCACTTGAGTATTTGTTCTGTTTCTTCCATCTTATGAACATGACAAGAGGAGAGCAAATTGTTGCATGTAGTCTCCATTTCCATTTCTGGAGTTGGACAGCCTTTTACCTAATGCAACTCTTCCCAAGTTCAACATGTGATACCCCTTCTTGAACTCTCCCACCACAACCTCTTTTTGTAATAAATTGAGTCAATGCATTAGATGAAAAAAAGTAGTACTTAGAATATTCTACTTCTCCAGCTTTTTTCATGCATGTGCTTAAGAACTGTTTCTACTCTCTTACCAGTTATTTTCTGAGTGTTGCATTTTCTGTATGGATATATGATATCCTGAGGGAAGGAGAAACAAGAAAATATCATCTTGTTTGCCTCAAAAGAATAGAATCCACACAGCAGGAAGATTCATGCTCAATGTTTTGGTTGGTTCATATCACCCTTATGAATTGGACAAACAGTGAGAAAACAAAAAGATATTTTCCTTAGCCTAATACCCTCCAGTTCCATCTACATTGTTGCAAATGGCAAGATTTCATTCTTTTTCATTGCTAAGTAGTATTCCATTGCATATATATATATATATATATATATATATATATACACACACACACAAACACACACACAGACACCCCATATCTTCTTTATCCATTCATCAGTTGATGGAAATTTGAGCTCTTTCCATAATTTGGCTATTGCTGATACCGCTGCTATAAACATTGGGGGTACATGTGCCCCTATGAATCAGCACTCGTGTATCATTTGGATAAATTCCTAGTAGTGCTATTGATGGATTATAGGGTAATTCTATTTTTAATTTTTTGAGGAACCTCCACACCGTTTTCCAGAGTAGCTGCACCAGTTTGCATTTCCACCAACAATGCAAGAGGGTTCTCCACATCCTCGCCAACATCTGTTGCATCCTGAGTTGTAAATTTTAGTCACTCTGACAGGTGTGAAGTGGTATCTCAATGTGGTTTTGATTTGTATTTCCTTGATGATGAGTGATGTTTAGCATCTTTTCATGTGTCTGTTAGCCATTTGGATGTCTTCTTTGGAAAATGTCTGCTCATGTCTTCTGCCCACTTCTTCACTGGATTATGTTTTTTTAAGGTTGAGTTTGGTAAGTTCTTTATAGATTTTGGATACTAACTCTTTATCTGATTTGGCATTTGCAAACATCTTCTCCCATTCCATTGGTTGCCTTTTAGTTTTGTTGATTGTTTCCTTTGCTGTGCAGAAGCTTTGTATCTTGAGACAGATATCATGTTTTCACTCATATGTGGAAGTTGAGAAACTTAACAGAAGACATGGGGGAAGGGAAAGAAAAAAATAGTTACAAACAGAGAAGGAGGCAAACCATAAAAGATTCTTAAATACAGAGAACAAACTGAGGGTTAATGGTGGTGGAGAGGGGGCAAGGAAAATGGATGACAGGTATTGAAGAGGGCACTTATAGGGATGAGCACTGGGTGTTGTATGTAAGTGATGAATCATGGGAATCTACTTCCAAACCCAAGAGCACACTGTATACACTGTATGTTAGCTAATTTGACAATAAATTGTATTTAAAAAAAGATATTTTCTTTCCATTACCTAACTTTTTCAGAACAACAGATTTGCTTTCTTTTCAGAAGCAAAATATGGTGGATAATAGTTGTATTTCCCAGTTCCATTTCATCATTTTAATTCTAGTTTTGGGTAATTGTATGAGTTTTCATCCTTTTCTCTGACTTTGAAGTGGCGGTTGGGTTTGTCATTTTATTTCCAACATATTCACAGTGTCTGGAATACCCTAGGTGCTGAACAAATAATTCATTTCATAAATGGATGAATGTCACCATTGTTGTATTACTGGGTTATTAGGACAATTAGCTAGAAGAAAATTTTAAACTAGGCTTCACTATTAAGGTTGGTTCCATTAAATTCTAGTGCCAATTTTATTTTCTTCCCACCTACTAAGATGGCTGTATAAGAGAAGCTAATAACTGGATTTGGAAATTTGATATGTAAGAAATTGTATTAAGATCTTTTTTTTTTCCCACAAACATGCATGGGGTGCCTATTTAGGTTAGCACTACGCCATGATAGAATTTTTTTCAGCTAGGGATTTGGGAGTGGCCAAATAAATATGAAGAACACAGGTTAAATATATAAATAAGTTTTAGATTAAGAGTAAATCACAATGTATTGTGAGATACAATAGAATAATGTGAAATGTGCAATGAGGTATAGGAGTGACATATGAGTTATGGGGTCTTTAGAAAACTCACAAAGGCTAAGAGTTATAAAGGATGAAGATCTAAGAGGAAGAGTGTTTCTGGGGAAGGTAGTCATATTTAGAGTTTAGAACAGTCAAGGAGTTACATATACTTAAATGTGATTGAAAAAAGAAGATGAAGGATAACTGGAAGGGTGTTGAAAATTCAGCTGCCTATGAATCACTGAGGGTAATTTTTCCTAGAATGTATGGATGGTAGTAGATTCAGAAGGGTGGTGGACCATAAGTCAGAGTGTAATGACAGTAAGATATGTGAGTGTGAGGCTGAGAGAACTATATGTGGATAAGAATTATATAAATGGATATAGCTTCATTTGAGAAAATGGTGTAACATAGCATTGTATTCATTAGAAAAGAAAGGGCTGAGAGAATTATTATGTACCTATAGAAGGAGATGTGTGTGTGTGTGTGTGTGTGTGTATGTGTGTGTGTGTGATCATATACTCACTTGACCTAGAGTTTGAGCCATGTTGCTGCTTCACTCAACCAGCATTTGTTTGGTATCTCTTGGAGTCATGGCTTAAAACACTTGCTCAAATCCAAAAGAGGAAAAGTACAGATAAAGTATAAATTAAGAATGCTCAGAAAATAGCACAAAATGAACTACCAGAGAAATTGCTGGGGAAACATCAACACAGATTTTCAAGGGTTCTGAGTTGATGTCAGAAGCATGATGTACTGAGGGAATTTATAACTTTAAATAGTAAATACGTAACATTGGAAAACTATTAAGTAAGGGGTACAGAAAAAAAGTAAGTCAGGAAATAAGGATATGAGGATTATGATGTTAAAATCATAAAGAATGTGTATTCACTCTTATTCAAGATGCAGGCCTTATCTCTAGAAACTTATATGAACACCATTGTTGACTATACCAAACCTTTCCCACTTTATTCAAAATCAAATTGCACTCCTACCAATGTTGGCTTTATTTATTCCATCCATTACATGTGCCCTTTGGCATATCTAGGTCTTCTAAACCTTTATTTCTTCATACTTTCATTTAGAAGTGGCATTTACTGCCATGACCTCTACAACAATTTAAATGGTGATTCTCCCCACCCTCCCTTACATACACACAGATAATTTTAAAATAAATTTTATATTTAAATCAAGAAATATAATCAAGAATGTTATTGAGATTTTATTTATATAGGTGTTCAACTGTCTTGTTGGTGGAGATATAGAAAATTGCACTATTTTGCCATATCTTTTAATTATGCAAATTACTTTCCAGCCCAAAGGGACTATTTACAGGGCTGAGATAGTTCTCTCAAGGATGCTAAGGATTCATCATTATCCCAGTTAGTAGTTATTTGCCACTGAACACAGTGAAAGGGACCAAGAGTATGATAATGCTCAGAATTTTTCCTTAATGTAATTTCATGCCTGAACTTCTTTCGAGAAAGACATGCACTGCATTATAACAACCACTAGGGGCCACTGTGGAAAGGTGCCCTAGTTCTGTTGGGGGAGAGATGTGGGAGAAAATAGGGCAGTGAGGGGTGAGCTGCTTTTTTATTTAAGAAGTATCATATTTAAGTTTGCTCTACACATTTAAATGTAATTTAAAAAGAAACAAAAATAACGAGGTACATAGTTTTGTTACCAGGCATTAAATTAATGAATTAATGTACTGATTTAATTCTGAGTTTCTTGGTAACTCTGGCAAAATGGAAGATGTGTTGGCTTCGTGTTGTTCTATAATATAGAACAGCTTTATAATATAGAACAGCTCATCAGCAGTAACAAACTTCAATGTCTCAAAATCAAAAAGGCATCCACTGTGTGGGTCTTTATATAAGGGCAATAGGGTACACATCTCAGAGTGTTTTCAATTAAAATTTTGCAAAGAACACATTTATACTGCTCAAAATGGGGTTTTGTGTATCTATTATCAATAATGGTTGAGGAAATAAAAATAAAGAATCACTCAAAGAAGACATTTCTGCAGGAAAATGAGCTGGATTCAGGAATATTACTTCCTAATGGTAGCAATGCAGGATTAACTTTCTTAATGAAGGCATTAAGAGAATTTCTAGGGAAATGCCTAAGTAAAATACCCACTATGTTATTTCTCCAACGTATCAGGTGCTTAAAATGATCCATCCACAAATGCTCAGAACTGGGTTTTGCTATTTCTCTGATGAGAGCGTAACGTAGAGCTACTGTCAAATAAATATCATTTATTGGTTGAAATGAAACTCTCATGCTTGACTCTGGAGTCAAACATTCTAGCAATGCTCACCTCCAAGTGCCTCTGTGACATTTCTCTCTCTTGACATGTCACCTGTTGCCATTCAATCTTGATTTTCTTTCTGCCTATCCTTTAAATGTTGGTGTTTTTCACTGTTTTATTCTCACTGTGTGAACTCTTCCTGCAACAGTGTATTCACTGTCTTCAACCACCATGCATGCACTGATGATGTTTCAATCCCGATTTCCAGTTAAGATATCTCTCCTGAGATTCAAGCTTCTTTTTTTTTTTAATTTTTAAATGTTTATTTAGTGTTGAGAGAAAGAGAGAGAGAGAGAGAGAACAGCAGGGGAGGGCAGGGAGAGAGGGAGACTCAGAATCTGAAGCAGGCTCCAGGCTCTGAGCTGGCACAGAGCTTGACATGGGGCTCGTACCCATGAACTGTGAGATCATGACTTGAGCTGAAGCCAGATTCTTAACCGACTGAGCCACCTAGGTGCCCCTGAGATTCAAGCTTCTAATTCCTACTGCATCTTCATGTAGAGGGATATACATATGTATAAATAGATATTGCCAGCTCTACTTCTTCAAAATTAAACTTAGCAGATTCACTCTCATATCTGTTTCTTCAATGGATATTACTCTTCAACCTGTCATACAAGGGAGCCATCCATCTGGGAATCATTTAAGTTGTATCTCCTTTACTCATCTTTTTTATCTTACATTATCGAATGCTGTCAGTTTCCCCATTCTTCTTACTTTACAGTAATTGCCTTTGTCCAGATACTACTAAAATTTAAATGGAACTATTTTAATAGCAATCTCTCTTCTTCTGCCATATACATACATACAACACTAGACTGGAGCCCCTTAATAACATGGATTTTTATCTCCTTTTTGCTTCTTGGCACTTATTTCTAGTTGCTAAATGTTTATTGAATGGATGTGTAATGGGACAAAAAATAATTGTATTATGAATGTCCCTATCTTTCCCATTTAAAAAAAGGGTTAGAGGCTTTGTCATTTCATTTATTTCCCTTTTCTCAGCTTCTCTGGAGGTTTCTTGCCTTTACTAGGAGGGTTTTTTAGGGGCACAGATTTTGTAATAGGGAATTAAGATAAGAAGAAGGAGAGAGGGAAGAAAAGTCTTCAGCCAGGGCTTGTGGAAGAATTACACAGAAAAAATTTAGAGGAGATTTGAGAAAGGTAAGTGTATTTTATGAATAAAATGGATGCAACAGAAAAGAAAGTTTTCAGAATACATTGCTGTGGTCAGAAAATATCCCACAAATGTTGAGAAATACAAGTAGAAGAAAAGAGATATAAATAATATAATTCGAAATGACTTTTCGGATACCTAATTGTGCATATACCCTGACAAAAGAGTCACAGATTCAAAGCAGATACAAATAATTAAATACATAATACATACATGAGTGAGTGAGTGAGTGAATGAATGAGTGAATGAAGGAATAAATGAATAGGTAAGACCTTGACCAGCATCGTCATCTGGATGGAGGGTATTCATATCTGCATAAGAATTCCTGCAGGTTGTCCCAGGAAATGTGTTGTAACTAGAGACATTTCTTTAACTGTTTAATTATTTTTGAGAGACAGAGAGAGAGAGAGAGAGGCAGAGAAAGGGTCTAAAGTGGGCTCTGTGCTGACAGCAGAGAGCCCCATGCAGGGCTCGAACTCACGAACCGCGAGATCATGACCTGAGCCGAAGCCAGACGCTTAGCTGACTGAGACACTCGGGCTCCCTGTAACCAGAGACTTTTGTGGCATATGATTTAGAAGAGGCAATTTTGATTTTAAAATTTACAAGATCATGTGATAATAATTTCATAATAGTATAGGTGCTTTAATAGAACTATATCCTGGTGAGGCTATTAAAATAAATTTGTATGTGAACAGTTGGCAAAGCACTGAATAAATTGATCTGTTTGATGATATTCCTCAATATTTGCCAATTAAATTGTATTTACAAATATAATGATTTCAATTTTAATGTAGTTGGTACGGAGCTTTGTGAGTATGTATATATTTTGTCATGGATGATGCTTAGCGAATACGTGTAGCTGTCTTTAATTCACCTCCTCGTTATGAAAGTAAAACTTTAGTGAAGAATGATTGCTCTAGAAGATGCTTCCAGTCACCTGGTAACTATTTGAATATATGTTGTATATTGGGGACTTTAAAACCTAAGCTTGATTTTCACATCGTCACCAATTGATTTTTTTTTCTTGTCATCAGCTCATTTCTGTTATGTGAGCAATTCGATTAGAAAATAGCCTCAAGGAAGCATGAATAGCATAAACTTGAGTCATGAGCACATCAGATTCACAGGGGGCTCCTCTTTACAGATCTGCAATATGATGAGTGTTGGTAAATTTGAGAATAGTCCTACCTCATTCTTAACTATATTCTTAATCATTATCTACCCATTGCTACCAAGCAGAAATATTTGCTGAGTTTATGGGTAGGATATTAAATTTAAAAACTTAGTTGAAATCTTTTGCAAGAAGGAAACTAGAATGAAAATATCTAGCAAGGCAACTGATTTATAATATAAGAGTTTTTCTTCATAAAGATGACACAGACCACATTTTATTCTGAATGAATTGGATAGTATGACAAACATTTGATTTCATCACTAAGTACTGGTTCTGAACTATTGGTATTTTACAGTATTTCTCTATCTTCCTATTCCCCTTTGCAGTTTTGGGTATTTGGGTTACTGAATCCCAGGGTTGCGATCCCTACACTGTTTGGACCTAGTCTGTATCCATTAAACACAGTGGCTGTCAAGCATTTGAAATGTGGTGTATCTGCACTGAGATAGGCTGTAAAGTGTAAAATGCACACCTAATTGCAAAGGTTACATTTGATGGGGCTCCTGGGTGTTTCAGCTGGTTAAGCGTCTAACTCTTAATCTTGGCTCAGCTCATGATCTCATGGTTTGTGAGTTTGAGCCCCACTTTTGGCTCTGTACTGACAGCATGGAGCCTATTTGGGATTCTCTCTCTCTCTCTCTCTCTCTCTCTCTCTCTCTCTCTATCTCTGTCTTTGCCGCTCCCCTACTCTCTCGCTCACACACACACACACACTCTCTCTCTCTCTCTCAAAATAAATAAACAAAAAGTGAGTTCATTTGAAAATAGGAATATATTCTTTTGTAGTTTTAAAAACCTATTTTTATTTTATATATACATATGTTGAAATATGAATTTTGTCTGTTTCTTTCTAGTTTTTGATGTGATTGGCAGAAAAATCTAAATTACATAGGTGGTCCACATATTTCTGTTGAATAACATTGCTGAGATGGAAAAATTGTCATAGGATTATAGATCTAGTGATGTAATTTTCTTAGATGCCAGTAAATATGTGAGCTTTAATAATTCTATTAGCTATAAAAATTCTGATAATGTGTCTCCAAATATGTACCTTTTAAATTCTTAAAATTATTTTTTTCTTATGAAGCTAAGATGAAGCTAAGAAAAAATAAGTTGTTCTTAAGTTTTTGGTGACCGACTGACTTCTTGTTAACATAATAATAATTTTTGGTAATTCCAAGCAAGGTTGGTAGGCCATCGAAATTTTCAAGTCTTGGGAAAGCACAAAATGTTAGCCTCTCTGATGGAAATGGCTGTGAACTAAAGTCAGAAGACCTGGATTAAAGCCAAGGCTTTCTTGGCCACTTGCAAACTACATGTTCTCCAGTAATAAATCATCTTGCTGGGATCCAACAATGTGTTTCCATATAAGAAGGGGAAAATTAATAATAGCAGCCCAACCTATCCACAAGGTTATTGTGGCAAATGGAATCATAATGGTTAGAGTGTTCAATAAAATCTTTTGTAAGGTGTTATTACATATATAAAGCACAATTTTATTATCTTTTAATATATGGACAGTAAAATCATATGTATATTTACTAAAATTTTTTTAATGTTTTATTTATTTTTGAGATTTATTTTTGAGAGAGAGAGAGAGAGAAAAAGAATGAGTGGGGGAGGGGCAGAGAGAGAGGGAGACACAGAATTGGAAGCAGGCTCCAGGCTCTGAGCTGTCAGCACAGAGCTCGAGTAGGGGCTTGACTTCCTGAACTGCAAGATCATGACCTGAACCAAAGTCAGACGCTTAACTGACTGAGCCACCCAGGCACCACAATATATGTGTATTTATTTTAATATGTTTTTTGAAGGAGAAAAGTACATATGTAGTATTTATTTGGTAGAGATCTTGCAGAGCCTAAACTGAGATTTACGTTTATTCTCTGCCCCGGATTCTAGCCAGAGATAATGACTTTAACTATTTCTGTCTTCAGTTCTTCCGGGGCTCATCACTACAACTACAAATAATAAACGTGCATCGTTTTCTGTAGATAGTGACTAATTGACCCTGTGCTACGAATAAAAAAGAATTTAGCTTACTAACACTGTCTCCCAAATTAAATAACCTGTATCACCACTTAATGCTTTCCTTGCTTCTCTTTTTAACTTTAAATGATATAATTAAACCTATCGTTCTTTTTTTCATTAACTCTGACAGCATCTCTGGGTTTCTCCCTGTGTAAAATACAGGCATTAGTGTCCTTACAGCATCTCTCACCTCACCTCCTTCCCTCGTCTTATAACTTATTTTAGTTAGTTATTTATTAGTTAGTTATTTTGTATCTTCAAAGTTTTGGTTCAACCTTAAACTTTGTCTACTGAGTATTTCCAAGATTGATAACCTATGAATACAATGCATTATTATCATTAGATAAAGTGTTTCACAGCAGGATTCAGGAATGAGGTTTGCTTCCCCTCAAAGGGTCTTTGGACAATTCTGTTGAGGCTTCCTCCTTGTGGACCTAAAAGCCATGCTTGGAGAGAAAAAGTCATAGGTTATTCTATTCCAACAGGCAATGCCTGTAACAGGTGATCATTACAGCAAAGATGCACTTATGTCATTGGAGCTTGAACTTTCATGGGAATTTTTGCCTATATGGAACTTTGCAATGTCTTATAGAGAATAGTGGAAACCTGCCTCCCGATGTCCATGATAGGAATGTACAGATTGTAATCGGTTATTGTTGTCCATTGCCTTGGGATAAAAGAGTGAGAAGATTATCTCAGAGGACAGGTCCAGTGATCTGTAGACCTTGACCTTGGATTAAATAATTTTCTAAAATCCAACCCTTTTAAGATGGGGGCAGAGTGGGAAGAGTTACCAAAAATCTCAGGCCTTTGAAACAATTACGGAGAGAGACCCAGGTGAGTGGAGTTTGAGAATCCAGTGTGAGTGAGAGTTGATTATTAATTAAGATTAAGTTGAGTAGAAAAATAAATGGCTTTTCTGAAACCCTTAGACTAATGTTTGTATATTAAGGGTATGAACGTTTTATTGTTTTAGTAAAATTCCTTATTAATTAATTGGGTTCAGCAAGGAAGGGAATCTTTCTTGATCTTTGGCCCAAAGTACCCTAAAATAGACCAAGACATTAGGGGAAATATAATTCTGTTATTAAATTGTTTCACTTGAAGGCTACTGTTCTAAATATCAAGATCACATACATTCTTTTGGAAATATTCTTAACTGTGCATTTTCCCTTCCTTCTTGAATTAAAAAAAAAGTCAAAAAGCAAAATAAAAAAATATTCAGTTGGATTTTCCCTTAACTGTTTCTGGCCCCGTAACATACTACTTGGCTGAAATACATTTAGCGTGTCCTCAAAACCTATAGAAAAAAAGAGGCAAAACTTTTCTAGGATATGGCTTCTATTTATACTGCAACCTTGTATACCTAATTACTTGTCTGTATTAGCTCTCTGCTACATTTAATTTTTTTGTTGTTGGTGTTTTGAAGTTATTGTTTTTCATGTCTGGGTTCTACGCGAGGCATTGTGTTAAATAATTTGCATGCATTAGTTTTCTAATCTTAAATCGCCATTTTAGAATTGAGAGGCTAACTCATGGAAGCTAGACTTATGCTCATATCTAACTCAGAACTCATCGTTCATTCCACCCCTGTGCACAGTCCCCACTGTATGCCATTGGAGAACAAGCAGTGTCATATAACATTTAGTGCCCATTTCATCACTTCATCCTGCCTGCCCATATTAGTAGTAGGTCAAAAAACAAACCAACCAACCAACCAAAAATGCCCTCCCCTTTAAGCTGTCTGTCTTCTCTTATGCCAGACAATAAATGTATAGACAAAATTATCACTTATGATGTCTTTTCATCACTCCTGTGCTTAAAATAATACTTTGGGCTAGTAGGTGGTAATAAAACTTTATTGATGATAATAATGGTAATAACTATTAGCATTTGGTATTAATAGCTGATTTCAATTTCTGTTCCCTTCCCACACACGTTTCTTAAAGCTTCAACCTTTGAAATCTTCCCACACTTCTCTATCCAGGCAGTTTGACTTCAATTCCATATTTCACACTCTGAACCTCCACAAAGTGGGAGGCACTCTTCTTCTTCTTTTGAAATAAAAATTCATGTCAATTCTAGGGAGTGAGTCGTATCCTAATAACAGGATGGAGCTGAGATGGAGCATATTTTTCTAGGATGCCAAGTTTCATCCAATACTTTACTGATCCATAATTCTTAGTAACAGAGGCATTAATTAAAAACTGCCTCTTGTTGCACGCACATGACAAACAGTGGTACTGCACTCAGCAAGTAAGTGAGCTTTACTGTGAAGCTAGAGAAAACCTCTGTATCTCCTCTAATCCATCAAATCATCTAAGCTCTTTGAGATAACTAAATGGCATTGCAATGGAAACAGCGATGTCATAGCTGACAGTTTTTATTTTAAATGCTTTCATTTGCTTTAGTTTTAGTTCCAAGCAAAATGCTCTAAATCCTGCACAGTGCTTATATTTATAATTTAAATGCAGCATTATTATACTGTACTGCAACACCAGCAGAAGAGAGCCCTCACTCTGCTAGTATATTGCCAGCACACCAAAAAAGCCTGACTGTTATCAGAGCATATGCCCACTCTGTCTCTGACTCTGTCTCTGTCTCTCTCTCTCTCTCTCTGTTTCTCTCTCTCTCTTTCACACACACACACTCACACACACACACACACACACACACACACACAGGCTTGGTTTATATTTGTGAGCAAGGAAGTGCACGGACATCACAAACACCTGATACAAGAAGAGGTTAATGAAGATCTGACCCTAAATTTGAGTGTACAAGTAAGGTTTTGTACCTTAAACCTTGCAAACATTATCTTATTTAAGTGTTATTAAATTGAAGTTGTCCAGGCTTACATTTGGCTAACAAAATAAAGATATCCCCCAAATCAAACAAATCTGTATTAAAGCAAGTTTTCTCAAATGACTCTTCCTTTTTGCCTTTCCCCCCAGTATCAAAACACATCCTTAACACCAGTGCTAGTCAAAATATCTAATCATAAGTGTGGCACAGGGCATTGACTTATAAGAACAGGTGGCCTCACTTCTGCCAGACATTATCCCTTCAGGTGCTGGATCCTAGAAAGATCTAGGTCCCAGGGGAGGAACTGGAAGGACTGCTCTGGGAGGGATTTGGGTAGGGTCTGTAGGCTTAGGATAGCAGCTATTTATCGAAGATACTGAAGCATTTCAATATTTTAACAGCTTATCAGATAAATGTTAACCTTACTAAAAGCTCGTTTATATTAAAAGGTAATGCTAGACTCATGATCCTTAGAAACAGAGAAGGTTCAAAACTAGTTGTAGAATAGAATGGTTCAGAAATTCTCCCAGGTGTTGGAAAGTGATCTGTCTTGCCAATTAATTTTGAATATAAATATGAGTAGTTCTAACCCTGGTCATCACTAGAAAAATTAAGGAGAGAAAAAGTTATTATATCTTAGGTTTCCAGTCATCATCATCTCATTTAATTATCTCAGTAACCCTGTAGTCCTGTATTAAGTTTACTATGGCTACCATAACAAGTACCACAGACTGAGCACCTCAAATGAGAGAAATTTATTTCCTCACAATTCTGGAGGCAAGAAATCCAAAAGTAAGGTGTCAGCAGAGCTGGTTTCATTCTGAGACTTCTTTTCTTGGCTTGTAAATGGTTGTCTTTTCCCTGTGTCTTCATGGTCTTCCCTGTGTGTGTGTGTGTGTGTGTGTGTGCGTGTGCGTGTGTGTACATGCTTGTGTATGTGTATCCCCTAAATTCCTCTTCTTATAAGGACACCAGTCACATTGGATTAGGGTCCATCTTAGTGTCCTTGTCACTTTCCTGATCTCTTTAAAGACCCTATCCCCAAACACAATCACATTCTGAGGGACTAGGGGTTAGAATTTCAACATACAAATTTGAGGGAGCACAATTCAGTCCATAACAGAAATATAACCCCTCCTTTTAGAAAAACCTTATAGAGTCAGTGCATTACTTACCTCAACTCAGCTTGTCAGGGACAATAACTGGGCTGTGGTGTCTGCTCCTGTTGTTGCCTGTGCCTACTAGTCTGTAGCCACCATACACAACTGCATTACTATCTATGTTGGCCCGGCTTGTATCCAGATCAGCAATGCCTACTGGGAGTTCTATTGGCTGTGCAATGATCAGTTGCTGACAGACAGACCATATTGGGGAGATGACTCCTTCAACATCTTCTTCAGTGAGATGGGTGCTGGCAAGTGTGTCCCGAAGGCAGTGTTTGTAGACCTGGAACCCATGGTTATTGATGAAGTTTGCACTGGTACCTACTGCCAGCTATTCCACCCTGAACAGCTCATCACAGGCAAGGAAAATGCTGCCAATAACTACACCCAAGGGCATTACACCACTGTCAAGGAGATCATTGACCTCATCTTGGACTAAATTCAGAAGGTGGTCAAGTACACAGTATTCAGGGCATCTTGGTTTTCCACAACTTTGGATGGGGAACTGCTTCTGGGTCCACCTCCCTGCTGATGGAATAACTCTCTATTGATTATGGCAAGAAGTCCAAGCTGGAGTCCTCCATTTACTCAATCCACCAGGTTTCCCAGCTGTAGTTGAGCTCTATAGGTCCTTCTCACCACCCATATCACCCTGGAGCACTCTGATTGTGCCTTCATGATAGACAAGAGGATGTCTATGACATCTGTCATAGAAATCTCGATATGGAGTGCCCAAACTACACTAATCTTAATTGCTTCATTAGCCAGATTGTGTCTTCCATAACTGCTTTCTGCAGATTTGATGGAGCCTTCAGTGTTGATCTGACAGAATTCCAGACCCACCTGGTATCCTATCCCCACATCCATTTCCCTCTGGCCATATATGCCCTTATCATCTCTACTGAGAAAGCCTACCGTGAACAGTTCTCTATAGCAGAGATCACCAGTATGTGCATTGATCCAGAAAACTAGATGGTGAAATGTGACCCTCGCCATGGTAAATACATGGCTTGCTGCCTGTTGTACTGTGGCAATGTGGTTCTCAAAGATGTCAATGCTGCCATTGCCACCAACAAGACCAAGTGTGCTGGTACCCCACTGGCTTCAAAGTTGGTATTAAATACCGGTCTCCCACTGTGGTACCTGGTGAAGACCTGGCCAAAGTACAATGAGCTGTGAGCATGTGAGCAACACCATAGCCATTGCTGAGTCCTTGGGTTCACCTGGACCACAAGTTTCACCTGATGTATGTATGCTTTATTCACTGGTAAGTGGGTGAAAGCATGAAGGAAGGATGGTTTTTTGAGGTCTCTGAGGACATTACTACCCTGGAGAAGGATTATGAGGAGGTTGATGTGGATTCTGTTGAAGAAATCCATTCCATTCCTTTCAGCCCTGCAGCATGTCCCACTCAGAACTTTAGCTTCCACATTAGCTGACAGGCGTTAAAGGTTTCTGGTTAGATTGTCTCCAATTTTAACTGTGATCACGTCTTATTTTTCCATTTGTACTTGTAGCATTTTCCCATCATGTCTCAAAGTAAAAGTTTAAGAAAGAAAAAAAATATTAAAAAGTTTGTGAAATATTTTTAAAAGTCAATTTTTTTCAGGCATATTTTATACCTAAAATCATACCCATCTTAAATGTACAGCTTGCCTTTGGGCAGATCTGTACACCATCTAACCCATACCACAGTCAAACTTCAGAAGTTTCTATCATCTCAAAAAAAATTGCCTTGTGCTTTTTTTCCTGGCATTTCCCCTTCATCCCTGGCTCAGGACAGCCATTGGTCTGATTACTTTTCTAGTATTCCATATAAATGGAGTCATAAAGTATGCACAGCACTATCCCTGGCTTTTTTTTTTTACAGCATAATGCATAATGTTTTTGAGATTCATCCATTTTGGGGGACGTGTGTGAGTAGTTTGTTCCCTTTGATTGCTGCGTGGTAATCCATTGTATGATTTTACCACCATTTGTTTGTTTATAGTTTTTGGCTCTTATAAAAAGCACTAATATGAACCTTTAGTTATAGGTCTTTGTATAGCCAGGACATGTGTTTTCATTTCTCTTGGGTAAATACATAAAAGTGGAATGCTGTGTCATATGAGAAGTAGGCATTTAACTTTTAAAACTGTTTTTTTTCCAAGAAGAATCTGCTAAATTGTTTTCCAAATGGTTGTATTATTTTACATTCCCACTAGCAGTGTATGAGAGTTCTAGTTCCTCCATATCCCCTCCAACACTTGGTTTTGTGGCCTTTATAATTTTCGCCTTTCTGTGGATATGTAGTGGTATCTCATTGTAGATTTAAAATTGCATTTTCTTGATGACTAAATGATACTCTAAATGCAAGAAAATTGCATTTTCTTGATGACTAAATGATTTCTTGGGTTCACCTGAGTATCTTTTCACATGCCTATTTGGAAAATCATATATCGTCTTTTGTGAATTGTCTTTTCAAATATTTTTCCGTTTTTTTTTTGTGGTTGACTTCTAGTTTTTAAGTTTTTTGAATTCCTTACATGTTCTAGGTATAAGCCATTTGTCAGACATGTGTAATTCCCATATTTTCTTCTATTCTTTAGTTGGCCTTTTCAGTTTATTAATGCTCATTCAAAGAGCAGAATTTTTAGTTTTGATAAAATTCAACTTATCATATTGTTTTTAGTTTTGGCCTTTTATGTCTTATTTAGGGAATCTGTACTGACTCTATAGAAAGCAAATGTTATAGATCTGGATGTAATGTTTAAGTTTGTGGCACATTTCAAGTTGTTTTCTGTGTGGTATGAGGTGAGTGTTGACTCTAGTTTTTTATGCACACGAGCAAACTATTGTTCCAGAGCCATTTGTTGAGAAGACTGTCCTTTTTCCATTGAATTAATATGGGACCCTTGTCACAAATCACTTTTATTAACTAATTTTTCTCATGGTTATGATTCGCAGCTTACTTCTTCGGGGGCATCTATATCATTTTAGATTGGATGATGAACATTTGGAACTTTATGTTGTTGATTTGTTCTTTTGTTGTATTCTGTTCTCTTTATAAAAGATTGTCAGACTTTGTCCTGGGAGGCCTTTATATATGTTGATGTTTTTTCATTCTTTTGGGATTGCTTTCAGACTGTGCTAGGGTTTATCTAGAGTCACCCTTACCTATGGTGTAAAACTGTAAAAAAAAAACCTCTATGGGTGTTTTAGCACAACTCTACTAAAGTGTGACTCTTATGGGGTCATTAATGAAAGTGATCAATGAGGATTTTCCAATATCGTTGGTCAGAACTTGAATGTCTTTCTACCCTGTATGATGTCTAGGAATTTTCAGCATACAGCTCCTTTTTTTGCCTGGTTCATGGAATTTCACCCTAAGTGTATGCACAGCTTAAAATCTCATTATCAACAGATACAATGTCACCTAATGCAGATTTTGGGAGGCCTTTATATAGTTCCTTCCTGTCTGGTACTCTCCTCCACAAATTCTGGGTACCTTAGTCTCCTTGCTCCAATCTATGTCTCCTCAACTCAGTGTGACTCTCGGGTTCTACTTAGGAGTCCTTCTCTATGCAGCTGGTCTGAAATGTGTCAAAGTCATGACTTCATAGGGCTCACAATTTTGTTTTTCTGTTCTTATGGGTCATGGTCCAGTTATGCCTTTTGTCCATTGTCTGAAACAGAGGTTAAGTTTTTTTTATTGTTTATAGGGGGATGATAAATCTGGTCCATGTTTTTAACTATGGCAAGAAGTATAATGCTTTCACCCCTTTTTTTATAGATAAATAAATTGAGATTAGCGAGATTTAGTAATATAGTGATGAGGAACAGGGATTTGGGACTTAGGTTTGAATCCAAATTTTTGCAGTTGACTAGTTGTACAACCTTGGGTTAATATTGAACTTTCTGTCTTGGCTTCTGTATCTTTCAAATGGATATTCTTAGGTTTGTGCTTATGACAATAACAATAATAAGAAAAAAATAATAAAATGTTAGAAATTCTTTCTTATTATTATTGTGATGTTTAGCTGAGATGGTGTTTATGAAGTGTTTAGCGTAATGCCTGACATGTTGTGAGTCTTGGATATGACATTAGTTAACTAATGATATTGTCCATGATCACTTCAGTAGAATTCTGACTTCAAGTTCAGGAATGTAACACTGATGGACATGGTAGATGTTTTTCCATTATTTGTCAAAACTGTTTTGCTTTTAAAAAGTATCCAGAACAGGAAAATATATTCAGGTCCACCCATAAGACAAATCCCCTGGAAGCAAGGACAGAGTATACTCATTTAATGAAATGTGAGAAATCTAGTTTGTATTTGTGGGGAAATTTTTAAGGAAAGATCTGTGGATCATCCATCATAAATTCTTAGTTCAAGGTAACTATTATTTAATTAACCACAAAGGATGGATATCTTTAATATAGGTTATTACTAATAGTTTTGTAGTTCTGAGACTAGTGTCACCCAAAACATAACTTTTAAAGGCCATTATATAGTTTTCTTTTTGGAACCCCATAAAGTCTTGAATAATCACAAGTAGGGCTCAACAGAGAAAAATCAGGGAAAGCAGCATGTTCATTGTGGAAGGTTAGTCCATGTCCTAAGTTGATCCTCACAATGGCAGGTAGACAAGAAATAAGACACAGATTTGTTAGATGTGTAATGGAATATTTCAGCTTAGCAAGGGGAATTTAGAAGTCTTTCTCTGCTGGCTGCTCACAGCCACTGTGTCGGCCAACAACATCTGCTTATTCTCAGATGTCAACAGTGCCAGTTAATTAGCTCTTGTTTATGTTTTGACTATTGATAGACTTGAATTATATTCATATTGTCATGCATGACAAATACATAGAAAGGTTTAGCTTTGATATAAAAGGGCCTTTCCTTTGTTGCAGTGACATTTGAACTATATATCAGAATAAAAAGCTTACAATAAGTCAGGCATAAAAAGTAGATCATCTAAATCAGATAATTAAAAACCATCTGATTAACGATCATTGTGGCTTGAAAGCAAAACACCCCACTTTAATAGAAGTTTAAGTTGATTTATAAAAATGTAGACATTACTTATGAAAGAGATTGATGCCATAAAAATGCCACTAATATCTCTGCAAGATCTTCAATCCTCTTTTCACTTAGACTGTTTTAAAGATTTAATGCTATATTTGTTAGTATAAAGCATATTCTTTATATGGAATTCTTCAACTATAATGAATTTCATTCTTTTATGACCATTAAAAAAGCTTTCCCTTTTCTGATCCTTGTAAACTCTCTTTCAACAATACTTATGAAAAGTCAAGAAAATGGTTTTTCTAGAAACCAGAATAACATGTCACTTGTACTCATTTAAATTGCAGAAAAGTTTGTTTCTTTGCAGTACATTTTGTGTAACAAGGCTTCTGTTGAGGGACCCAGTACAGTGTTCTGGGAGTGTTGGGATATTTTCCTTCTGGAGACACTGCTCTAGTCATTTCTGTTCCCACTTAAGGGCTTATAGGTTAGAGTTGATCATAGGCAAGGGATCCCTCAAGGGAAGTGTGTCAGAGATCCTTGCCTTTTTCTCACCTTCTTGCTTTGCTTTTTCCCTGCCCCCCTTATTCTCCATGTCTCTTCTCAAAGAAACACAAAGAGACACCAGTCAGTAATATAGATATGCTTGCTTGGTCTCCTTGAGTAGACATAATGCAGACATCAGGAAGCTAAAACCAAGATGATTATTTATATGATTCTTAAAGCTGGAAGTTTTGAAATACATTGCAAAAAAAGAAATTTTAAAAAGCAGTTTTAAATACACCATTCTGGCTCAACTACACTGTCCTCACATCACTAAGGTAATTAAGCATGGAAAGCGGCTTAGGTAATCATAAAAGTTAAGGAGCTGTCTGCCACTGGCAGTGTATTAGTCCCAAGGCTTTCCATAGAACTTCAGCAAATATGACATTTTGATCCCTTGTGTCCAAGAAGTGGTCAAGTTTGATCAGTCAGCTTTTGACAGAAGAATTGGCTCCCAATGGAGCGGCAGCTATAATTGTATAGTTTTGTTTTTTAGGAAAGTGATACACTGAAAAATAATATCATAATTATGTATGTATGAAGTGTTGGTTTCTACAAACTGGAGATTTGACAATGATTGCTAGGACAAATCATTACATTAAAAAAAATTAAAAATGCACAGACTCTATCAACCAAAAGGATTATGAAAACTCTCAATCCTGTTATCATCTTAATGAATGCAGTACAGAGTGTCATAAATGCCCTTACATCCTTGTCACATAGTGTGAATTACAAATAGAAAGACCAAAGAGATGGTAAACTGACTTCCTTTTAATGGAGTCTGGTATGTGAATCCTTTGTTCCTTTCTCACTTATTGCAAATGTCTTTCATTAGTGAGTTCTCATGTTCAAATAATCAGCAACCAAATATTCATAATTATGGGAAGACAATACCATTGCCATTTTCACAGTCACATTATGATATTTTTAGAGTGTTGAATATAGTAATTATTTATTAAAAGTAACACATGAAAATATGAATAAAATATCTTTATGTACAAAGAGGCATGGCATGATATCTACCTAATATTTAATAATACACTTGCAAACTGTCCCTGCATTAACATAGTACAAAACAATAAATACAAACACTAGGTAATATAAGAACACCAGGAAAATAGGAAAGTCTCCATGGATAGGAACTGTCGGCTCTGGAAACTTTAAACTCAAGGGAAGGTCGTGTCATCTGGGAACCCACCTACCTGGGCTGTCAGCTTAACTGCTCACAAAGGTCCTTCCTAAAACTCCCAAGAACGTTCCTATAAAATGTAGTAATGTGCTTTGTCACATCTCAAATGACAGGAGAGGCCCAAGCTTCTTTTAGATTCTATGAAATTATTGCATGCCACCTGGACATCACTTTATTGGGTGATTGGCAGACTGGAGGGCAGGACTGGGCGGCAGGAACGAGTCCACGAAGTTTTCTCCCTTGCTGCCCCTGGAGCACAGAAGCTGAAGATTAATCCTGTTGGGGGGAAAAAAGTTCAGACTGCAAGAAAGTGAAGAAGTAGAGATGCTGGAGGGGCCATTTCTTGTTAAGAAATGTTAGTGACTGGCTGAATTTTTTCCACCCGATGGAATCACTTGACTGTTTCACAAGCACTTCAAACTCAACGTGTCTGGAGGGAAAACATTATATAGTACACCGACCCCCACCCCATCCACGGTTTCCCATCTCCTGGTTTCAGCTATTTCCAGTCGGCCTTGGCCCAGAAGCAGAGGGTCCTCCTTCTGACCTATCGATCAGTAGGTCAATAGTAGCCCGAGGCTACATCACAACACCTATGTCATTCACCTCACTTCATCTCATCAAGTAGGCATTTTATTATCTCACATCATTATAAGAAGGGAGAGTACAGTACAGTAAGATATTTTGAGAGAGAGAGACCACATTCACATAACTTTTATTATAGTTTATTTCAATAACTGTTTTATTTCGATGTTAGTTATTGTTGTCAATCTCTTACTGGGCCTTATTTATACATTAAGCTAATCATAGGTATGTATGTACAGGAAAGAAACATAGCATGTACAGGATTTAGTACTGTCCATGGTTTTAGGCGTCCACTGTGGTCTCAGACCATGCCCCCTGTGGATAAAGGGGGACTACTATACTGCCTGCCAAACCTGTTCCCTCTCACTGCACAATTCAAATCTCTGCTCTAACCTCCATGATCCACCCAGGCATTCATGCTGGAAATGTGGGCATGTCTATACTTGTAATCTTTTTCATTCCCCACAGCCCACATTCAATCAATCACCACCTCTGGAAAAGTTCAGCTTCCAGACATTTCTCTATTCTGCTCTGCCTCTTCAGCTCCATCCCTACTGTACCTGCAGGACTGGTGAAGCCCTTGTGCCTTTCCAAGGGAAGATTGCAATAGTCTTCGAACTTCTCTGCTTCCAGTCTTACCACTTACTCTTATTCCTCTTGAATTAATCTTTATTAAACACTCAGTGATGTATCTCAAGCACAAATATCTTCATATGCCTCTTCTGATTAAAGCCCTTAACTCTACCCTATCATTAATGGGACACAGCTCAAGGTCTGCTCCTTGGGGTGACAACGTGAGTAAGACATTTACAGGCAACTTTCATGCTTTGTTGCTCTGTGCTTATCAGGGTGAAATGTGAACAGACAACTCTCCAATTCTCCTTTACAAGAAGGAGAGAAGGAGAGCCAGGGCTTTGTTTTATCACTCTGGAATTTCTTCTTTGCAATGCAGAAAAAACTTTCTGTGCTGGTCCCCAAAGGAGCAGGAGATGGAGGCATCTGTGCCTAAGTGGGAAAAGGAGGAAGAGGTCTGACCTGGCAGGGCTTAGATGTTATGCTGCTGCTGATGGCAGTACTGGTGGTTCCCAAGAGTCTGTGTGGGGTGTGCAGTGGTACCAGAGGTAGAGACCTGCACCTGCTCTTTCATGGCATGGTTGGTGGAAGCAGGGACTTTGGTAAGGTTAGTTAGTTATACTGCTGCCTCGCATGAGGGAAAGTTAGATACTGGTGGCCATAGTGGAGAATGGTCTGGAGAGCAGAGAGTGGCCACAGGATCCATGCCTTAGGCTATGGAAAGGATTGTAGGGCAGAGTATTTCTGATGTACTCCCCGAGTATTTGCAACTGATAGATGGTCCGGTGTATGCTAGAGCATAGCATAGCTCTAGAAGGAGCGCAATGATTCTAGGCATGACTGTGGAACAGATGCCTCTCCCAAATTGGGAACTAATTTCCTGGGTAATTTCCATCCAAGGTTGTGTGTGTGTGGGGGGGCTCTCCCCAAATGAGTAAATGTCTTGATGGCATTAATGAAGGAGGAAAGAATCTGATTTTATTCTGCTTAGGAAAAATAAGTATTTCATTTTCATTTTCTGACATCCTTGATTTACCATGGAAAATAAGATCTCCCATGGTCTGGTGCCCTCTACTGCTTCAGCCTCATTTCCCAGCCTTTGTGGCATTGACCTATATATTCTGGGCCAGTGCTCCTCAAGCTCTCTATGGTGAAGGACTGGATTGGTGTTTCAAAAAGTTCTAATCAGCTGCAAACTGATATTTAAAAAAATACAGTAATATGAATAGAATGTTGCAGCAATATCAGATTGCTATAACAACTTAATCTCACCACACTTAATCTCACCACAGAACAGTATCAGCGGTTCACTGACCAAGCAGCAGACGTGAATAGCACAGCACTAAGCCAACCAATTATTTATAATTTCTTTCATATACATGCAGTTTCTTATCCTGTAAGTGTCAGCTCAAATACCATCTTTTCTAGGCAATTTGCCCTTCAACTTCAAGGTACCATGTCTAACTTTACATACCACTATCGTATTATTTACCCATATTAAAGTAAAATTATCTTCCTTACATGTATTTCTCTTCACTTCTATAAGCCCCTTGAGCACAGCAACATGTCATGAGCCTTTTTACACTTGTCCTTGAACTTGGCAAAGAGCAGGATCTCTGTCATTTTTTGTTCAACTGACCCCTACTCCTCTGTAGATGAGTCCCCAGGTGAAGTCAAGAATTTGCAGCACAGAAAATCTAGGTAAACACCTGGATTTATGTGAATAAGATAATGCTCACGATTAATACTGTATATATATTTTCAAGAATCAGCAAGTAATATGGGAATAAACTGGAGTTTTGGTCAGAATATATGCCACATTGAAAATCTTTCTCGAGAAATGGGTTTTGCTTCATTAATGATTTTTTTCATTAGTTGGCAGTTTCAATTTGAGTGTCTGTACCAATATCAGTGTTTGCTTCCTTTCCAACATTGTAATCTCTCTAAATTTAGTGTGTTGTCTTCAATAACAATAATGCAAGACTTTAAGGTCACTGAATGTCTCACAACCCTACAATGTTATAAATTTATGATTCTTATAAAGAATAAAATGATCACTTTTGTAATAAAGTATCATAATAGATTCTTTCACAACACTGACAACACTTTATATACCAAGAAGCAAAATAGTCTTAAAGGAAAAGATCTTCCTGTCCTGGTTTTATAGATGTGAGCCCAGTGCAAAGCATTATTGAGATGTTTGTTCAGGGCTAAACCTAGGATCGGAAAATAAATCTCTTGCATGACGTTTTCTTTTTAGTCCCTGCTATTTCATCTTAAAATGTAAGGAAAATAATTGAAAAACATGTTAAGGTCATCTGGAAGTTCACAGAGATGCTTTTAGATGATCATGGTACCATTGAGAAATGAGAGTGAATTGCATCTGGGAGAAAAATGAAAATAAGTAACATTCCATAATGCTGAGGGTCTGTGGGATGAGACTTTCATACAAGCTACTGGTCTTTCCAGACCATTGGGTCTTGATCTGAAACTCACACCACTTCTTAGACTGTCAGGAGGCTTGGAACAAAATGGAGGGGGAGCCTACTGGTGAGGGAGCAAGCAGGTAGCAGGAGTTCCCTGCCTTCCTGTGCCACAGAATTGGTCGTGGAACAATCAAATGCTTTCTGTTGAGTTTTAAAATTGTCCCCTTCCCCACTAACCTATTTCTTGGACATGTTTGCATGTAATTAAAAAATCATCTTGAGAATTACTTTTGCTCAGTTATATAATGTCATTGATTGGATGAAGCATAATTTATTTGAAATTTCCATATCATTAGACATTTAAACTGTTTCTACATGTTTGGTACTATTCTTTGAATATTGATCTTTAATCATATTTCAAATAATGTCCTTTGAAAATTTCCTAAAAGTGAAGTTACTGGTTGACAAATGTAAATCCTTTAAGTCTTTTAGTGACAATACTACTAAACTGTTCTTCAGAAAGATTAATCAAATTTATACTTCCAAATGCAGTATATGATATTATTTGCTTCACTAGTATGATTTTTAAAAATTAGAAAAAAAGGTTGAATTAAATTATAATTTTTTTGGTATTATTTCACATTTTTAAAAATTTTACACTAACTCTTCTGTACTTTTATATTATCATTTCTATTTCTTCCTCTATGAGTTGCCTGTTGCTAGCCTTTGCTCATTTTTCTATTTCCTAATCTGTATAAATGTCTTTGGTATATTTAAGATGTTAATTATTTGATTTCATATTTATGACAAACATTTTCCCAATCTGTTTTTTATTTCATGATTTTATGATAATTTTTTTGTGTTTGGAAGTTTTAAGTCATGATGTGGTAGAATTCTTATCTATCTTTTCCATTGAATTTACCTATACTGTTTTGTGTTGTAAGAAATTTTAATCAGTTACTTAATAAAACATATATAATTTTTTTCTGTCTCTCTCTTTTTTGCATTGTTTTTTATACATTTTCCCCCATATAGACATTATTAGCTAATGTCCCCATCTCCATGCTCATTAGTGACAAATTTGTTCAGACCATTTGTTGGCATCAATAAAAATGGAACGTACTTTGCCTGCTCCACATTTTTGCATAGAAATTCTGGCCTTAGCAAAAGTTCTTCACGACAGCAAATCGATTCCTTTAGCTATGTCATCCTTACCTCTCCCTATCATAAGAGAATTAATCTCAGAAGAAGGTAACAGTGCACATTTGCATTATAAATGACACAAATATATTTAGAAATGCATACTACTAATATATTTCTAATCTTTAATTCTGGTGGCCTTCGAAACTTAACAGAAATTATTTCTGCATTAATAGCTATTTTGAAGGTGGTACCAGCTAACAGATGGGACCAAAGTTAATTATACAGGGGAAGTTTAAGCTAAAATTATCCTTTTCTTATTCTTAAAAAGTTATGATCCCTAAATGGAGCAATCCATCTGCAGTGAAAGAATAATATTTTATTGAAACCTTTACCAATTTCCTCTTGTTGATATAAAAGTCTCAAGAGATTTTGGAATCTGTTTGAATTGATGAATCAGTATCAATCATACTCACATAGCTTTTAATTTTTTTAATCTAATTATTATCTTATTTCTTGTATGTGATTTCATGTTCCCACTAGGCAAAGCTTTGCAGAGGGCAAGGATCATAGATTGTAATATTTTGGAATTTTTCTCTGCCCTGCCAAGTCACATTAAATATAATGCTCTGCACAAAATAGAGGATTGATATAAGAGGCAGCAAGGATTAAATGTATCTAGAATTTGAGTTTGAGATGAGAAATTTTAACATTGTGAACTTTTCTATATTAGTGTTTGTTACTCCCCATAGTTCCAAATTTCTCAACTTGTTTTCCCAAAGTTTCTGATTCTGATGACTACATTCCTATTTATTCTGAATCTCAACTCTCTTGAGTTGATATCTGATTTCTAATTAATAACCTAGAAAGTCATTACTCACTGGTTACTACATTCAAAGTATAATGATTGCCAAGAGAAATATACTGAAAAAAAGTGAGACAAATGGTAGAATTGACATGTCAAACTTGTTTGTTCCTGTTCTGATCTTTACTCTTCAGAACATGGTTATGTAATTCCAAAATTACAGAGAAGAGCAATAAAATCTACTTAATTCTTAAAATTAAAAGACATGAAATCAAAGGCGAGGAATATTTTTTTAAAGTGTAAAAATGGAAAGGAATTGGAACGGGACAAAAGCTTATTTTGTTCAGCTTGTTTGGGTCACCACTATCCCTTAGGTCTGTGTACCTTTTCTTTCCAACTGAAAAGAAGACCTTGTCTTCTTCCAAATTGGACAGTTAGTCACTAAGAGTTGAGCATTTTGACAATTTAGAAAGCATCTTTTGACTAGACACAAGGTTGAAAGAAGCCCTTGTAGGCATGCGAGAAAGCTTTCCATGCACTAAGTAGGTATGGACCACCCATCTCCACAAACTTCTTAAATTTCTCAGCTTCTCCAACTTTGCATCTAAAAATGTCCATCGCGAAAGGATAGGCAGACTCTCAGATTCCTCTCTTTCTAATCCACCCTTGGTGGCTAGAAAGGGATAGGATCTGATAGTGTGGTGTTCACATCTGGATGGCAGTCCTCTTTCTCCATCTCCTGCTACTGGCCGGAGGAACATGGCAAGCATCATTTATTCTACAAGAACTCTCTCTAAGTGTCCATAACAGTACTGTATTAGTAGCTGGGTAGTAGACATAGGTAGTGGACACAAAAATAATATCCCTCCCAGAGTGCCTACCATTGTGGTCAGGTCAATTCTGGGTATAAACATATTTGTTTGTTCTTTTCCTTTTTTACTGTTAGTTGCCAAAGGGTGAATTCTTCTGCAGGTTCTAAAAAGCATCAAACACTAATTGTGAGGACACTTAATCAATGCATCTTGTGAAAACTAAACTAAAATCAGAAGAAAATCTCCTTACTCAATTCTAGGAAAGCAAAAGACAATCCCATGCTAACTGGAGAGGGTTAATTCTAGCAGGCGAGAAACTGGCCTGAGCTGTTTTACTGAAATAGGAAATGTATGTGCATTGCACAGACTCCCAGTCAAAGCATAGAACATGCAGAATAACAGTGTTGTTTGTAACCATAGTTTTGACAGGTTTCAATTATTTATTGATTCACAATTGCTGCAATGAGATTGCTCATTTGCATCTGTTCTCATAGAGACACTGGAGGGCTCAGTCCCTCAACTAGTTATTTACCAACACTATGTCTTTGCGACCGGCTGGGTACCAGAAACTCCAGCTGAGACTACCTTTTTGGATCACCTTGTTTGAGGTGCTTTGTGTACACATCCATGGTTCCTGGACCCACAGGGAAAGGATATCCTGGTGCAGTCTTTACAGAGGGAGGACAAATGGACCTCCTTACCTGCCTTCTCTGAACTCTATGCCCTGTGCCAGTCTTTGGCTGGGATGCATATCCTTACATTAGTGTGGCTGCTGTATCATATCTTTTTCGTGCAATAAACTAAAAATTTGTAAGCTTTGTCATTCTGGGTCCTTTGAGTCTCTGTTAGCAATAAAACCCTGTCTAACTGCCACTGTTAGTATGCACATACTGACCGAGGTAGAGGCAAACTGCATTTATATGAAAACATTGCCAATAGGCAGGATGAATTGTGTCATTTCTGTAGTAAGCAAGGCAACTGGAAGAATCTTCTATAGCCCCCAATATATGCAGTTCTCTGGCAAATCTTAGAGTTTGTTTTTAGACAAATAGACAATGATGGCTTCCCTGACACAAACCATTAACTTTTCAGCTTGTAAAAGTCTTTCAAAATAATCTAAGCAACTTCACTCTAACAAAGCAGACATTAATGAGCATCCCAGTGAATGAAATTAAAAAAAAACTTACATATTTATTGCCCAGGTGTGGAGAGGGTTCGTCAAGCTGTCAGTTCTTGGTTTTTCCTTGTGCAGAGTGCTCACCTACAAACAGAAGATAGGTTTTGATCTCTAAGCTCAGAGAGTGGAAAAGGATGAAAATAAGGTTTCTTGGCTTGTTTTTTGTTTTTCAAGGAAAGTACAATTTCCCTGCAAGAATGTCATTAGAGCCACAGTCTGCTTCTTGGTATCTCCTGGAAATTGTTCACCAAGATTTATGAGCTTTTTTCCACCATCATCTGTTTTCACCCTAAAGAGGCAATGCCCAGCTAATGGCCTGGGTGCAGAGGGTGTGAATTAGGAAGTGATAATAAGAAAGGCGTCCTGGGGAATGAGCTACAGCCTTTTGCATGTTCTTTGAGCCTAAGCAAAACTGTAGTATATATTTAAAGTGCCATTTTATCAGGAAGACATTCTAGTGTCCTTGGTTTAAAGAATTGGGCAAGAGTTTTGTCAAAAGGAATTTAGAAGCCAACATAAAGCCTTTGGTGATATACAGAGTAGTAGAGGGGACATTAGTCAAAATAACAGTGTTATTCCATCACTCAATATAAAGATAAACATTGACCTACGATGATGAGAAGCAGAGGATCCCAAGTGTTTTTATGTGCCCCTGAATTCATGATGAACACACTTCACACTACCTGCTTCTTTCAGGTAGATTCAAGTATCAACATCAGTCACACTATATAAAAGCAGTATGGGTCAAAGTCCCCAGCTTTGAGAATAAATGTCATTGTTTTGCTTCCGCTTTTATCTGTCTTTTAGAAACCTGTCTTCTGGGAATTCCGTTGATGTCACCTGTCACCGGCACTATCATGGTGATAATAAATAGTGCCAGAGACCCAATGAGGAGAACAACCCAGAGCTCCCTTTCAAGGACCCCTTAGATGCCATGCTCTGAGAAATGCCGGGTACAGAGCGGCAGCCCTCCTAGCTGCTTTCCAGCATGACTCTTTGTTCACTATTGTTATTTTGAAAAAATCATAGCACCTCCTGGAATCTGTGGCTATGAAGTACAAGAATGAGAAGTGAACAAAATAAACATGTATTGAACCCCTACTGTTTGTCAGAATCCTGTCAAGCAAAGCATATGAAAATTGTTCCAATTCTTAATATCTCTCTCCAAGTTCTGTCTAATTGGGAATAGAAAATATGAGAAAGATTCAGTTACAATATGAATCCAATAGGCTATAATAATGTCTATCGTAAAAGCAAATGAAACACACACCTAGAAAAGAAACAGCTGGAAAGAGATAAACTAATGCCATTCGTGATTGTATTGTATTGTGTTTCATGAGAACTTTTTAATTCTTTTTTATTCTCCAGTTTTCTCTAGTCTCCATTATGCATATTGTGGTCAAATATTAAAATGGAAGTTTAAGGGCCTCCTGGGTGGCTCAGTCAGTTAAGTGTCTGACTTCGGCCCAGGTCATGAGCTCACAGCTTGTGTGTTCAAGCCCTGCTTCAGGCTCTGTGCTGACAGCTCAGAGGCTGGAGCCTGCTTCAGATTCTGTCTCCATGTCTCTGCCCCTCCCCCACTCATGCTTGCTCTCTCTCTCTCTCTCTCTCTCTCGCTATCAAGTATAAATAAACATTAACAAAATTTGATAAAAAATAAATAAAATGGAATTTAAGCCATGAAGAGCTTTTCCAAGGCAGTAATATATATTGATTTGCCAGGTGAAAAAATAAGTTCAGAAGAGGAAAAGACCATGTACACCAAGGACAGTCAAGGAAGCCTTGGTGGAAATGCAGGGAATGGGCAGATATTGAAGGGCTGAGAAGACAGAGCTGAATCTATGTATGCCTTTCCAAATCTCTTAATCTTTTTGTTTATCTTTACACTTTTAATCATTCATTCATTCCTTCTTTTATTTGTAAAAATAAATAAGCAAAAAAATGACTGCACATTTAAGGAGTAATTACCATGATATGCTAATTAGTACTAGTGTACTAACAATATACTAATAATGTGTAATTACTGTAATGGTGAAGTGGCAGGGGGTGAGGGAGAGAAGGGGTGTTAACAGGGACCAAGACACCATCTCCTCCTTCAAAAGCACTTGAGTTCAGCAAGGAAGACAGGGACAGGAGGTGAATGGTGCCTGGAGAATATGAGTTAGTAAGTGGTTAACAAATGAGCAAGAGAAATCTGGTGTATCATGAGAGGTTTTGTAGACATGCCAAAGTTTTGAACTTCACCTTAGATCATACAAACCCAGAAGTTTTCTAAGGAGAGTATTATTATAATGAGTTGAGATTTGCTTTTTCTTCCTCCAAATGGTTCAATATCAAGTAGTGTTATATTTTTTTACATTTATTTATTTATTTTGAGAGAGAGAGAGAGAGCAGGGCAGGGAGAGCAAGAATCCCAAGGAGGCTCCACACTGTCAGTATAGAACCTGAGGTGGGGGCTCAATCCCATGAACTGTGAGATCATGACTCGAGCTGAAATCAAGAGTCAGAAGTTTAAACCAACTGCACCACCCAGGTGTCCCTGAAGTAGTGCTTTAAAATGAAATTCAAAGATACTATGCTTTCTTTCTTCTGGGAAGTTATATATTCTTTAAGCAGTTTTATTCACAATTCCTATAGTCTTTAATATTGAAAACAAGACAATGTATATGAATTTCCTGAGACGTGATATAAGTAGCAATCATATTTAAGGTGCATTTTGGCACATATGTATATTTTGCAGCCAATCATGGTGATGTTTGACTTGGCAAGATTTCTTACTAAAGCTGAGTGGGATCTCGTATGATCTCATAAAGGATTCCCTGATCTGCTATATTTTGTGTACCTTTGTTTCTGAAAGCAGAGTTTTGTTGTACTCTAGCAGGCTTTTTCTTTTACATTGAAGAAAATTCCTAACTTAAATAATCAAATTTTAAACCTTTATGGGTTATATTTTCAGCAGAGGACCCTACTTGAGAGAGGACATATTTAAAGAAAGCAAGAGGTGTGGCTGGATAAACAACATGGCCTAATCAGAGGAGGCTTTGGAGCAAGGAACTGTCTTAGTAGGAGAAAATGACCAGAACAATAACTATGGCTCATGGAGGCTTCTGGAAGCCCAGACACTTTCGTATTCACTGGCATTTCCCCTGAAGATAGGTTGCTACAGAGCTCTGTTTCCTTGGAAACATGATTTATTGACCTCTAAAATGGCACAATTTATTCTGAGATGTAATACCAGAGCTTATAAATTAAAGTACTGACCAATCCAATGAGTTCTTAAGGCCATCGAAGCTCAAATTTCATTTTGTTACTGCTTAGGCACATTAACACTATATTTCTTAGGCCACAGTGCAAATAACATAAAATGGAACAGTCATCAATTCTAAGTGGTGGATAGTCAGATATTTGTTCTATCAAATTCTTTTCTGTATTTTTCGGATTTCTTAAAACTTTTATATAGGAGGTAGTGGAAAATGTAGCCAAACGTGTGCATTTGTACCAAATCTAACCATTTTAGATTTTATTCTAGTTACATTTTAGGAAAAATGTTACTGTTGGGCAAAATATATTTAGGTAAAAGTAATTATAACAATGTAACTTCTGTTGAGTATGGTGAGCATAGTGTTATTAAAAAACAGCATATTTGAATCAATTTAAAAGAAAGTGAATAGAGATTTGTTGATGAGCGTTTCAGGGGCCAGACTTTAATAAAAACTGTGGTGGTACAAAGAGCATTTGGAGATCATTGTGTTTTAGATTATTAATTCTAGTCTATTGAAACTGACTCTAAACGAGCAATTTGGTTTTGCCCTATCACCAGATATTTCCTGTGAAAATCAAATAGGTTGACCATTGAGATGTTATTTCATTAAAAGAGGTATGGTTCTTAAATGAAGACTGGCAGAAATAAAAGGACCAGAGAATAGATTTTATTATTTCCACGGTAATACTTCCTCCTTAGACCTGTGTCCAAAAATTTACTTATGATGAAAAGGAATCTTGGAGAATTAAGTGTCTTCCTAACTGCCCTACCATAGTCTATTTCACTAATTACCCTGATGACAATTTGAATGGGAGATATCAGTTTATGTCAAATTTTCCTTGTACCTTAAAGAAGAATCACATAGTAAATTTGAAACCAAGAAACACAAGCTTCTCTGGAATTTTATCATCCTCAAGCCTCATTTCTGGTGTCAATTGTCATTTCCCTGATAGAAATGGGGGACAGTAGAGCAGGTGGTCCTGATTCCAGCCCTCTCCTCGCAAGGATAGCCAGGGGCTCCTACAAGGAGGCTTCTTCCAAATGCTGGTTAGCCTGCCAATCCAGAGCTCAGAGAGCCCCAAGGCTGCAGAGTGTTTTGTTAAATCCCCAAGAGAGCAAGGAGAGTGCATGAAATTATCGTGGTGCTATCTAGACACAGGCAGGTTCTGAGAACTTTGCTTGACAAATGGTGTGATCACACTAAGGGTCCTTATTTAAGACTAGTTCACATGTAGGCTGCTCTTCCCTGACCTGGTAGAATAGGCATAGCAACTTACTCAAGGTTGGTGAATAACCAGGGGAAACCTGTAAGTGGTTTCCAATTATTCTATGAATGAATTTTACTCCTGTGCCCATTCAGATGGTTACCTCCAAGAGAACAGTGTGGGAATAAAGGAAATGTGTACATTGAAGAGTAGAATAGATGCAAGAATGAAGAAGGTCTCTCGTAAGAGCAGATAACTCACATGAGGGGTCTGGGCATGTCTCTTCAGATTCTGGGTACCCTTCCTCAGTTTTCAAGTCTTCTGTCTGTATGGTGTAGTTTGTTCTACTTAGAACTTCCTACCTGAAGTTGGGACCACATTCAGCCTTTGATATCTTGCTCTTGAATCGGGACAATATTGGTTGCTTTTAGTTTGACAAAATTGTTTTTTGCTGCATAAGTATAATGCAGCTTGTCTTTCCATACCTCTCATGTTACATACCATCTGTATTCTGTGACTATTTTGTACAGGTAAAATGGGGAGACTGCATATTGTAAGTGTAAGTGTATCAAGTGTAACTTGATATTTAAATTAGATCCACATGGATTGTTCTCTTGAATGAATAATTATTTTTTATTTTATTGATTTTTTTTTTATTTTAGGGGGAGAGAGAGAGAGAGAAAGAGAGAGAACGAGGGGCAGAAGAAGAAAGAAAGAATCCCAAACTCCACATGGAGCCTGATGTAGGGTTCAATCCCATGGTCCTGGGATTATGGCCTGAGCCAAAATCAAGAGTTGGATGCTCAACCATCTGAGCCACCCAAGTGCCCCTATTATTCATATATCTGTTTTGTAATATTGATGTTTTAAATATTTGGTCTACCCAAAACAAGAAAAAAATCTGTAATTCTTCATTTATAAAAGCTATATTATATCTCATTTTCATCACTCTTGATGCAAATATAACTAATATAAATCACAGTCTATATTTTGAAAAACTTATACACTTCAAATCTGATTTAAATACCTAGGAAATTGGAAAAAAGAAATTTAAATGTGTTACCAACAGGAGATTATGTTTTCTCCTCATTGAGAAACTCAATTAAAATGATACAAAATGATACAAAATAGGATTTACATTTTAACTGATGAGTCCTGATTCTAGTTGACTATAGATAGCCCTTAGCAAAAATAAAACAACAGCAATAATAAAAGACCGTGTAGTACATTTAATGTTCTTTCTGCTACTGCTGCAGAATAGAAAATGCCTCGAGTCCCACCCTTCTTTAGAACACATATACACATTATAAAAAGCAACCTCTAAAAGCAACCTCTAAAAGTCCAATAATCTTAACCAAAAATAATATTTCTAGGACTCATCTTTCCTCTATAGGAGAATTTTGTATTTTGGGGTAGTTACTAATTATTTCTAAATAAATTATGCTTTTTGGTTGTCTTTCACATGAACAAAATACAAGTTAGATTTTGAAATAAGCATTTTCAGGGGTGCCTGAGTGGCTCAGTTGGTTAAGCGTCTGACTTCCACTCAGGTCACTATATCATGGTTCATGAGTCCGAGCCCCGCCTCAGGTTCTGTGCTGACAGCACAGAGCCTGAAGCCTGTTTTGGATTCTCTGCCTCCCTCTCTCTGCCCCTCCCCCACTCATGCTTTGTCTCTCTCTGTCTCTCAAAAATGAATAAACATTTAAAACATTTTGAAATAACCATTTTCAGCTAATCAACAATCTGGATACTTACCAGACTCATGAGAAATTGTCTTAACAGTGAGAAGTTTCACACTCTCTTTATCAGACTGAGGTCTATTTGGAACAGAAAACATAAGTGAATACTGTAGTAATTAGCATTGTATGTCTGTGAAAGAAAAGATACATGATATAAACAGAATGAAGCAGACACAAAAGCACATATATATTTTTATGTGTTTCTATGGCAAAACCCATGCCTTTTTACATACAGACAGACATATACTTTTATAGCAACTTCTGCTTTTAAAATCAAGCCAATAAATCTCTGTCACACTGTTAAGCAATGATAACCAGATAAACACAGAAATAGGTCACGTGATACACTTGTCACAAGGTCCATATCACAAAGGTCTCTGGTGTCTGAAGGGAAGACACAGGAATGTTCCCAAACCTTTTGGGCTAATGTTGAGGTCTGGGGATATCCCTTTTCATGAGGCCCTGTCTACTGCACTACAACATCTGAGCTGTCTATTCTAGCCAAGACTCCCCACTTAATCCTTTCTCAGAATCCAAACAGTTTCAAACCCAGATTACTTTCCTTGGACATCTCAAGAGCCTCTGTTTCTAATCAAGAAAGGTAGGTGATTAGGAATATTATTTTTAAAGTTCATAACTCCATAAAGGCAACCTACAAATTCAGGTCAACAACGAAAATCTTAACTACAAAATTTGTTTTTGACGTTAAAACAAGTTGTCTCTTTGCAGAACTTAGACTGTAACAGTTGCCTGGATTGGTGACCACTGCTTTTTTTGTTTTAATCAAGTCAAAGTGCAATAACCATCGACTGCTAGGATAAAGCCACTCAAAGCTGTCTTAAAGCACAGGCATGGTTATTCCCTAACTGTGATGAACATACTGGAAATTTCAGTGGGAAAGCTACCTTAAAACTCTATCTTAAAAATCTCTATGAGATTTTTCTTTGTAGTTATTTATATTCATTCTTTTGCCTTTGCATTCCATCTTTGGATTTCCCATTTTACTACTTTATCCAAACGTAAGAACAAATCTTCCTTCCCTTTTAGTTGTTGGAATTTCTCTGTTGGATAGAGAGTTCTGACAAATAGCCAAATCCTATTTCTAGTGCTTTTTGCACAATTTGTTTTAAAAAATAAATAAAAAAAACCTATAAGTAGAAGATTAATGTTACATATAGATAGACAGATGGATAGATAGATGATAGATAGATACAGATATGGTAGGGTCAGAGCTTCTGGAAAAAATGATGTGGCTACTTACTGGTCATTTCCATTTTCTGGTGTGCCTAAAGGAGAACAGAATTGTTATTACAGCTGTGAGAAGCTGGCTACAACCCTCCCCCCTCCCCCCCCAAAAAAAATCCACTCCTAGACCCCAGCTACTTTCTGTGCAGAGATGTTTATAAAACCATTTTTTAACTTTTTAAAAATGTCCCTTGCTGCCCCACTGGATTTTTTCTCAGATATGGTTACTACTATTCCTCAGGTATGGCTGACACATTCATGGGATAGCCCTAAGTGGGCCAACTCCCTTGAATTTAGTTCTGGACTAATTTTAATCTTATAGTTTTATATTGCTATGTGAAACTACTATCCATTATCACACATCCCACAGACACCAGAAAATGTCTCAGTTTATTTTAGTATCTCTGAAAAAAAATGTTCCTCAAAGTATCAAATTACCTTTTTATACCAGAGAATTGGATTGTTGGCTCTCCTTTATACATTGCTCTTTCTGGAGACACAAGTCACTGTATTTGTGGTGAACGGCGATGTAGACGTTGCCTGCAATTGCCTCTGAAGCCCACTGATTCAAGCCTCTCAAAAGAGCCCTGCAAAATGTCACTGAGGCTACTAACTATAACTAATCTTTTGTTTGTATTGCCTGGCCGCTCCACTATAGTCTGGTAGAAGACACTTTGGGTGTAGAATGAGAATTCAGAATGATTCATTCTGCACAAAGCCTTGGCCTTTAGGGAGGATAGGTTGGTGGTCAAGCCTTGCATTAATCTGTGGCATATTAGGCAAACGCTTTTAATGTAATTGACTAGGGTTCCCCTTGTTTTGTTCCCAGCTGTGCTGTGGTTTTATTTCATTGCTACTCAGCTTTAGTCTCTTGGATTTCCTTTCATGTCTAATGTAGCCCTTGATATCGGGATGTGCCTTTTAACTATAATTCTCCTGGCAGTGACCATCATTGTTTTATAAAAAGTTTGATTTCTACTAATATTTTGGCTACTTCTATTTCTGTCATCTTGGCTAAGATACACCATCAGGACTCTTAATCCCTAGGATGTAATTCACGGCGCCATATGCTGTTCACCAACTCAATCTAACTTTGTCTTTCCAACATCAGAAGGATTTTAACATCATTTTTTAATTCCTATTTTAAGTTTCTTGTATGATATCACTTGTGATGCTCATAGCCCTGTTTCAAAATGAGTTGATATTTTCTTCCATGCCTGTTTTTTTTCCCCTTAGAATACTATAATACAGATTCATTATCAGATAGATGCATAACAACAGACTACCTTCTGCATAGATGCTGTTCTTGGGTTAAAGATCGGACAACTGTCAACATTATCTAGATAAGCTCAATTCCATACTGACATCTAATATTCATGTTAGACATGAAAGCAGAGAGTGTTTACAGATTTTCTGAACTTGAAGTCTAACCCACATATTTGAAGAGAGATGAACTGTGGGTGTTTAATGGTGCTAATTTAATAACAATGCTGTAAAAGTCTGTTCAGAAAGCAAACTTAACAATAACCAAATAGATTTTGCTAATTGTACAATTACCGAATTTGGTTATAAAGTGTTATGTGCCTTCAGAATAACTCTCCATAGCTATAGGTATTTTATGCAGTTTTTTCCCTGAATGATCCAATTCATCCAATTCATTTCTTTAATAGAAAATGTCAACTTTTCAAATAACTTAGTTGCAAATCTTCTTATGCAAAGCAGTCTTTCAGTACAGGGTATTTTTACAAATGGATTTAGCACATTAATTTTTTTACTTATCCTACTCAACACCCACAGGCTTCAACTTGGAGGGTCGATTTCCCCTATAAAATAGGAGTGGTGTTTTAGAAATGTAGAGAAATTAAACTGATTTATAAAATTGCTATTTCCCCTCTGGAAACTGACTAAGGAAACATATTTCAGACATTATTAAGAAGTTTATTCACTAACTCCCAAAGGGAAAGGCATTTATTTGTTTGTTTCTTATTTTTCAATAAGAGCTAAAATGAACACTACTGGTTTTTCATGTAACTTTGCCTTGCACTGTCACATTTGTGCCCTGAACTCTGTGAAGCGCATGGTCAGGGATTGGGCTCAGGAACCGCATCCAGTAGCATCCCGGGGGCACAGTGTTCATGGGGGTGAACCCAGAATAGTGTGGCTTGCATATCTTCTAAAAACAATCAATGTTTACTTTTTAAGAGTATATGAGACTTCGGTAGTATTCTGTTAGTAAAATATTTAAAATTGAAGTGAGGTAAGGGAAAGTTCTATTTTACTGAAAATTAAAAATTTAAGTCAATGAGCAACAAGCAAGGCTCTGCTATGTATTATACACAGTGTGATGTGAACAATATGTGCTTTGTGACTTGGAGGGCTTGCCTGATGTTATGGACTGAATGTTTGTGTCCTCCTGAAACTCATCTGTTATGTCTTAATGCCCAGTGGGATGGTATTAGGAGGTGGGGTCTTCGAAAGGTCATTAGGTCAGGAGGGTGAAGTCCTCATGAAGGGGATTTGTGTCCTTATAAAAGAGATCCCAGAGAGCTCTCCTGTCTCCTCTGTTGTGTGAAGACGCGGTGAGAGGTGGCTGTCTAAAAAGTGGGGAGAGTGCCCTCATCAGACATCAAACCTGAGAATGCCTTGATTGGACTTCTTAGCCTCCAGAGCTAAGAGGAGAAATGTTTGTTGTTTAAGCCACGCTACCTGTGACATTTTTGTTATGACAGCCCCAACAGACTAAGACCCAACTTGCAGTGGAAGCAGGCACATGGAGAAGTGACTGTATGATAATGTGATGAATAATATTACAAAATCCTGTGCAAGTTGAAATAGGAAAACACTCTACTTTCCTTAAAGAGATGGTGTGTTATAGAAAGATACACTCAATTGCTGTTTGAGCTAGATCTTCATGGATAAATTACAGATCAGGTATGTTATAAAAGGTAAGCGGTGAGCAAGGCATTCTGGGAGAGGGAGTAGCATGGATGAAGGTGCCACATTACGCAACCAGGGCTCAGGTCTTGAATGGAAAAATAGGTCTGTGTTTAAGACAACAGAGAGGGGGGTGCTGAGCCATGGGAATGAACGTGGTTTTAGAAAGCTCAAGTATCCGGGACAGGAAAAAGACTGAATAAAGACTAGGAAATCTGAATAGAGTAAGGATTTAGTTAATAACAATGTATCGATACTGGTTGATTAATTGTGACAAATATAGCATACTACTGTTAGATAGTAATAATAAGGGAAACGGGGTGTGTGCTGTAGGGGAACTCTATCTTTGCAACTTCTTTGTAAATCTCAGTCTATTTTAAATTAATTATAAATTAATTTATATATAAAAATAAATAAATTATTTAAAAAAAATAAAATATGATGTAATTATGGAAACCATAAATATTTAAGAGAAGGGAGAAGAAGATGAAGCAGCAAAAAGAAAAAAAGAAAAACAAAAAGTGAGGGTGTAAAAGAGAGCAGTGCTATTTATTTATATATTTATTCACTCTAATTTCAGGAGTAGAATTTAGTGATTCATCACTTACATACAACATCCAGTGTTCATCACAGCCAATGCTCTCCTCAGTACCCATCACCCACCTATTCCATTCCTCCCACTACTCACCCTCAGGCAACCCTCAGTTTGTTCTCTACAGTGCCATTTTAAAGAAAAGAAGAAAGACCTTAAATTCTATTGGAGAGATTAAGGAGGGTAATAAAGATTTGTCACATTAAAATCCCACTAAAACTTGCCATCTTGTTCAATCTTGAGGAGATGAATCAATTAGCAGACCATACAGTCATGGAACACACCTTCATTGAAAGGAAGCTGTGTCCCCCAGGAGTGAATAAGTCATAGAACATTCCTCTGGAGACTATGGGCCCCTCAATTAAATCCTTAGCAATAGTTACCTTTATTTTTTGTCGCATGGAAGTGGAAAAAATCTTCACTACAGATAAAGGATGTCATTTTATGCCTTCTTTACTACCATAATCCCCTGACCACTCACAAAACCGGGGTTATTTCATTAAAAATAATCTGTTCATATTTGATTACATCTGCCACTAGTAAATTCTCACTCCTTACATTCGTCAGCGTTCAATGGGTTTCTCTGCCCCTTCTCTGCCTCTATTTCTGTGATCAAGCATCATGGCATTTTTGTTCTTTCGATAATCCTCCTCTCCCCTCAAGGGTTTAAATTCAAGTTTAGACTGAATATATATTCACCTAGAAAACAAAATGAGACAAAACCCTGTCGCCTACCTGGATCGGTCTTCCGGCACATTCGATACAAACCCACAAGAATAAATGCTGAAAGTGTCACCACAATCAAAGCAATAACCACTGGCAAAATAATACCTAAAATGTATTGAAGACATTGTCAATTAGTATGGCTGTTGAATTTCACAGTAAGTAGTTTACCAAGCAAAAGCACACATGGCATCCTTCCTTCTTCAAACATCACTCTATTAGACATATTATATTTTAGGCAAAGAAGATATATCTGATTCAAAGGTTTTGGTCTAGTTGTCATTTCTGACATATCCACTTGATGTCAGTCTTGCAGCCTTTTGAAATAAAATCCCAAACCTAAGGGAGCTGGTTCCTCACCTTAGAGACTGGAGAAGTGAGACAATGGAAGACTGGAGATGTCCTCTAGACTATAGTCTGACCCACATTCACACATTATATTTTTTACTACTTTATAATAAGGTTACTGGGATATCTATCTATCAATCATCGATCTATCTATCATCTACTATCTATCTATCTATCTATCTGTCTCTATCCCCCATACTGGAATTGCTCTAGTCATAATGTTGGCAACCTAAAATACTCGCAAATATTTTTCCATAATAATATCTTAAAACTAGAAATGGCATACAATAGCATAAGTGGAAATAAGTGGATATCAGAATCCATTTCTAAAAGTGAACACATGGTTCAAGAAAGCTGTATGTGGGTGTGGTGCTGCATTTAAGGGAGAGGTGTTGGGACAGTAAATTAGGGTGAGTTTTTAAGAGGAGTTTTACTGTTCTGCTTTGGTTTTAGCACCTGCCTTATTTTCTGACAGTCATTTCCCAAGACTGCTGTCATAAGGGTACAATCAGAGATGTAGAGGTGATAGTTCTTATTTAATTAGTTATTCTTAGCTGCTTGCATATGTACTCCTTACGTTTATCCAATTCATTTGTAGGATGGCTTACACTTCCAATTTTATGGTTAAATGTTTGTTTCATATTAGACCTTGAGCGAGATCATTAGTACCTCCCCAAATGAAGATGCCATGAATTACACATCAATAAATGGAATGCTGACTTATTGAATAGAATGGCTTTACCTAAAACTAGATAATCTTTTCTCATCCAGCTTCATATACATTCACCTTATTCTTAATCTCTAGAGAAATTAATGGATTTTTTCTATTCAGTCCTAGAATACACATATTTTATATGACATCTATGTTTTTGCTAAAATGGGGCGTTTCTTTAAAGGCCATTTTTAACATTAAGGTAGAGTTCTCTGAAGGTAAACAATTCATTTTTATAGACCTCTCCACTTGTGCACTTTGGCTTATCTGAGACTAGTCTCATCAATTCACCTTGACCCTCGGTGGTAATTGCTGAGCACTAAAGTAAGGAAAAAATCCCAAAGGTATGCTCATTAAAACCAGACTCAAGGGGCGACTGCGTGGCTCAGTCGGTTGAGTGTCCCACTTAGGCTCAGGTCATGATCTCATGGTTTATGGATTCAAGCCCCATGCCAGGCTCTGTGCTAACAGCTCAGAACCTGGAGCCTGCTTGGGATTCTGTGTCTCCCTCTCTCTCTGGCCTTCCCCTGCTCATGCTGTCTCACTCTTTCAAAAATAAATACATTAAAGAATGAAAGACAAACAAACAAACAAACCCCCCCAGACTCAATAGTAGGAAATTCTCAAGCAGGCAGCAGTCAGAGAGGATTATAATGGGATTGCAGGTTCAGTGAAGTTGATAAAAAGCTGTCTATAATTGAATCCTCTCCTTTATAAGTCACATTCAGACGTTCTGTGTATTTATCACCATGAACGAAGGTATGTTCATTACTCACTGGAATAAGAGGGGTTGGCTGAAGAAGAGCTTGCATTTTTTGGGTCCTCAGTACCTATTATTTTAAGAAAGAAAAAATAAATCACCTTTGGTTAATGTATGTCAATTTTCCCAATCCTTCCACACCCTTCCTTTCCTCCCATTTAGCAAGCTTCTGTGATCTATAAGTATGATGCTTCAAGTGGAAAAAAAAAACAACTATCTCATTCTGAAAAGACTCTGTTTTGTACATCAAGTTTGGCGGGGTTAATGTATACAACTTGATGAGTTTGGACAAAGGTGTATACCCATCACCACTATCAAGGTAATAGATAAATCACTTTCAAAGTTTATCACTTCATCACTTTCAAAGTTTCCTTGTGTCCATGCAGTTTTGATTTGTATTTCAATTATACCTCAATAAAGCTTTTTAAAAAAGATTGTAGGGTTTTCTTGGTCAGAAGGGATCAAATAAGTCTTTTCCACTCGTACACAGAAGTCATACCTTGAAACTGGGAGATGTTTCCTGGAATTGTTATTGATATTGAGGGTAATGTACTGGCATTAGAAGGTGATGTCTCTGGATGTAGAGTGTTAACTGTAGGGAAATCACAAATCCAGTCAGACGAGGGTATTAATTCTTCTTACTGAATTTCTTTGTAGATTTAAACAGTTTGCATTTCTGAAGACCTGTAAAAACTGTTTGTTGTTGAATAATAGGATACATACAACTGTACACTTAATCATAAGTTCATCTTTTCTTCCTGTAAAGATGATTACATTTGGAATCACAAAAACTGGGTGTCAGCAGCACATCTTCAAGAACTGGCTAAGAAAGCTTGAGCAAGTCTCTTATCCTAAGCAGCAGCCTTTATCACCTGCACAAGTCTATTCAAGAACAGAACTCACATTTCAGATATTACAACATTGGGGGATGGTGTTTTTTTCCACTGTACTTAAAATAGACATACACGCATAGGACTTCAGATTTTATCGTGTTTCTTGGTGGTTGAAGAAAAGATTGCAATTGAGACTTTGGTTAGAAGGATTCATTGGGGAAAATATCAAGGAAAATTCCTTCATTTTCACCTTAAATCTCAGTAGTTGTTTACATTTATGTACCTTCTCTAGAATAACTGCTGCTTGATTGCATTTCCACCACTATCCATGCTCTTTTCTTCCAAAGAAAATGTTAATTTTAAGTTATTACTATTCTCATTAATTTGTTTGTTTAAATCAACATCTGCAACCTTCAATCAGAAGGACTGAAACAAAAATTATAAATAAAGTTTCATTATTCAAAATCCACTGATCTCAATAAGTTGCAAGGAAATATAAATAAGTGCTCTGTAAGCTTGAAGCATCTATTCTTGTGAATCTGGGATAAAACACAGTTTGTGTTTAGAATGATTTTGAAAAAGAATTATTTTTCAAAGAATGCCATTTAAAGGGATTTCTTTTTCTCACATCTGTTTGGCTTGTCTCACCGCTAAATTTTAAGTTGCGACCATGTGAAGGCCATAACCCCCACCATCTTCCACCTAGAGCCCTACCTGCAGTGGGTGTGCAGTGATACGTAGTTGACTGCTTGGTTGCCCAAGAGGCATCACTTATAATTACGGCCCCCTTAGGAGTATTGAGGCCATGTATAATTGCATCAAAGAAATTGATATCGCCTATGACTGCCTTGGATCTTTCCCTCTTTGCCACCCACAGCCCAGAGCGCACTGCATGCTTATGCAGTTTTGACATCTGTGGGGGAAGAATGATGTTTAGAGTCTGTACTGTTCTTACCATGCAAGGGATCTGTGGGAGGGAGCTAGATATATGCCCATAAGAACAAAGAAAAATGTCAGGCTAGTGCACTAAAACAGGCAGAAAAAGAAATATTAAATGAAAAGACTGGGAACTAGCTGAAACCTTGGTACTTTTAGTTGTTTTATTCCAGTGTCAAGTGTTTAGTGAGAATGTTGCTCTTTTGATTGTGTTGGTAGAGAACAAGATGGCTGATTAAGTTACCAATGGCATTAATCCACCTGTGATATACCAAGGGTTAATTTTCAAGACTCCATAACCTATCTTACTACCTTCTCTCTTAAAAAAAAAAAAAAGAAAGAGAGAGAGAGAGTGAGAGCAGAAGCGGGGAGAAGCAGAGGGAAAGAGAGAGAGAGAATCCCAAGCAGACTTTGCACTGTCAGCACAGAGCCCAACATGGGGCTCATTCTCATGAATCATGAGATCATGACATGAGACAAAATCAAGAGTCAGACGCTTAACTTATAAGGACACCCAGGTGCCCCTATCTATCTACCTTCTCACAGACAAGCTAAATGGCTACAAGTCTGAATATAACCTATGTGGTTTACATAAAACTACAAACTTTCCTACTTAAAACATGTTGACAGTCCAGTGCCAACCCTTAGTGCTAATGATCCACAGAGTTGGTGATAGAATTAATCTTTCTTGAGAGAAGACTTTATTGGTTCCTTGGACAAAGACTTTAAAATTTTTGTTTTTCTTTTTACTACAACCTCCAGTTAATAAACCATTTCTAAATCCAGTACATCTACACACACACACACACACACGCACGCATGCACACTTTACCTCTAATAATGGTGCAATGCTTCTGGTATTTTGTTTTCTCTTGTCTTTTATTTAATTTTTCCAACATTGGTCATGACCCACTTATGGAAATTAACTCACAGTTTGAGAAAGCCTGTCTATTAGAATGTTCATATTGATGAAATTATTATTCTTGGCTTAATTCAAAAATTGTGGGCCTAATGGAGTTCTTTCTGTGACTAAGATAGAAGGATCCATGGTGTTTTCAGAGCTGATAATCTCTGTGGATTTTGTTGAGACTCTATTATCCTACATTACTATTAATGCAGCATTGGTAGAGGAGGTACAGGAGAAGTATAGTGGAGTATTAAGAGCATGATTCTGGAGCCAGAGTACATGGGTTCAAATCTGACTATAGAACTGGTTACCTGAGGAATGTTGGGCAAGTCAGTTAACCTCTTTTTTTCTTTTTAAAATTTATTTATTTATTTTGAGAGAGAGAGAGCAAGAGTGCAAGCTGGGGAGGGGCAGAGAGAATCTCAAGCAGGGTCCATGCTTTCAGCATGGAGGTCGAGGTGGGGGCTTGATCCCATGACCCTAGGATCATGACCTGAGCTGAAATCAAGAATTAGACACTCAACTGACTGACCACGCAGGTGCCCCAGGTCACTTAACCTCTTTGTGCTTGAGTGTCCACATGTACGAATGGTGAATATAATACTTCTATATTGTAGTGTCATGAAAGTTAAATGAGTAAAATTAAATTTGAATTGCTTAGAAGAATATTTTATACTAATATATTTATATTATATTTACTATTATTATAATATCATAATATAATATCAGATTATTCTATATTATTGTATTGTTATGTTATTTTATAATAATATTTTTAAAATATTGTGATTAGGCCTCTAAAAAGTTGTACCTTTCAACCAAAGTCAAATTGTCTAATTTTCTCAAAAATTCTTAGTGTGAAAGTATATGCAATAGACTTTATAGCTACCTCCATGTTTTTAGATGCTTTTTTTCTCTAGCCAGGTACTGGAGTATATAATGATCTTAGATGACATAGATTTACTGTTGGACCCTGACTTTTGGTGATTGTAATGGTTACTTTATTGCAGATATGTTCTGTCATAATTTAAACCCAGTTTGCAAGCTTCAGGCCAATACTTAGAGCAAGCTGTTCGAGGTAGAGACCTTAGAACCAAGTCTATTGTAATAATGTGTATCCAAATTTGCCCCACTGGCATCTGACAGTGGCATATATTTGGCCCTTTCTGTGAAGCAACTACCTGATAAATCATTGGGTGTTTTAAAGACAGAAGACCTTATTGAGATCTCAGTGTACCTACGGTGGCCATCAAAATGAGCCTCGGAAAACTCTAACTACAGGAAGTGTAATTGACCAAGGTTCCCCACCTACTTTCTGAAATTTGTCACTGTGGTCTTGTTGATGCCATGCCTCTCCCAGGCTGCTCCCAGGCAATGACTGATCCTAGCAAGCCTGTTCCTGGGAGTCATAAACTCCTCTGAGGAGAGAATGGGGCTGGAGGAGTCCCTGATGGTCTTTTTAGAGGAGGGTATATATGATACATAGATATTAATGGGAGAAAAGTGTGAGTGGCAGTAGAGGATAAAACATTCTATATGCAAAAGAAAATACAGCTATATATTGTGTTTTTATTTCTTGTATGTTGCCTACACTTCTTTCTAAACACTTTCTTTTTTACACTTCTTTCTAAATACTTCTTTTTTCTTTTTTCTGAACACTTTCTAAATACTTTCTAAACTTTGTAAACTCTTTCTTAAAATTTTTTTAAAGTTTATTTATTTTGAAAGAGACAGAGACAGAGCAAGTGGGGGAAGGGCAGAGAGAGAGAAAATCCCAAGCAGGCTTCACACCACCAGCACAGAGCCCGATGCAGGGTTCGAACCTATGAAGACGAAAGATCATGACCTAAGCTGAAACCAAGAGTCAGATGCTTAACCGATTGAGCCACTCGGGCACCCATTTCTAAACACTTTCTAAACTTTCTAAATACTTTCTAAACACTTCTATTTACTTCTTTCTAAACACTTTCTTTTTTACACTTAAACAACTACCCAAGGGATTAAACTCAATTGAATTGAATGTTTCCCATTATTTATAAATAATTGGGACACTTGTTTCATTGCAATCTGGTGGATTCATGTCTCATTAAAAAAAATAACTTTTCAGCATTTGACACAATGAATCCTTCCTCCTTAACACCTTTGCTTCATGGGACTTCTGGTAGAGCACATCTTATGGGCTGGTCTTCCTGGTCTCTTTGGCTGGTTCCTCTTTTCTCTGACTCACAATCTGGGAGGGTCCCAGGGCTTAGTCCTTAGTCCTTATCTCCAGCTGTGCTAATTTCTTTGATGATCCCATTCAATTTAAAGGCTTAAATATAATATCAATGCCAATGATCCCCTAATTTATATTTCCAGACCTCATTCTTAAACTCCAGATTCATAAAGCCACATGCTCACTCAGCAAATAATAAACATCTTAAATTCCACATGTCCAAACTTGAACTTCTGCTTTATCTCTATTTAGCCTTCCCATTTGGCAATCATTCCTTCCAGTGGTTCAGGCCAAAGGTCTCACAGCTATTTTTGCCTCATCATTTATAACCTATCCCACATGCAGGATCACCAGGAATATATCTATTGGTTTCCCCTCCAAAATATATGCAGAATTTGGAGACTTCATGAGACCTATCCTGTGACTATGCTGGTCCAAGCTAACATCATCTCTCTCCTGGAAAACTGCCAAAGTATTTTTGCTTCATCTGACAGTTTTTTCTTAGCTCTCAGATTTATATTTATAAAATATGAGTCATATCATGTCACTACTTTGCTAAAAACCCCCAATGTTTCCCCCATTCCTCTTATGGAAAAAGCCAAAGTCCTTGCAACATTCCTCCAAATCCTAGGCAATCTGCCTGGCAAATCCCCTGTCCCCACACCTCCTTAACTCAGTACAGGTTCTTAAACACACTGGGCCTCTCCTCAAGTTCTAGCTCTCCCTGGATCCTCTTCCTCTACATTTTGGTTCTCTTATTTCCTTGCATTTACTCAAATGTTTTCAGGAAAGCTTGCCGTGACCACTTTTTTCAGTCCTGCAAACTAGTCCCTACCTTTCTGCCCCTCTCCAGCACTCCTGATCTCTCCTTCCTACACTGCTGTGCCTTTTCTCTTTTTATAACATTTACCAGCTTCTAACTAAGACCCTTGAGGGCAAGGATAATATTTTGCTCACTGGTGTTTCCCAAATGTTAGAACAATGTCTGGAAGTACAGTCCACGTCTTTGCTTTCTGGATAAACACATTTTTTGGCAGAAATGATTACTGTTAAAGATGAAATGAGTGAATGAGCATACATATCTTTTGTATCTTAATATTTGGACTTGTACACATTTAAAATGATTTTTTAAAATATTTTCTTTGTTCTGCAACAAGAAAAAAATAGACAGCTACTCTGGGTCTAACAGGAGATATTGAAGGAAATACTACGGAGTACAAGAGGTAGTTATTGCATTTAAGGAGCTTACATTCTAATAGAGGAGGTGAGAAGCACAGTCCAGAGTTGATAGATGTGAAAAAAGAAATAAAGAATAAGACAAAATAATATATCAGAGATCAAAATAAGAGAGACTTTGTTATTGCTTACTGAGTTTTACTTGTGAGCTATCTCTTAACAAATAGAATCTGAGGAGCTTAAGCAATAATAGATACCACAAGATGAAAACAATACAAATAAGAAATCAGAAGCAATGCAAACGGATGAAACAAACAGGTGTCTTTTGAGAGTTAATAACAAACATAACGTAGTTTCTGGTGCTCCTATAAGAATTGACCCTGAGCATCCTGGCACTCAGGAAAAGGAAGCAGAGTCTACTCTAGGCTTTCATTATCAGAAAAAAAAGGTTAATTCTATAAGTGTCATATAAGTGGTAGAGACAATAAATGCTGCAAGTATGGCTGGTACCATTCTGTTTTGGGAGGGAATATGCTGATATGATCACTGAAGTCTCTTCTAGCTTTAGGATTTTGGATTCTTGTCAAAGTTCCTTTCAATCCAGATTTTGTCATAGCTAGAATGCATTTTGTCTATAATGGCATGCTCTGTCTACTTAATGAGCCAACTATCAAAGGGAAGTTTTCTGCTCTCATCAGATCTTACCTTTCTAACCTTGGTATACTCTTTCTTTTTTTTTTTTAATGTTTTGTTTGTTTTTAATTTTTTTTAAATTTTTATTTATTTTTGAGAAAGAGACAGAGACAGAGAGACAGAGAGAGACAGAGACAGAGACAGAGTGTGAGTAGGGGAAGGGCAAAGAGAGAGGGAGACACAGAATCTGAAGCAGGCTCCAGGTTCTGAGCTGTCAGCACAGAGCCCAACGCAAGGCTCAAACTCACAGACTGTGAGATCATGACCTGAGGTGAAGTCAGACGCTTAACTGACTGAGCCACCCAGGCACTCCTGTTTGTTTGTTTGTTTGTTTTTTGAGAGAGAGAGAGCACCAGCAGGGTGGGGCAGAGAGAGAGGGGGACAGAGGATCCAAAATGGGCTCTGCACTGACAGCAGTAAGCCCGATGCAGGGCTTGAACTCATGAACCATGAGATCGTGACCTGCACCAAAGTCCCACGATACTCAACCAACTAAGCCACCCAAGCACCCCAACCTTGGTGTACTCTTAGAGTAATGCAAAAAAAAAAGTTTTATCTCAAATTTCTTCCACTTTGCTTTGGGCCATCAGTGTGACTAACCTGAGGTAACAGAATCTTCTAACCCAGTAACAACTGTGAATGGAGATTTATTTACCTCAGATAACTTTGTAGAATTACATCTTGAATAAAGAGGTGGATTTTTTTTGTGATTTGAATATGAATTATTATTAATTTCCAGAAAGTTGTATATAATATACAAAGAATGACTGAGGCACTGTGCTAATTAAGACACAAGGTAGCACACCTGACAGTAAGTAGACCTAAGACATAATAAACCAAGTAAGACTCAAAACTTTCTTTTCCCTTCTCATTATACCATGTGGCCAACAGATTTTAAGTGAGTTTAGTTCATCTTACTTGTTAATGGCACCGTTATCGATGAGGTCAGTGACATTTTTCCTCAGCATTCTGAAAGGCTTAGAATGTTCTTACCCTTCCCCCAGCACAGATACATCATCATCTTACCTTAAATTCACAATTTGGATAATATGACTTAACACTGAGAAGCTTTACAATGTGTAACTCTGTCAGTGCTATGCTTTCTGAGAATGTGAGGGCCAACATTTCAAAATATAGGCATTAAAATATTAAATGGGATTTTTATTTTCAAATTCTTTTGGGATACTATGTGTCAGGAATTATTCTAAGTGTTTTACAAATGTTAACTTACTCAATTATTGTGTTGTAAATATTTGCGTTTTACAAAGTGGAAACTGAAGCCCAGAGAGATTAGGTAATTTGCCCAAGATCACAGAGCGAGTAGGTGGCAGAGAGGATTTGAATGCAGAGTCTGTGCTGTCAAATACAACTATGCTGCCTGCGACTGCATTTCAGCAGGAATGAGTTACAAGTTCATGTCTCCTCTTTTTGTTACATAAAATATAGTCTATTTCAATTTAGACTCCAAGCAAGACAAACTTCTTCTCATCAGGAGAAACTGAACACCTCCTTCCTTCAACGGGCCAAACCAGAAAATGCAGATACATCCAAGGAGAGAGAATTATTCCTAATATGTTAAATAAAGCACATGTGTATAAGGCACACACCATTAGTAATAACATTGCAATGTATTGGTTTTTAAAGCGAACGCTGGGTAGCTAATCAGTTGAGACTGAGTTCTGATTGACCTGGTGTGTAGATTAGAGGAACACAAGCCCTTCTTGGAGACTCAGCAGATCTCTGAACTAGAGGAGAAACCACTTAGCGATACCCAGATATATACAATTTCTACATGAAAGTTTATGGCAGACCCTATCACATAAATATTGACACACCCTACTAGTGAGTTCTTTTATTCTCAACTAATCTTTTAAACATTATAAAATTTCCAAGTTAAAAAGAACAACAATAAACCTCTAGGTTTGCTGTAGGTATTTCTCTAGCTCAAGTGGATTCTAACTGAACAACAGTGTCAAGATTCTGTTGTTCAGAGTTGGAATACTTGGATAAGAAACCTTCTGTATACAATGATCGATGCTTACATTGTATGACTTCCTAGAGGTCACAACCAATTCTCAAGCATTACATAGGGTGCTGAGCACATTGAATATGCCAGGATGGGACATCCTCGTTGCCAAGGGCCAGTGGTCAGGTTTAGTGGGTCTTGTAATGTCTGTTCTGGCTTCTAATTTTCCATCAAAATTAATGTCTACAATGCAATTGAAGTTGTGAAACACAGTTAAAGAAAGTAAAGAAGATGGGTACAATGAGACCTTTCCAAGTTGTACTGTCTACTATGGCAATGTTGTTGCAATGATTAATTTTATGTGTCAGGTTAACTTGGCCATGGAGTTCCCCGATACTTGGACAAACACTAGTCTGGAAGTGTCTGTGAGTGTATTTTTGAAGATATTAACATGTGAATTAGTAAACTGAATAAAGAAGATTGCTCTCCAATATGGATGGCTCTCATCCAATCAGTTGAATACCTGAATAGAATAAATAGGCTGACTCTCAGTAAGAAATAAGGAGTGGGCTACGTGGGTGGCTCAGTCGGTTGGGTGTCCTACTTCAGCTCAGGTCATCATCTCGCAGTTCAGGAGTTTGAGCCCCACACAGGGCTTGCTGCTCTCAGCCTGTCAACTTGGAACCTGCTTTGAATCCTCTGTCCTCCTCTCTCTTCCTTTCTCCTGCTTGTGCTCTCTCTCACAAAAAATAAATAAAAGTATTAGAAAAAAAGGAAGGAGTAAAGAACAAATTCTTCCTGCCTCCTTTGAGCTGGGATATTGGTCTTTCCCTGCATTTGAACTAAAAACTAAAATATTGGCCCTTTTTGGGTCTTGAGACTGCTGGCTTTCAGTCTGGAATGTAACCATTGGCTGTCTTGGTTCTCAGGCCTTGGACTGAAACTACACAATCCTCTCTCTTGGGTCTCTAGGCTTCCAGTTGGCTGACTGCAGATCTTGGGACTTCTCAGCTTTCAAAACGCATGAGCCAATTCCATATAATAAATCTTTATACATAGATATATATAGTTTCTCTGAAGAACTCTGAGTAATATAGTTGTATTTTCCAGAAAATTGAGGACAACTGGTTTATTTCTTTCCCCATATACTGAGGCATGTTGGTCCATTTTTCTTCAAATCTAAGGTCTCTTATCAAAGAAATCAAGAGTTTCATTTTCAAGGACACATTATTAGTTCCGCTTGTCTGTGGAAAAATGATAAGTCTAAAGAAAAGTGAATTTCATCATTGATTAAAATTGTTGTGATGGCCACATAATTCTTGCATCTATCTCTAGGAAATAGATAGCCCTGCATCGCTTTTTCTTTGCATCTCCTCTTTAGCTCTGAACTCAGAGCTAGAAAAATGAGTAGGCAGAATAATCTGGAAGCTAGGCGGTCATTTCTTTCGTGAGACTTTTTCTCATCTTTCTTAAACTGCTTTTCTTAATCTGATATGTAACACAACCACAGCTAAAGGGGGAAAATTTTTCTCCCTCCTCAATCTTAATATATGGTTAAGAAGTTTGAAGTTTGTCTATGACATATCATTGTAGACCTATATGGCTACTAGAGTTATTACAGTTATTTACCATACTGACTAGTCTTCCTTGGTAACCCTTAAAGCCAGGCTCCATGTATCACTCACAACCCTAACCTAGTGTTACATGTAATAGAACAGAAGGACTATTTATTAAATGCCCAGGTTAGTGGTGGTTGGTTGAATATATGGTTCTGTGTATTTAGTAGAGTATTATACTAAATTTGTGGTCTTACCATATATATTACAGAGGGTAGTTGACATTTGACCTTTCTACATACTTTAGACGTGGAGCATGAATTCTTCATGCTTAGCATTGTTAACCACACTAGGTAGTATGCACCTCATACTACCTTTCCTCTATTAAATGGAATGAATGGACATGTCTTCAGAACTTGATGAGTCATTTCCCTATGACTATCTTTCTTTATTATATAGTGTTAGACACCATATCTATGTACAATTTCTTAGAATTGATGCTTTATGTACAGTTGCCTTACTTATTTTGAATTCCCCAAAAAAGGTCTTTTTGTAAAATAATCAATTGATATACCCTTAATTATAGTTTTTGAAGTCAGTGTTAAAAATACTTTTTTTTCTAAGAAAATGAAAGCTGGATGCATAATGTGAAAGAAAATGCCAAATATGAGAACTACATATGATGCATATTAGCTCATATTTATAAAAATGAAACAGCACTAATAATTCTGTGGGTTAGAATTCTACCTTAACTTCTACCTAAAAAAGAAATATTATTTCAAGTAAGATGCCTATCATTGATCATATTCTTGATCAAACGCTTTCATAATTTGATATTTGAACAACCTTGATAACAAACAAATGACTGAACAAACAAATGATTACAGTTGAAATTTTTTTGAATGAGTCTGGACTTACATAACATATATCTTTGAAGTTAAAGACTAACTTTTCTTGGGGTGCCTGGGTGGCTCAGTTGGTTAAGTGGCTGACTTCAGCTCAGGTCATGATCTCATAGTTCGTGGGTTTGAGCCCCACGTCAGGCTCTGAGCTCATAGCTCAGAGCCTGGAGCCTGCTTCTGATTCTGTGCTTCCCTCTCTCTCTCTGACCATCCCCCGCTCATGCTCTGTGTCTTTCTCTCTCAAAAATAAATAAATATTTAAAAAAAACTTAACCCCCCCCACTTTTCTTATAGTTTATGAAATCAGTTTCATTTCTTTTTAGTCCACTGTTCAAATCAATGATGTGTTTGTTATCTGTTTTAGAACTAGTTTCTATTACTCAAAATATGATTAGTGTAAATGGGATTTCTATTACAGTTAAAAAATCAACTATAGTTAAAGGTGGCATTTTGTAAATTCATCTCTTAAAGGATACTTTAATTCCTCCTTAAAAGGAACTAACGATTTTGGCAGCTTTTCAATTCTCTTCCATCTGTAACTTCTCCTGATTAACTAGTCCATGAAGCAGAAGGGAAGGACTTTTCCAGAACAGTAAAAATCATCAGCCAATGGATGCACCATTTTTATGTTTTGTTCTGCTTTGTTTTTCCCAGTGCTTTTCCTAGTGCATTTTAGACTATGTAAATGGAAATAAGTATTAAACATATATAGTGATACAGTAAAATAAAGAGAATTAATATAAAAATAACTTCTTAATTCATGAACTATATTGTGTAGAAGATAAATAATTAAATGTTAATAGCATAATCCTTTCAGGTTTGAGTTCCTTGAAGACATGATGCAGAAGGTAGACTATTATAATTATTTAGTACATTTGCTGTGAAAATGGAGTCGCTCATAATTTCCACGGCTTTATTTTTCTGACTTTTCAAAAAAAGTTATATGATCTTCTAAGTTTATTTCACGTATTTTTATATACACCAAAGGTGACCAAGATTGAGAACCTAAGAGATTTAGCATTTATAAAAGTACGAGATAGGATGTAGGAAGAGAAAAGTCTCCTGAACAATTACGATTTTAAAACAACAGAAAAGGGGTTAGGGCTCCTGGGTGGCTCAGTCGGTTGAGCGTCCGACTTCAGCTCAGGTCATGATCTCAGTTTGTGAGTTTGAGCCCCGCGGCGGAGGGCTCTGTGGTGACAGATTCTGTGTCTCGCTCTCTTTCGGCCCCTCCCCCACTTGTGCTCTGTCTGTCTCTGTCTCTCAAAAATAAATAAATGTAAAAAAAAAAAAAAACAACAAAAACAGAAGGGTTCAACGGTACCATCTGCCCCTGCCCAACAATCTTTTTCAATTTCTGTGTGCCATCATCCTAAATTTATTCACTTTAAAACTTAGGATAACAAAACATGAGCACTTCTTGGAGTGATAATATTTTAGGCTGTTAGCTGTGGTTTTTAACACCAACTCTCTGGCTGCCAGGATCAGGCTGTGTTGGGAAGCACAGAGAAGACAGACGCAGACATGCAATACTTCTGGGAGAGGGCGTGCCAACCATGGAAACAGACCAGCAACAGCAGGTTCTGGGCAAAGGACTCTTCCACAGGCTTCATGCATCTACCAGGACTGAGTCCACTCATTCTGGCCACAGAGCATTCAGGCACATCCTACGTTCTGATCTGCATTTTATTTATTTATTTTTTAATACAAGTTCTCCTAAACATTTTAGGTGTCAGGTGATGTTTTTCCTTGTAGTATTTCCCCTGCTCTCACACTGACTGATATCCTTTAATTTCATTTTTGGGAACTTTCTCATGAATGTTCTCAGAAAAAAGAAAATTAACTTACCTGGTGTTTCTGTTGTTTTGACTGAACTCTGATTCTCAGCTTTAGAGGAAAGAAAAGAAAAGAAAAATCACTAAAAGGAAATGTTGACTGTCAGATCTACTCTCCCAATTGTTATAGGTCGCAAATGGATATAGATCCTACTTCCTTTCTGAGTCACTTTTCTTCAAATCATAAAATCATGAGGCGTTCATGGTTAGAAAGACTTTAGAGCAAAAGTCAGCCATTTTTTTCTTAAAGGGCCACATAGTAAGTATTTTAGGCTTTGTGGGTAATCAGTCTCTGTAGCAACTATTCAACTTGTCATTGTAGTGTGGATGCAGCCATACATAACACCTAAAGGGGAGATATGGCTATGTTCCAATGAAACTTTACTTACAAAAATAGGTGGGATGCTAGACTCAGTCTATTGGCTCCAGTTTGCTGAAACCTGTTTTAGAGCATCTGGTACAACTCCACACCCTCAATAAGCAAAGAAAACGCAGATAACTACAAATCCTTTGGGCAGGGCTTAATGAGTGACACTGTCATATGTCATATTCCTACTAAGATATGATGCATTTCCAGTCTTGAGAAGGATTCAGGATGGTTCAGACAGAAACCTCTCAAACTTAGGGAACTCCTTTAAGGTAAATATAGTTCAGATGAGCTTTCTACAATAAAATTACTTGAGAAAATTACAATCAAAGATCACTTCAGCAACTTTGAGTGTATGTACCATGAACAAAATCTGTGATGTGAAAAATAGAGAAAATGATTTTAAAATAACTAGAAGCCCAATAGTGATAGTTTAAAGTATCCATTTGCCCCTTTTGTATGTTCACTTGACTTTCTATCAGCATCTCAAATTTAACATGCTTAAAATAGAACTCTTGACTGGTATCCTTATACCTGCCCCTTCCCCCACTTTCTTGGTGCAGTGCATGGTATCATTGTCCCCCAGCTGCACAAGCCAAAAAGTAGTAGCCTTTGATTCTCCTCTTTTTCTCCCTCCATGGGCTGTAGCTTCAAAACATATTCCAAATATATTCACTACTTAACTGACTACCGTTCTTTTAGCACCAATTTCTCTCCCTAGTACCTGCAATAGGCACCTAGAAAATTCTATTTAAATTTGCTACGCTAATGACTCCCTGTTCCTCTTACTATTGATGGTAGCCTTTACCAGACACCACCCCCTGTTTCACCCTGATTGGTAGATAACATCATGGAGCTCCTCCTGCCTGGGTCTTCTCTGCTTGCTCTTCCCTATGGCTCTCAGGCTACACTCTGGCTTCTTTCTATAGTTTGTGACTCTGCTCAGGTGTCACCACTTAGAGAAGTCTTCTCCAACCACCTCACCCAATGTGGTCTCCTTATTTCCCTTCAAACTAGTCTGCCACTAGGCTTCATTTGCTCAGCAGTCCTTTTTTTTTTTTTTTTTAACCATAGTGACCTTTTTAAAATGTGCTTGTTTTCAGTTGAATGTACCTCCATGAGGACAGAGATTGCTGGTTTTATTCAGAGCCGCGATTCCAGTACCTACCACCAGGTAAAAACGTGGAATGAATGAGTGAGAATAGGAAATAACAATAATAAATAAGACAAATTCTACTTACCTGAATTTGATGTTTAAAGAAAAAGAATGTTTTCTTTAAAATTGCTAGTTGGATAATCATAGCTACCATGAAGCAAACTCTTACGGTTAGTTCCTATATTATTTGCTGATGCCTGCAAGGGAGACATCATTACCATTCTGCAGATCTACAAATATTAGCTGAGAAAAGTGAAACTACTTTCTCAGGATGGGGACAATGATTATAAGTCAGGTGTGTTCATTCTAATGTCTATCCTCTTCTACTAAACTAGGCAGTTTTTCTATCCACTAACCCACTCTGAATGGAAAGCTTATGTAATTAATTTCTGCTTTTGATAACTAGTTAAAATACCTTTGAACATGGCATAATGCTGTATTTGGAAGATGCAGTTAAAATATTTATCAGCTGCTAGAAGATTAGGATACAAAGACAATTAAAACCCTTTGTTCCTCTTGGTATTAATAGCAGGTCATAACCTTTCTTGCTGATAGACTTCATTAAGAATGAAGGTTTGTATCAGACAAAACCTGACTATTCTGTATTTAAGTTTTTTAATCAGCCTTCAGAAATGCATAAGGATTTATTTTATTTTATTTTTTAAATTATTTTTTTATTTTTATTTATTTTTTTGAGAGAGAGAAAGAGAGAGAGAGACAGACAGACAGACAGAGTATGAACAGGGGAGGGGCAGAGAGATAGGGAAACACAGAATCCAAAGCAGGCTCCAGACTCTGGGCTGTCAGCACAGAGCCCAACGCAGGGCTTGAACTCACGAGCTGTAAAATCATGACCTGAGCTGGACGCTTAACCGACTGAGCCACCCAGGATCCCCAAATGCATAATTTTAGAAGGACATATCTTTTAAAGAAAATTAACTATGTCTTAAGGTTTAGCTGAATCAAAATAATAGCATATATCAATTTAAAATCCTTATATTGAGTGTACTAAGAGCTCCAGACTTTTATGTATGAATGCATATGCTGTTATTTTGAGGACAATTCTATAGAGCTTAAATATTTAATCAAAACTGGAATATATACCTTTTTTTGTATGAAATCAAAGAGATATTATTTTGAAGGTAATGAAGTGTTTTCATATGGCACTTCAAGTTTGGACTCAGTTCTATGGGCATAAAAGTTTAATAAAGATGAATGCACGGTTAAAGTGTGAATTAATGAAATGTGAAGACATTTATAATTGTTCCTGAGTTTACTTGTAAGTTTCATAATACATGTTTTTAGAAAAGTCTAAACTCTGATCTATAGTGAAGTGAGTAAAGTCAGATAGTAAATGAGTGTAGTGCATTCTATTAAGCTACTCTCAAATTTAAATATTTAGTAAAGACCAAAACCTCAGTCAGACTGGTTGGCAACTTAAAATCTGTTTGTTGAGTTTTATTCTATAATATGAAATGGAAGTCTTATGAAATGCAAATGAACCTCTCACTTTTTAAACTTTAATTCACATTAATCCAAAACTAAACTTTACTCAATTAGCTTTTAAAACAGAAAGTTTAAACAGCAATACAGCAAATAACTTTGCTGAATATCATCTTATAAAGATATTGTGTTCCTAACTATATATGCATATGTAACTGTCTATTATATGTACATTATATACATATACATATGTATATTATACATAGAGAATATTAACAAGAAAGGAGAAAGGATATTTACAGACATTCCCATATATATTCCATACATAATTCTTTACTAATTTGCTTAAAAATAATTTACTATGCCCAATTCAAGTTTTCCTTGTCATTTTCTTATACACAGCATTGGCTGAGTCATTATATGTGACATTAGAAATGACCTAGATGTACACAGGTTTGAAATGTGTGGGTCCACTTATACCCAGAGTTTTTGGTACAGTGCAGGACTATAAATGTATTTTCTTTTCCTAAGGCTTTTTTTAAAAAGATTTATTTATTTTTGAGAAAGAGAGAGACAGAGCTTGAGCACGGAGGGGCAGAAAGCGAGGGAGACACAGAATCCAAAGCACCTCCAGGTTCTGAGCTGTCAGCACAAAGCCGGATGTGGAGCTCAAACCCACAAACCATGAGATCATGACCTGAGCCAAAGTCGGACCCTTAACTGACTGAGCTGTACAGGAGCCCTTCCTTATGATTTTCTTAATAACATCTTCTCTTCTTTAGCTTACTTTATTATAAAGAATACAGTATATGATACATATTACATAACATATTACATGTGTTAATTGACTATTTGTGTTACTTGTAAGGTGAACAGTAGGCTATTAGTAATTAAGTTTGGGGGGAGTCAAAAGTTACATGAGGGTTTTCTACTGCTCAGAGGGTCAGCCCTCCCAACACCCATGTTGGTCAAGGGTCAACTTGTATTTCTGATTTGGCTAAACCACAACTTGTGTGTGACTCAGACTTGGTATCCTAAGAATTCCTCTTGTATCTGCCCATGTGAAATGATGCAAACTAATTAAATATCATGTAAGAAATGTTATGATTAAGTTCCGAGATAAGTGGCATAGGTAAATGGTGCAATTCACAAAGGAAATAATGAGCCTGGGCAATCTGATAAATTAATGTATTCCAAAGGATGAGATGCATAGCATTGTATGAGATTCCATAAGGCTGTACTGGAAAGTGACATTAAATAATATGGAAACTTTCAATGAGAAAGTTATTTGCTTTTCAGCTTTCTTTCAGTTTATTTGGTTATTTCAATGAGGAACTTTTAAAATTATAGTTTAATGAAAATGTGTCATTAATACCTAACATGTGCTTATCTTGATTTATTTTTTAAACAAGAATGACTAAGCCTCAAACAAAGAGCCTTTGGTAAGCAACAACTAGATTTTTTAGATCTGCAACTTGCTTTTTAAAATATTTGTTTTAATGTTTATTTATTTTTAAGAGAGAGAGACAGAGTGTCAGCAGGGGAGGGGCAGTGGGGGTAGGGGGACACAAAATCTGAAGCAGGCTCCAGGCTCTGAGCTGTCAGCATAGAGCCTGAGCTGGAGCTTGAACTCATAAACTGTGAGATCATTACCTAAGCCAAAGTCAGACGCTTAACCAACTGAACTACCCAGGCGCCCCTTTACATTTTTTTATAGTGATTTTATAGCTACCGTTGATGTCTAATGAAACAGGTTTTTCATTTAATGGTTTTCTTTTCAAGAAAATTTAAGAATAAAAAGTGCATCAATTTAAAGAAAACACTAAATAAATAATAGTGCAGATGGTTTTCATATCTCGTAACACTCATTAAATTATGGGAAATACTGAGCTAAAATCTTGTAGAGGCCCTTGATGGTTGTATAGAATTGAAATAAGCAATTGGAAGAAAGAAATGGGAAAGAAGGAATAGGAACATGCAAATGAAGAGCCCAGGATGAAAAAACCACAGTCAAGAATAAATGTGGCCTGGGGGCGCCTGGGTGGCTCAGTCGGTTAAGCGTCCAACTTCAGCTCAGGTTGTGATCTCACAGTCTGTGGGTTTGAGCTCCGCGTAGGGCTCTGTGCTGACAGCTCAGAGCCTGGAGCTGCTTCAGATTCCGTGTCTCCCCCTCTCTCTGACCCTCCCCCTCTCATGCTCTGTTTCTCTCCGTCTCAATAATAAATAAACATAAAAAAATTAAAACAAAAGTAAATGTGGCCTGATGGGTGGGTCACAGCCAGAGAATTACCTTCCTTAGAATCACAGGCTTATATTCTGGGCCAGCCAATCAGCCAATTTGTGTTGTAATTATTGAACACTTACTTGTCAAGCATATGATTCACACAATTAAAAGCAAATTGTGGGGCGCCTGGGTGGCTCAGTTGGTTAAGCATCTGACTCTTGATTTCAGCTCAGGTCATGATCTCACGGTTCATGAGTTTGAGCCCCGTTCGGGCTCTGTGCCAATAGCATGGAGCCTGTTTGAGATTCTCTTTCTCTCTCTCTCTCTCTCTCTCTCTCTGCCCCGCCCCCACTAGCATGTGCTCTCTCTCTCTCTCTCCAAATAAAAAAAACACTTTAAATAAAAGCAGATTGTTTTCTACTACCTTTATATACATTATGTAAAATAGTCATGATGAGAACAAATATGGTATAGTGAAGAGTTTATGAGTTTTGAGGCAAGAAAAACAGTGTTTGAATTTCATCCTTTTAATTTAACCACAACCAAATCATTTACTCTTTCTGAACCTGTTTCCTTATTTGTGAATCTGGTGTCATAAATACCAACATTGCCTGCCCTTCATAAGGATTATTATTACTAAAATAATAGCTAACATTTATTATATTTACTTGCCAGACACTGTTTTAAGCTTTGTATATTTTATTTCTTTTAATCTTCACAAGGATCCTATAAGGTTATGATCTCATAGGTCTTTCACAGATAAGGAAACTGAGGCACAGAGAAGTTAAGTGGCTTATTGAAGGCCATAGTACAAATAAATGATTATGCCACTATTTGAGCCTAAGCAATCTCACTTCAGAATCATGCTTCATAACCAATAAGCTAACTTCCTCTTGGCATGATTAAAGAGCCTAATTTTTATTTTAAGGTGGGTGTGGTGCCTGAAAGAGCAAGGCTTAGGCATTGGTCATTCTTGTGTTTAGCCACCAGTATATCTAAAATGTCTATTTGGTTATTGTACAATTACCTCTGCTAATATGGAGACATAAACTCCATATTAAACTGGAATAAATTATGCAAGAAAGATATATATTTGGTAAACTAGTTACTACATGTAGATGTTATTACTCTTACTTAGTAACCTACTGATGACTTATAGATGTTATTCATGTCTACTTGGCAAAAGCCAGATTTTCCCTTCAGATTTTAAGTGTGTAATATTGTATATGTTGTGGTAGCAGAAAATCTGGCCTGGCAAAAACCCTTAGAGGTATTTTGACCAAGCCCTTGCCTTCATAGAGTTAAGTATTGGCATATTGCCCATCTCAGTTTGCCTTCTACCTATAATCTTATTCCACATTCTTTCCTCAGCCAAGTGAGAATTCACTAGCAAGAGAAAGAGCAATAATTTTCCTTTGCCTGACAATCTCTTACAGTGTGTACCGTGCTTGCTTTTAAATCTGGTTACAGAGACCTACATGACTAAATTACCAGCAAGAAAAGCACCTATTTTCTTTCTCCTCTCCATCTTCCTCTTCCTTTTCTCTTCTCTCCTCAGAAACCAACAGAACATGTGGGCACAGGAAATGAAGAAAAGAAGAGGTGCAGAGTATGCCACATTGTCAAGCCATTGGCAGAAATGGGGAACTCAGGAAGAGGGGAAGTTTGGCCCTTGTACAACAGAGTTTTTCAAGCAATCTCGCCATGGTTTTGCTGTTGGAGAGCAGGGACTCCTGTGATTGACATTTCTTTTGAATCATCCCTCAGGGCCCAATGAGGTAATCCTGCATATAGACAATGACAACTGCAAGAATGACACAATCTAAGTGTGGCAAAGGTAGTTCAGGATCTGGTCTCATTAAATGGTAATCTTCCAGCCCCTAAAAACATGCGCACCCAGTACTTGTGAATAGGACCTTACTGGAACAGGTCTTTGCAGTTGTAATTAAGTTAAGAAACTTGATAACTTCAGGTATCTGTATAAGAGGAGAATGCATAGGGGTGCCTGAGTGGCTCAGTCACTTAAGCATCTGACTTCTGCTCAGGTCACGATCTTGCGGTTCACGAGTTCTAGTCGGTGTCAGGCTCTGAGCTGTCAGCACAGAGCCTGCTTCATATTCTATATCTCCTTCTCTCTCTGTTCCTTTTCCTGCTGGCACTCTGTCTCTCTCTCAAAAATAAATAATAAAAACATTAAAAACATTTAGAAAATAAAAAAGAGGAAAATGCACAGACAGAAGGGGAGACACAGAGGAGAAGGCATGTGAACACATAGAGAAAAAGGCCATGTGAAGACAGAGGCAGGGATTAAAGGGGTACATCTACAAGCCAAGGAATGCAAAGGATTGGCGGCCAACCCCAGAAGCTAGGAGGCCTGCCAGGCACAGAAGCCTGCTAATAGATTTGTAGTGAATGAACTAATTTATTAATTAATTCAACAGGCTCTCATTTATTTAACTGTAAATTCGGAACACTAAATTAGCGATACTTTCTATCTTAAAAGTTCTAGAATTCTAGGAACATGTTTTCTCCACGTAGAAAAAAGGGTCAAATAGGAGAAATACACAGAACTTTAAGAGAATGGGAAATGACTAGAGAGAAATGCTTCGAGGACTTGCTTCCTTTTGATCTACATCCTATGTAGGGAGTAAAGCAATAAACTTCACTAACTCTTCTCTACTCGAAATCAAACCTGCACTTGAGATGATGTACCCACAATGCTTTTATCTGATAGTCACTATTCAAAGATCCATTGCCCTATGTTTAAGAGGCAGATAAAGCTTCCACTGTTCAACCTTTCCTTACCAGTAGACTGCTTGGTTCTTCTTCTGTCTCTTGCTCTTGGGTCCACTAATTTTTAATGTTTATGTGTGTGATGGGTAGAGATGGAAAGGGAACATTGCTTTGCTAACCGGGAATCTGGGCTAGCTCCTGGTTTCATCAGGCACAAATGGAAATGTGTGCAAACTCATTATAGAAAATGGATTCCATACTAAGCAGGATGTACCTTGAGGAAGAAGAGAAACCTAAGGAGAAATGAGAAATCTACCCTCAAAACGAGTTTTATAAAAAAATATCTAAAGGACTTAGTATAGAACTGGTTAATCAAATGGCAAATGCAAAGAGTAGCAGTAAATACCCTTATTTCATTATCTTGCTTTCCAGGGTGCCTTATTTTTCAAGAAATGGCTTTGTGGGTGTATTTTTTTAAAACTACTTGGAAGAAAGCCACTTCAAACTGTGTTTAGAAGCTAAATGAATACACTAGTCCCCAGAATAGAGATGCATAGGGCATTTTACTACATAAATCAAAGTAAAATAAAGAGTCTTAGTGGACTCATGGGGCTGACCCCACACTTCTGTATAAGTGCTAATTTTAATAAACCATAGTCCCTGAATGACATTTTCCTAATCAGGCACTGAATGAGTATTAGTGCAGAATACAGATATTTGAGTTTAATCTTTAACTGCCTTACATTTTGCAGATGAATACATACTTTTATTCTTGTTTATATTCAGGACAATCATTTCATGAAATGGATGGGGTTTTGGTCTGCTAAAGACATATAGTGCCTACAAAATAGATTCTACTTATCAGAAGCCAAAACACTACCACAAGGAAATGTCCTACATATGAAGGAGCAATGGCCCCTCTCTTCAAATTCCTCTGTGTGGTAATTGTCTCATTAAATAAAACCATTAGTTCACAGTTATGGTATGAAATTAGGTCCGTCTATGTAATCTTCTTTATGTTATGCTAAAGAGAATTACAATATAATGGGAAAATAGATGTCCCCTATGTGTTTCTAGATAAGAGTGGGCCTTGCACATCCCACTTGCCATCTTCTTCTACTCTGGAGATCTTCCAAGAAGAGACTTGGTGACTGTAAATCATCTATAGCTGCTTCTTATTAAGGACTATGGATATTCCAGGAATGCCTCTATTGTTTATAATGGATGGTACGTGATAAGGCTGTTATGGCAGATTACTAGCTTTTCCAGTCAGGATATTTTGACTAAAAATACAGGTTACTTCACATCATGGAGGCCAGGATTTGGGAAGGGCTTGTAGTGATGATGTATGTGGCTGGAGCTAGAAAGTTGTCTAAGTTCAAGGGAGCTCTAGTTCTGGCCGCTCTCTGTTTCTCACGAACAACTTATTCTTGCTCATGGGGTCTGTTGATCTCCCACATTCCTTCTTTCCATTCTTCTCTATCAATTTTGATTACTCATAACATCTGTTTGCTTATGCCATAGATATGCACAGGAGTTGTCACGGCTATCTCAGACTCACTCTGTTGAAAGCTTCCTGCTTCAGTTGTCACAGCTAATCACTTTTCATTTGTTTGGGTTTTCTAGTTAAGGTTACACACAAAGGAAATTTGATTGGGCTAGCTCAACATTTTCTTTCCGTTTTATTTTATTTTATTTTATTATTTTATTTTATTTTTTAATGTTTCTTTTTATTTTGAGAGAGAGAGAGAGAGAGAGAGAGAGAGAGAGAGAGAGAGAGAGAGACAGCAGGGGAAGGGCAGAGAGAGAGAAAGGGAGAGAGAGAGAATCCTAAGCAGGCTTCACTCTGTCAGAGCAGAGCCTGATGGGAGGCTTGAACTCACGAACTGGGAGGTCATGACCTGAGCTGATATCAAGAGTTAGGTGCTTAACAAACTGAGCCACTCAGATACCCCTCCTTTTATTGTTAAATAAAGCTTTATAAAGAAATTCACCACCAAGTTCACTCATTTTAAGTATATAAGTCAATAATTTTCAGTAAATTTATAGAGTTGTACAACCATTGCAATAATCCAGATTTAGAATATTTTCAACATAAAAAACTCCCTTGGGTCTTTCTGCAGTCAATCCCCAGTTCCACCTCCAGCTTTAGGCAACTTCTTATGTGGTTTCTGCCCCTATAAGAATGTCTATTCTGGATATTTCATATAAATGGAATTATAAAATATGTGGTGTTCTGTGAAAGACTTTCTTCAATGAGCATGATGGTTTTGAGGTTCATAGTGTTACAACATGTAACAGTAATTTGTTCGTTTAAATTGGTGAATAGTAGTCCATTGTATGCATATGCTGTTTTAGAATATTCCAAATCCATTTCAAATGGAAAAGCCAGTGGAATATTCCATCTCACCAGTTAATGGGCATCTGGATTGTTTCCAGTGTGACTATTATGAATATTGTTACTATTAATATTATCTCAAAAATACTTGCCTTACTTTAGCTTTAGAGTAAGTTTTGAAGTTAGCTTATGTAAGTTCTCCAACTTTGTTCTTCCTTGACAAAATAGTTTCAGCTATTCTAGGTATTTTTCATTTCCATATATTATTTAGGATCATCTTATCAATTTCTAATGATTTGCTGTGACTCTGTGATTCTCATAGAAATTGAATTGAATAAATTAATCAAATATTTATCAATGGGGGAATGCCATCTTAAAATATTGAGTCTTTCCATCCATGAATATGTAATGTCTCTCCATTTACTTAGATATTTAATATCTCACAGAACAATAGTTCATTGCACAAATCTTATACTTCTACTGTTAAATATATTCCTAAATATATTATTCTTTCTTATGCTTTTGTTAATGTCACTATTTCCTTAATTTTTAATGTCACTATTTCCTTAATTTTATTTTTGAACTGTCATTGTTAACATACAGAAATATGATTTATTTTTGTATATCTTATATCTTGTGATAGGAAATAGTCTATTAGTTTTTGTAGTTTCTGATTTTTTAAATTTTCTACATAAATTATGATGTAGTCTGCTAAGAAAAAGTGTTTTATTTCTTCCTTTCCAATCTATATGAATGGATCTATCGATCTATCTACCTGTCATCACCTTATTGTACTATCTAGGACCTTTGGTTATACTTTTGAAAAGAAGTGTTGAGAATGTACATCTTTGCTACGTTCAAGATCTTAAGAAGAAACCATGAAATATTTAACTATTAAGTATGATGTTTTCATAGTTACCCTTTTTAGTTTGGGGAAGTTACACTTTATTTCTAGTTTATTGAAATTTCTAATTAAAGGTGGATGTTAAATTTTTTCAAATGCTTTTTCTGCATCTACTGACTCTACTAATATCATACATTGCTCTACTTGGTTTTCATGTATTAAGCCACTCATACATTCCTGGATAAATCTCACTTATTTATGTTTTCTATCCTTTTCTATATGTTACCAAAGTTGGTTTGTTAATATTTTATTAAGGATAATTGTATCAGTGTTCATGAAAGATATTGGTTTTCTTTACTTGATTTTTCATTCTTTTTTAGCTTTGGTACCAGGATAAAACTAGCCTCAAGTAATTACTTCTTTAAAACTTTTTTTTTTATTTTTGAAAGACAGAGAGAAAGCGCGAGCAGGGGGAGGGTCAGAGAGAGAAGGAGATACAGAATCTGAAGCAGGCTGCAGGCTCTGAGCTAGCTCAGCACAGAGCCCGACGTGGGGCTCGAAGCCACGAACCCTGAGATCATGACCTGAGCTGAAGCCGGACGCTCAACCAACTGAGCCACCCAGGCACCCCTCAAGTAATTACTTCTGTGGTGTTCCTTCTTCCTCTTCCTGAAAGTATTTGAGAAGAATTGGTATCATTTCTTTTGAAAATATATAGAATTCACAATTGAATCCATTCTGCTTGAAGGTTTCTTCATGGGACCATTTAAAATTTCTAATGCAATATCTTTAATTGTTTTTATATCTTTTCAGACTGCCTGTCTTCTTGAGTCAATTTTAGGAATTTCTTTCTTTCTAAGAATTTTTCCATTTCATCAAAGTTTTCTAATTTGTTGCCAAGCTCACTTTTTGTGTTATGTGTGTCAGGGGATATCATAGATTACTGTTTGGACTTGAATTGATCTTTCCTGGCACTCACCCATTTATGGCTATGGAGGGATAAAGTATCACAGTACAAAACCAAGTTGCCAAATGGTTGTCCAATTTGGTACAGACCAGATAAGACAGGTGGGGCATGGTTCTTCAGTAGCTGTGGGCTAGAAAATGTTCTGAATTTGATGTTATCCAACATACAAATTTAACATTTCAGCACAAATTTTTACACTTACTCTTGTGTTGGGTACTTTGTGGTGTTAAAACAGCATTTGAAAGTGGAGGACTTGTCACTGTTGGGTTTGCAGTGGTGAACTCATTCTTCATGACACCCTTGGTTGTGTTTCCTAATGATGTAAAAGAATAATCAGCCATCAGGAGTATAATCAATAAATAGACAGTCTCATTAGTATTAATATTATCATCCAGTTACAATTTGAGCATTAGTTACTGAAAGTCTTCTGATCAAGATTTAGAAATTCAACATTTTGGTGTTTACCTTTTGGTGATCAGTTCATTACATCAAGAAAATGGAGGAATATTAGACTCTTCTCTATGTCTGCTGTAGGTTATCTCATTTGAGCAGAACAGTGATCCTACTAGTTAAGTAATAATTATCATAATTTTTTTATGTATGAGACTCAGAAAAGTTAACTTCCCCATTTTCACATACCTTTTAACAGAAGAGAGACAGGATCTGAATCCAAGCCTTTCTAATGCAAAAGTGAATCATTCAGCTACTCTAGAGAGGAGGTGGTAAGAAAGTGGTAGTAGTTAAAGATGATCGTTCCCATTCTGCCTGGGAAAGAATTTTTAGGTGGGTAGAACAGACTGCAGGAAAGGGATAACAGGAAGTACATAAAATAAACTTTCCATTTTTTTGGCAAAGGGGGAAAGGAGAATGAACAACAAAGGAAAGATAACCTGAACATACAAAAATAACATTGGACTATGATTACTTGAAACAATTTATATTTACACAAATATTATAAAAAAATTATTAATGTCCTTCAGTCTTTTCAAAGTCTAATGTGGAGAACATTGGGTTAGTGAAGAAATTACAGATATGATGATTAGTGCATGCTTAGAGTTACCTAGATATGATGTTAGCTGGAGATAGGAGGAAATCAGTTTAATAGATTTCTTTCACAAAGTAGGCTGAATTGCTGTTTTCAGTTGCCAATCAGCTTCCATTCTACGGCAGCAAGCATCTATAATGTAATGCAAATTCTTAATGCAGTTGAGAGATTCATGTTGGAGAAAGTGATGGTTTGCCAGAAGACCTCATAGACACTGGGTGAATATGTTTTCACACAAAGAGCCTTCAGGAATTGGTATGCCAGCAAAATATAAATATAAATTCAAATATAGGCCATAGCATTAACACTGCATATGAGAAAGAAAGATTTGAAACGGGCAAAACTTCAGAGGAATTTTAAAGTATTAAACTGACAGAAAAATACTTGAGAAAGTAAAGAGATATCTTATTGTAGCAGAAATTGATGTTTTTGATAGCATCAAAGTACGAAAGATCACCCCAAATACAGGAAATCCACACTTGAGGATGAAGGGACATGTGGGGGTAAAGATTTTGCTCCTCACTTGAACTCTGAGAATTTATTCTTGAAAAACATTGGAACAGGATTTCCTCTTTAGAAATTTTTGGTGAAGAATTCTTCTGCTGAGTTAAAATAGAAAACCATGAAACAGCTATCCTGATGGCCTAAAGAATTCCCTAGCATAAGACAGACTCAAAAGTCTTGGACATGGTAAAGAGAATATATATTTAAGAAAGATAGGGGAGGCTGGCAGAGTAGAAAAATACAAAGAAAAGAGCAGAATAATGGAATATCTGGGGATACGATGCCAAGGAGATTGCTTTGAGAATTGCCTATTATTGATGTGGAATATACTTCACAAATAGGGGTAGAATGAGAGCCCATACTTAACTCAGGACAGGTTGTCAATTACACAGTGTCATGCAGGCCGTGGAAGGAATCTTGAATGCTTTAAAGGTAACCAAAATATTTTTAAACATACATCATTGACCTAAAACAAATAGAAGGAAAGAGCAGAGGCAAATGATGCCACAGTCATAAATTTTAAAAGATTCCTAGTATACTGAGATGTTTCAAATCCTAGTCTCAAGAGAGAAGAAAATGGGTGACCTACATTTATTAAGATATGAATGAGAATCACAGTCTCATATTAACATCTTGTTTGGAAACTTTTCCCAATTGCACTTGGAGTTCTCACAGAGTAGATTCTGGACTCCTGCCAGAAAATGACTGACATCTCAGAAAAAGCTGTTCCTTTAACCTATATGGTTTTCTGTCCTTCAGTTTTTCTGTCTCACCATTTCCCACCAGATAACACTATGTATCTGCTTTGGCTTACAAGTGTAAATTGTATAATAGGTGATATTATATGTATTAGGTTTGACAAACATTGTTTTGCTTGAGTAATACTAATTTAAATGGTGATATCAAAATAGTATTGACTTTACTCTTAGGACTTGTTTTGAAATTCATGTTGTTTTAAGTCTTAAAACTTTGGTATAGGTAGGATGAATGAAAGACAAACTATAAGAATTTTAAAACTATATTTGACTTGGAATAAGAAGAGTCTGACACACTAGAAGCTTGAGAAAGTTGCATCAATACCATAGTGTATTGAGCAGAGAAGACACCTTCACTGCAACAATACCGTTAAGTGAAAGCCATTAGCTAGAAATGAGAAGAATGAATGTGAGGGAAAAGGGCTATTTTATAATTACCTTGGAATATTAATATGAGATTCATTTTTTATATTTTGTGAGATTAAATTTTGGGAAGAAAGCAATAAATACAAGGATTAGTTATATTAGGAACTTAAGGTGTATTTGCAGCAGATCGACTTGAGAGGGTTTATGGAGTTAAATTGTGCAAGGCATGGGAGCAAGCAGCTTTATTCCTTCGAATTACATAATCTGAATTACGGTATTGTTTTTTCTAATGCACATAGCAAAAACTTCTTGTGTGTCCACTTTGTTTTCAGAAAGAGAATATAAGATAAGTGGCTTTTAGACAAAGTTAGCATTTATTAAAACATATGCTAAATATACTAGTACCACGGTATGTTAATTTGGTGTTATGTTGAAGAAAAAACATTTATAGTCAAATTAACTGGAGCTGCCTAGATTGTTAAAAAGCCAAACGGATATCTTTTTCATAAGATTACTAAGATTAAAAGAAATATTACTGTGCATTGTGAAACCCTAGGAGGGTAGTCTTTTCTAAAGCAATTGCCTAAGGATCTCCATTTTCAGGGATCGTTTTATGGACTAGAACTCTATAGAAATTTTGTAACCATGGCAACATGGGTAGTCTAGGATAAACTTAATTAATGTCTTGATTCATTTAAGTGACTTCTGGGGGTAATATTAAAGAGCCACACATGGGAAGACTGTGAGAGGCCTAAATATTTATACCAATGTTCCTATGGAGATGCATCAAAGCAGTGTCAAAGACTAGAGAAAATCTTTCTTAAGATTTTGCTCAGATTTGGGGCACCTGGATGCTTCAGTTGGTTAAGCATCTGACTTTGGCTCAGGTCATGATCTCACAGTTCATGGGTTTGAGCCCTGCATTGGGCTCTGTGCTGACAACTTGGAACCCAGAGTCTGCTTCAAATTCTGTGTCTACCTCTCTCTCTGCCTCTCCTGCTCACACTTTTGACACACACACACTCTCTCTCTCTCAAAAACAGATAAACATTAAAAAAAAGATTTTGCTCAGATTTTCTGATCTTTTCGTTGGAGTGAAAAGTAATACCTCAGAGTGTAAATAAATTTAGATGCCAAGCCCAAGAGAAAAATTGTGAAGGGGTGTAGGCCAAACACATGAGCAATTTGAGAACTCAGGACTGTATCTACTTCAGTACTTCATACAGATCATGGAACCAGGCTACAAGGGAGTTCCAAAGATTCTGAAGAGAACAAAATGGTGATGGTAGAGGAATATGTAGGTAAAGTAGGACTAGAGCTTTCAGTGGGAGATGATAAGAGGAGGGAATTTTATTTTTATGTGAATTTTGTATTTCCTTTTCCATGGGTTGGGGTATGTATGAAGGGCCCCTTGAAATTTTGCTAGACCTTGCTAGACCAACTGGAATGGGGTATAACCTCAGGGAAAGTGAGCCAGGGCATACTACTGAGAGCTCTCTGAGACTTAGGCCTTGGCTAAGAGAATGTTTAGATGTCTTCAGATATATCCATTTATTAACTCAGCTTGTCAAGTGAAGTTCATATGGGAATTTAGGGCTGATCCCAGGCAAGGTACAAAGTTTTACTTATATTTACAGTGGCTCTTTTCTTACACACCCCAGAAATCACGTGGTTTATAGTGGTTTGGTGATCTCAGAGCGATCTAGTAATTTGGGATTCTTTTTGAGCCCCTGCTATTCCTTAGAGACTTCATTAGTAAGTAGATATTGACTTTCCACTTAAAAAAACTATTTTAACAGTGCTTTTTAGAGTCAGAGCAAATATTGGTAGGAGTGTCTCCTTCATTTTCTCAGATCTATTGATCTTACACATCAGTGAATAATTGGCAATTGTTTATGGGGATCTTAAAAGCTTTCAGGACATTTGAGCTGCCCTTTTGAAAACTATAGCTCACAAGAATTGCCAATGGGGTTACTCCATGTCAAATGGTGGGTGAAAAAAAGCTGATTTTTTGTTTTGTTTTGTTTTGTTTTGTGGTTGTAGAATGCATATTATTATTTTTATTTTACTGTGAATGGCATTTAAATAACATAATAATACCTTATTTCAGTAATTTTTAACTGTACTACTGAAGCCCTAAGAGCTCAGTGTGGAAGGCTCACAGACTACCATTAGCAGTAAGAGACAGAAACGGGTAGAATTCTATCGAGCCCACATACACACACCACCACCCCATTGCTTCAAACTACTTCAACTACTATTCAGTATACTGGCATTTTGGACGTCCTCATAAAATTTTATATGGAAATATCTCTGCCAATTAAAAAACTTTAGGTAACAATTTTCTTACTTAATAATGAGGGTCATAAAATGGTAACCTTGCCTATCCACACTCAATGTAAGATGAAGAATTTCAGAGTAAGCAGGAATAACAAGGTCCACTGTTATTGTGAAATTCAGGTGTTAATGAACCTACAATATACACAAGAACATGGCCTCACACCTGGATATATTTACTCTTTTTTAAACACAAGTCTGACAATTTTGCTGTGTGTGTTTATATGTGTGTGTGCATGCATGTGTATATATGTGTTTGCCACTTAAAAGTAATAAACATCCATAGCAGGCTGGCAATATCATTAAAAGGATAGTTTGAAAGCAGGGAAAGAACAAGAACATTTACCAAAAACTTAAAAGAAAAGTTTAAAGTTACAGAATTTGGTGACTACTTTGTGCAGAGAGAAAAAACAACAACAAAAATATACATAAGCCTTACTAATACCTGAGGCACTTACTGTTTAAAAGCCAAGTGTCATAATTGAGATTAAAATAATAATACCAATTCATTAAGAAATAGTTGTTTATGAATTATGAATTAAATGGAAAGAAAAATGTGAAGCTAAAGGATGAGGTTTCAAATTGCGAATTGTTACTGTAATTTTGTGCTTCTTCTGTTAAGTCACTTAACATCTCTGAAACCCAGATTTTCCATCTTCAAATAATAAAAGTTAAATAATATTTTAAAAATAAACTCTAAAAAATGATAATACATTTCTTAAAATAAGAGCCAAATGCACTATCTACTATAAAAATGGTACTTTGAAAACAAATTGCAAAGCATTTTCAAGTTATGTTTACTATACTCTGCCTAATATAGACACAGATATCTATAATTTACTTTAGAATAGTTTCCATATGCTTTATTTTTAAAATTACATTAAATTAAATTTTAAATTTGGATGCTAAAGGGAGATAATTTCTGATAGGTAGTATATACACTGAAGAGGGGGGCACTTGCCTGGCTCAGTCAGGAGAGCACGCAACTCTTGCTCTCAGGGTCATGAAATCGAGCCCCATGTTGGGTGTAGAGATTACTAAAAAATTAAATAAACTTAAAATAAAGAAAAGAAAAGAATTTTGGGTGCCCAAGTGGCTCAGTCGGTTGAGAGTCTGACTCTTAGTTTTGGCTCAGGTCATGATATCAAGGTCATGAAATTGAGCCCTGGGCAAGGATCCTTACTGGGCAGGGAGCCTGCTTAAGATTCTCTCTTTTTTACCCTCTGCTCCTCCCCCACTCACACATGCGTTCTCTCTCTCGCTCTCTCTCTCTCTCTCAAAAAAAAAATACACTGAAGAGGAAAAATTTCTTTTAAACGTAATAGGAAGAAATTAAGAATACAAATTTAAGAATAAACTAAATAACCAATGGGCCAAGGAATAAGTAACAAGGGATATTAGAAAATACTTTGAAGTGAAAAAGCATGGAAGTGCAACCTACCAAAATTTATGGGATGTAGTAAAAATAGCACTGAGAGAAACATGTGGGTATAAACATCCATTTTATAAAGGAAGAAAGATCTAATATTAATATTTTGCCTACCAACATAAAATTTCAGTAAAAGAAGATTGAACTAACCCCAAAGCCAATAGAAGGAAGGAAATAATAAGGATTAGAGAGAAGGGAAATAAAATAGGTAGTAAGAAAGCAATAGAGAAATCAATAAAAAATTAGTTCTTTGGGAAGATTGGCAGAATTGACAAAGCCTTAAACTGACAAAGAGAAAAGACAGAGGACTCAAACTACTAAATCATGAATAAAAGTGAGCACATTGCTATTATCCTTATAGAAATAAAAAGGGTTACAAGGCAATGCAATAAGCAACTGTATGCTAACAAATTATATACCCTAAATGAAATGGGAAAATTCCCAAGAAATCACTAACTATGACCAAAACCGAGTCAAGAAGAAATAGAAATCTGAATAGACCTGTAATGAGCAAAGAGATTCAGTTAGTAAACAAAAAACGTTCACAAAGAAAAACCCAGGACCAGATGGCTTCACTAGTAAATTCTACCACGTTTAAACAATAATTACCATCAATTCTTCACAAACTCTTCCAAAAGTTAGTAGAGGAGGGAACACTTCTTAATTCAACTTGATGCCAAAATTAGGCAAAGACATCACAAACTTTTATCTCTTCTTTTTTTTTAAAAAGGTTATTTATTTTTGAGAGAGAGTAAGACTGTGAGCAAGGGAGGAGCAGAGAGAGAGAGAGAGAGAGAGAGAGAGAGAGAGAGAGAATCCCAACCAGGCTCCATGCTGAAAATGCTGGAACCCATAAACATTGAGATCATGATCTGAGCTGAAATCAAGAGTCATACACTTAACTGATGAGCTACCCAGGAACCCCTAGACACAAAAATTACTAACAAAATAATATAAATCAAATCTAGCAACATATAGAAAGCATTTTATGCCATGGTGAAGTGGGATTTCTCTAAGAAATGCAAGGTTGGTTCAACATGTAGAAATCAATGTCATATGGCATATTAATAAAATAAGAGATAAAAATCACACGATAATCTCAATATGCTGAGAAAATGCATATGGCAAAATCTAACACCTTTGCACAATAAAAACATTCAACAAACTTGTAATAGAAGTGGGCATCCTCAACCTGATAAGGGACATATATGGAAAATACACTCTAACATCATACTTAATGGTTGAAAGCATACCCCTATAATTAGGAACAAAACAGGGATGTTTCCTCTTGCCACTTCTCTTCAGTGTTGTATTGGAGGTTCTAGCCAGGGCAAATTGGTAAGAAAATAAAATAAAAAGCAACTAAAAAAATTAAAAAATAAAAAGCATCTAGCTTGAAAAAGGAGAAGTAAAACTATTTCTATTTGTAGATAAATCTTGGATATAGAAAATCCAAAGGAACACACACACATGCAATTTAGAACAAATAAATGGATTCAGCAAGATGGCAAGATACAATATCAGTATGTGAAAATAAATTGTATTTCTATACAGTAGCAATGAACAATCCAAAAACATAATTAAGAAAATTATTCCATTTTAATAGCATGAAAATGAATAAAATATTAGAAATAAATTTGACAAAAGAAATGCAAGTCTTCTATGCTGAAAACTACAAACATTATAAAAAGAAATTAAAGACAACCTAAAATAAGCAGAAAGTTGTCTGATATTTGTAGATGGTAAGATGTAAGATTGTTAAAATGGCAATACTTGCCAACATGATCTGCAGATTTGATACCACCCCATCACAATCCGAGCTGGTGTTTTGCAGAAATTGACTAGTTAATCCTAAATTTCATATGAAAACTCTAGTGAAACAGAATAGTGAAAATAATCTTGAAAAAGAAGAAAAAAGTTTGAGGACTCACATTTCCTCATTTCAAAACTTAATGCAAATGGTAATCAAGAGTGTATGATTTTGGCATAGAAACAGTTACAAATTTGAATCCAGGAAGAAACCTCATACATTTATGGCCAACTGAATTTCACTGAGAGTGCCAAGACAATTTACATAGGGAAAGAATAGTCTTTTCAACAAAAGGTGTTAGGACAACTGGATAATTGTATGCAACAGAATAAAGCTGGACCTTTACCTCACACCACATACAAAATTAAAGACTTAAATGGAAAAGCTAAAATTATAGAATTCTTAGAAGAAACTATTGGTATAAGTCTTTGTGACCTTGAGTTGACCAATGGTTTCTTACATTTGACCTGACTGGTGGAAGGAAACCAAAATAGTCACCTTGAAATGTGCCTCTTTGGCATAAAAATTATTTTAAACCACAGCCAATTAAGAGGGAGCCAATGCAGATAAAGCTTTTCTGCTTAAGGGCAGGATATAAATTTTCCTTTTACTGGAGACAGAATTTTGACAGCCCAGAGAAGACACTAGGAAACTGCAAACAAACCTTACTGGGGTGCCTGGATGGCTCAGTCAGTTAAGTGTCAGACTTCTGACTTTGGCTCAGGTCATGATTTCGGGTTCGAGATATGATAGAGCCCTGTCTTGTGCTCTGTGCTGGACATGATGCCTGCTCTTACCCTTTCCTTCTCCCTCCCCCAACGCAATTGGAGCACACTTGCATGGCACAAACTTTCTCTCTCTCTCCCTCAGAAAAAAGAGTCTCAAAAAAAAAAAAAAAGACTCAAAAAAAATAAAGTCCATTAACTTCCTTCTATATATTTACCTTCCCTTAGTTTTCCACCCTTGGAAGCTTAAATTACTTTCTTTGGTCCAATCATTTAGCTACAAACTTATTGTTCTTTGTTAAAGATGCTATATAAGCCAAAATTCTAAGCCACTGATTTGAGATACTCTTTGTTTTAGGTTTTAGGTATGATGTGTGCCGTCCAACGCTTATTTTTTATCTTGTTTGTTTTTTTATCTTGTTAATCTGTCTTCTTGTTGAAGAGTCCCAGCTGAACACCAAAAATGGGTAGAGGCAAAATTTTACCTTCCCTACATGACAGAAAAAATGTAAGTAAATTTTCCTTCACCAAAATTCAAGATTATAGTGCTTCAAAAGATATCATAAAGAAAATGAAAAGACAACCTACAAGTGGGAGAAGATACTTGCAAATGATCTATCCAATAAGGCTCTAGTCTCCAAAACATATTTAAAAAGGCTTACAACTCAACAATAAAAAGATAACCCAACTTTTAAAAAATGAGAAATGATTAAGTAGACATTTTCACAAAGAAGATATACAAATGTCAGCAAGTACATAAAAAGGTGCTTGGCATCACTAGACATTAGTGAAATGTAGATCAAAACTACAATGAGATACCACTTCACACGCACTAGAATGGCTATGATGAAAAAGACCAACAACAACAAGTATTGATTAGAAAATGAAGAATGGGCACCTTCTACATTTCTGGTGGTATTATCATATAGAGAAGCTGCCTGGGAAATCAGTTCCTCAAAAAGTTAAAATGTGGAGTTACCATGTGACTCAGCAATTCCACTTTAAGATACATACCCCAAGAGAAATGAAAAGATGTGGTCACATAAAAACTTGTATCAGAATGTTCATAGCAGCATTCTTTATAATAGCAAAAAAGTAGAAGCAACTGAAATGTCCATTAACTAATAAATAAATAACATGTGGCATATCCATACCATGAAATATCATTCACTCACAAAAAAGAGTGAACTACAGATAAAGCTATAGCATGGATGAACCTGAGAACGTTATGCTAAGTGAAAGTCAGACACAAAAGATCATATACAATATGATTCCATTTATATGAAATTTCTAAAATAAGCAAAGAGACAGAAAGTAGTTTAGTGGTTGCTGGGGGTGGGGTGGGAGTAGGGGGAAGTGAGAAGAGATTGGTAATAGATATAGGGTTTCTTTATGGGGTGATGAAAATGTTCCAGAATTAGATAGTGGTGATGGTTGCAGAATCTTGTAAGTGTACTAAAAACCACTAAACTGTACCCTTCAAAAGAGTAACTATTATGGTATGTGAATTATACACATGGAAGAAAAGTGATTGCAAATGATCATTACTCACCTTCATCTTTAATTATTGTAGTTAATGAAGAAAATGTGGGCAGCAAAGATGTATTTAAGGATTCCTTATTTGTTGTTCCTAGTTTGATAAGATAGATGACATTATTATTAATTACAATTTTATCTCACCTGTCAAGGAATAAATGTCAGTCAGTCAAATCTAGAGGTGAACTACAATCCCTCTCTAGAGGTACTGGGTCAGCCTTTGCCTATCTTTAAATTTCCCACTTTCTATCTCCTTTTGTCTGAAGTAAGGAATATAAGTACTGAAAGCTTGGGTGACCCAATGAAAGCACACACACACAGACACACAGACACACAGACACACAGACACACACACACACACAGACACACACACACACACACACACACATTTTTTCTAAGATAGGCCCCCAAAGCAAATTTTCACTGCAGAGAGTTACTTGGGTATCTTTAAATATGCAATATATATAAAAATATATTTTTTACTATATATATAATTTCTATATAAATATATTTATTATAATAAATAAATATTATAAAATATTACATATATAATAAAAACAAATGATTTAAAATTATTTTATTTTTCCTAAAGAGAAAAATAACCTGATAGGAACTTCACATCTCCCATACCACCCCCCCAGAATTACATTTCCTTTTGTTGATTTAGTTATGACATTGGAACTTTCCAAATTACATAAATCGTAAAGGAGCTTACAAACTCTTGTAATTAACTAATTTGTTCATTTATGAACTATTCATTGAGTTCCCAGTCAAATAGGTGCAAGACCCATTTCTAGATTCTTGAAGACAGTATCCAACTCTTAGTCATCTCTTTAATCTGAGTAGTATCAAGGTTAATTCCTGGCATATGATAGGTAGGTAATAAATGTTTCAGATAAGGTGGTGCTCATACAGGACATGGGGACCAACAAAAAGACAAAGATCTTATTTAAGTAGTGAATACGACTTACCGTTTGACACCTATAATTTTCAACATTCCTTTCTTTAAACACTTTAGGATATCCTTTTGTGATTAGGACATAATGATCCATTTTTACTATGTGACATATATAAAATCCTGGTTCTTATATGAATGTACACTGTTTTGGAAGGGAGGAATAATTTGGCTCTGCACAGTTTAATGCTTTAAAACCCATCCAGAAGAGAGTTTTCAAGGGTAAGCTAGCTGGGGCTGTATATCAGAGAATACTAAGGAATCCTTTGGAGGATTGCTGTGGACACACACCTCCAAGCAGGTGGTGAAGGTTTTGTCTTCTGCCCTTCTCTCCTCACCATTTATTAGAGGACATAGGTTATTATAGAAATGAAAAGTGGCTATAATAGGTAGATTCTGTGAATTGCAACATGGAGAACGCTGAAGCACTTAAAAGTTTCTCAAAGTCTTCTATATCCAGTATGTGGTTATATTTTAAAAGAAGAAACCAACAAAGGAAACATTATTACTAAAAGCTAGGTTTAAGATTTTGCATTGCCCACTCATATGATGCCATTTTAAAGTAAAGATGTAATGATAAAAATGAAGTGTCCCTTACAGCCAGACGTGGCACCTTTGTTTTCACTTCATCACCTCTAGTCTTGGCATCTTGGTACCAATAATAGGCTGACTTGAATCTTTACAGTCACTTTGTTTCCTGTGTTTCTTTGGCATATGTCTCATATATCGCTTGAAAATTCAAGAATGGGGATGATTACAGGAAATAATTAGGACACATGTAAGAATAATCATGAATATAAATAGAAAAAGTGTCAAGTGTGCATAATTCTTGAGTTTCCGAAGCCCTTGCCCCTTTTCTTTTATAGCTATCCTGACTTCACGTTTGATAGAGGGAAGATATGTAACAAATTTGAGTTTTGATCCAAGCACTCAGCCCAAATCTGTTTGGCTTTAGTTTCAGCCTTGGTCTTTAAAAACCTAAGAGCTAAATGGGTGTCCATTTCTGGTGTTCCTGAGTTTGTGTGTGAACAGTGATCTTGTGATCATGCTCATAATTATTGTAACTAATCAATGTAACTCTATAGCAAAACAGGCATAATTTATTTTAGATTTATTGTTAGTGTATGAATATTCACTTTCAAATATGGGTAAGCAATGTACATATAACTTATAATAAAATTCTCCTTATGTGTTAAATATGTTGAAATTCTGAGGTATAAATGGATCCTTATTATTGCAAAAGGACATCAGGGTTTAAAGAAAATGCCTAAAATATAAACATTTTATATCTTGTGAGTATAAACTAAAAGCTAGTGTTAGTTTTACCACTACAAAATTCCATGAAAAAGAAAAAACAAAAATTTGTACAAAGATATCCCAGGTAAGTCATTTCCACTTCAAACTCAGTAAGAAATATAAAGACAATGGAGAACAGAACAAAGATATGGAGAAAAACATGGTACCCAAACCTACTTTCCCCACCAATATTATAAGAAAGCTTACAAGACTGTTTTTTAAAAAGTATGTTCTTTCCAGTTTTATGTTAGTAAGTTTCTAGAGAGGACACACATCATAAACATCACTGTAACTGGCACCCTATATGGAAGAGATGGCCAAAAATATCTGGTCCCTCTACTGACCTCAGTTGAAACTGAACATCTATTTGGTATCAGAAATGTGAAATATTAGTGCTGACAAATTAATTCAGCTAATTAAAAAATGTTTGACTCTTAAGTGTTTTAAAAATCAAGCTGAATAATGATTATGTTTTAAGAATGAAATTTCAGATTTATGTATCTTAGAAGTTGATTTTGTGACGATGGCTTTCAGTATCTGCCAAATGTTGATTCTAACTCTGGCCACTTGGCCTTTGAACAAAATGAGCAGTGCACTTGGTACAGATCTAGGAAGAAATCAGGTCCCATCTTTCTAACTGGGGAAGTCTCTGAAAACAAGCCCTACTCCAAGCAATGCTCTATTAGTCACCTCTGCCACTGTGGCTATGTCGCTACAAGATTTCTTATCTTACTAGCACATATTCCACTTTTCTAATAGAATTTCTGCCATTGTCAAGAGAAGGAAAATTTACATGCTTTAGATAGATATAAACACTATTAAATCAAGACTCTTTTGACCTTTGAGCAAGAAAATCTGACTTGGGAAGCCTTAAAAAGAAAAAAAAAAAGAAGCTTCTCCATGTTTTTTTTTTTTTTTTTTTTTTTGATAAACACTTTTATTGTGTCTAAAATGCCCATGGTGCTCATGAGGAAAGTGGACTAGAATCACTTTATCATAGATATACTTTTGCAATATTATTATAAGATCTCAAAGTGGTTGTTGTGGAGGATGAAACAATTGTATAAAACTCGCCCAATTTAAACTCCTCCCAAGCCTGAAGTCAGGAAGCCATATATACTGATGCACTGCTTAGAATATGAGAATTTGAGACGAGTTTTACATCATCTTCATTATCTTTGTATTAATTACATTACCTTTAGGAGCATGGGCAATATCCAGTATTCCAGTATATATGTATGTATGTACGTGTATATGTATGTATATATATATTCCAGTATATATACACACAGCTCAACTCACCCATGTATTTAATACACAAATGGTGACCAAACAAGCAAGACAAAAAGGAGTTCCTTTATCTGTCTTCCTTGTCCATGTTCCCTCATTTTCCTCTAAGCACAACGGACCACCCTCTGTCCGATGGCTCCACTGGTCCCTACTACCATGCTGGACTTTCTGCTTCTTATACTGGATTAGAGAGTAGATTGTAGACATCATACCCTTCCTTCCTTTCTTTCTTTCTTCTGCACCAGCACCTTCTCAGCTGATTTCTTGGGAGACTCCACGATGGACTTCGTTCCCTCCCTTTCCCTCCCACTGCCATATCCATGGTTACTAGATTTTAACCCTTATAACACCTATACATGGACATTAGATTTTACTAAGGCATTAGTATTATTAATTTGGGGGATTTGATAATGATATTATAGTTTTATAATAGGTTGTCCATATTTTTGGAGACGCACATTTAGTGTGCACAGGGAAAATGGCAAAAAGTCTGGATTCCCATAAAAACCCTCAGTAACAACAAAAAACCAAATAAACAGTAAGAAAAAAAAAAGGAAAAGGAAGGAAGGAAGTGAACAAGGAAGGGAACAAGGGAGGGAGGGAGGAGAAAGAAAAATAAAAATGAAGCAAATATGGTAAAATCTTGATAATTATTGATTCTGAGAGATGGGCGTGTGGATATTAATTATAGTATTCTTCATTTGTGGTACATCTGAACATTAAGTAGTAAAAAGAAAAGCTTCACTGGCCTATTACAATTTGTACAATTGAGTGTGAATAATTTAAAATTCATGTGGGAGAACTTTTAAAGAACACAGATTAGAGTTTAGTTTTTGTTAACTGAGTGATATAGAGCAAAATGTCCAAAAAAGAAATTAAGGGGAAAATGTGTGTGTGTGTGTGTGTGTGTGTGTGTGTGTGTGTGTGTGTATTTGTGTGTATGATTTCAAGTGTTTTATCAAGTGACTTGTTTCAGATAAGGGGCTTCAGGGTCCCCTGCAGGAACCTCCAGTAATAAAGTTGTTAGGATAGTCTCCTAAGTATATGAGTAGGTATAGAGCTTCCCTTCTAAGCCTGAAAGGAAAGATGGGTTCCTGGTATCACAAATAACAATTCTGCCTGAATTCCTTGACCGAAACTTTCACCTTTGCCCTTTCATGGCCATTTAACATAGTGGTTGGAGTCTGTGTTATTTGGACATCGTTAATCAGCACAGGTCACTGAGGTCAGGGCTAGGAATCGTCTCACTGGGAAAGCATGAGTTCCAAGGAGTTCATGTAAAGATTGTAAAACTTCAACCCTTTGAGTCAGTCTGCATGCAATGTCAGCACCTACCTTCTCTTTATTGGTACTTTCGGGGGGAGTTGTTGATGACCAAAATAACATGTTTTTACCATATTAGTGTAATTTCATGCCAAGAACACAGCTGGCAACTCAGAGAGAGAGTGACAGAGAGAGAGAGAGAGAGAGAGAGAAGCAGCATATATTTATGTCAAAGTTCTAGAATGCCTCTGCTTAAATCCTGAGAACACAGGGCTGAAACAATTTTTAAAAATAAAATAAAAAATCTAGTGTGCAGGAGTTGGCTGGAGGATTCATGAACAGTGGCTTTTTTGACTGTGTCATTTGGAGTATCCCTTGGTTGGCAGTAAAGGTTGTACCACATTCTGGGAAGGAAATCCACTGGGCAATCCTCTTTGTGCAATGCTTTCTCCTGGTTTGATGGAGCAGTTCTAGGAGAATTGCGTTGGTTTCATCCTAGAATTGCACATTTCAGAAATAATGGACTATATTCATCATACTTTCTTTGAGGACCACCACCCCTTTTAAGTCTAGTGAACTAGCCCTTGTGTCCTCTACATGCACTTGAATTTGGTCTTGGAATAAAAAACGAGGAGCAAGTAGAGAGGTGAGAAAGAGACGTGAGAAAGAATTTCATTCATCTCCTCAGTAGGGTGTATGATTTTCAGATCTTCTTCTGACCTTAGCATTCTAACCAGATTTTCTGTCTGTCAACGATAAACAAATAATTTTATTTTTCTCTGTCCATTGGTTATTGAACCTGAATGACATACTTCATCATATGTGCGTTTCAGGATGGACAATGAAGAATGCACTGGATTGATAACCTCTTGAGTTTTTAATTAAATGACCCCAGTGGTTCATTTTATTTCTCATAGATGGTAAGAATACCTCGAAACGTAAAACATGATCCAGGTGTCATTAGGTCCATTAACAATAATGATGACATGGGGCACCTGGGTGGCTCAGTTGCTTAAGCAATGGACTCTTGATTTCGGCTCAGGTCTCACGGTGGGTGGGTTTGAGCTCCAGGTCGGGCTCTGTGCTGGCAGTGCAGAGCCTGCTTGGAATTCTCTCTCTCTCCTCCCCCCTCCCAAAATAAATAAATAAACTTAAAAGAAAATGGTAATGACATTGCTATGGAATCTTACAAATTAAATGTTATCAGCCCAATATAACTAACAAATCAGTCTGTTAATATACAGTTTCACCTTGTTAACTGTGCTACTTAAGAACAACTGGAAGGTTTAGAAACATATTTTTACGACTAAGGAAATGGTAATTTTTTATTCTCTAAAAGTAAACTTTGTGTATGCAACATTCACAGTAGGATTATTCTCAAACAGGAAATGATCCAAAGGGATAGCATCAAAGAAGCCCACTGTCAGCTCAAGGCTCTGTATTCAACCCAAAATAACACGAAAGTTTCAAAATGATGAAGTTGCACAGACCTTCATAATAATAGTTATAGCACTTCAAATTATTTTTCTGTGATTATATAGATGCTACTAATTTTATTCGTTAAAGTTGGAATAAATTTCATTAATTGTTAATCCTACCTTTAGAAGACATTCCAACTGTTGATTCCAAAACAGGATTTGGCATTATGCTTGATGTTGATACAGATATTTTTGTTCCAGAAATTGATGGTGATACACCAGTGGTTGCACTGTTACCATCTGAAAAAAGTAACTTATGTTAAAGCAGCTGCATCAAAGTTTACATTTATTTTGCCAAATAACACTAGTATATTTAAGCAAAATAAACTGTATGTATATGGCTGCTAACCAAGTAAGCAGGACATAGATTTGAGATTAATTTTCTAATTGTAATGAATTCAGCTTTCAGTTCAATATTCATTCACGAACTCCACCTGCTTCTCACCAAAGACATGAATTTTCAAGAGAGATGCCAGGAGCAGTCTATAGTTCTGAAACAAAATGATGCCTGACAAAACTAGTGAGGAATAATGTATAAATTTGAAATTTGACAATATTTTTTAATTTTTAAAATTATTTATTTATTTTTAATTTTTAATGTTTTATTTATTTTTGAGAGAGAGAGAGAGAGAGCATAAGCAGGGGAGGGTCAGAGAGAGAGACACACAGAATCTGAAGACAGGCTACAGGCTCTGAGCTAGCTGTCAGCACAGAGCCCGATACGGGGCTCAAACCCACAAACCGTGAGATCATGACCTGAGCCAAAGTTGGATGCTTAACCGACTGAAACACCCAGGCGCCCCTAATTTTTAAATATTTTTAATGTTTACTTATTTTTGAGAGAGAGAGACAGAGCATAAGCTAGGGAGAGCACAGAGAGAAAGAGACATAGAATCTAAAGCAGGCTTCAGGCTCTGAGCTGTCAGCACAGAGCTCAACACAGGGCCTGAAACCATGAATGTGAGAACATAACCTGAGCCAAAGTCGGATGCTGGTGACTGAGCCACCCATGTGCCACTAAATTTGACAATACTTTTAAGCCAACTTCACTAACATTGTCAGATGAAGTATTTAAATGGACATTCTCTGGGCAGTGGATGTTTTATTAAATATTTTCATAGCACACTGAAATCATTAAGTAGTAAAATGTCAGTATTTTTACATCTCTTCCTGATATAATGCATCCCCCACCCAACTCTCTTTGTATATATATTCCAAAGGAAGCCAGTATATTTTATTTTTAATTTTTAAAAAATTTTTAAAGAAAAACCATACATTTTAAAGAAATTCAACGTCATGGGGTGCCCACATTACTCAATCAATTGAACATCTGATTCATGATTTCAGCTCAGGACATGATCTCATGGTTCGTAAGATCGAGCCCCCTGTCAGGCTCAGCACTGACAGTGCACAGCCTGCTTGTGATTTTCCCTCTTCTCCCTCTCTCTCTGCTTCTTTCCTGCTCACACTCTCTCTCTCACTCTCTCAAAAAAAGTAAACTTAAAAAAATAAAGAAATTCAAAATTACAACATGCCTCAATTTTTGGCAACGGAGCCACTGTAATCTTCATTTTCAAATGATTTAGTTCTCTAAATTGTAACAGTCAAAGGCACAAAAATCAAGCTGATATATTGTTATGTGTATTACATATTTATTTTTAATAATTCCTTTTTGGCAATAGAAGTCAATATTTAATAGTAATTCTTAAAAGTTCCATTGAAACATTATTTTTTCTAAGTGAAGTATGTAGGACTTAATTCTCAGTGATTTATGGGAAATACTTGTTTTACATAATATTACTGAATTTATTAGCATTTATAAAATCCTTTTATTTATTTATTTTTTTAAATTTTTTTAACATTTATTTATTTTTGAAAGACAGAGAGAGACAGATCATGAGCAGGGGAGTGGCAGAGAGAGAGGGACACACAGAATTGGACGCAGGCTCCAGGCTCTGAGCTGCCAGCACAGAGCCTGACACGGGGCTCGAACCCACGAACTGTGAGATCCTGACCTGAGCCGAAGTCGGACGCTCAACCGACTGGGCCACCCAGGTGCCCCTGTAAAATCCTTTTAATCCTGCATTTGTTGGTTTTGTCTATACACTCACTATCATGTTGAAGATCAGAAAATAGCAAACAAATATGTTTAAAGGACTTAGACACAGTATTCATGTCCACGGAAGGCAGTTTTTGTGACATTACTTTGTCTATATAGAATATATATAGTATAGCATGTTAGTTAAGAGGATGGACTTCGAGTAACAAAGACTTAAGTTTCAATGCCAATCAAACTGGGTATGTCATTACAGTAAATACACTGACTTCTCAAATTTAAATTCATCTAAGATTTTCCTCTTTCAATCTGGGGGAAACCAATAATCTTGCACAGCTGTGAGAAGCAATATTTCAGATGTCATGAGATAGAATGTACTTCCTGTTTCATTTTATAGACTTGAGGTACTGGGAAGTGTTAGCATTTAGCCTTGACTTTGTTTATAGGCAGGACACAGAAATTGCTTGATGTATTCAGCACATATAGATGTGTTCAGCACATTCAGAAATAACAGACCTGCCTTTTCACAGGCTTTACAGAAATCGAGTCAAAAGCTTTTTTCACCTCTGGGTACACTTGACACCCTCGATCTCACCCCCTCCCCCCAATAGGGAGAAGGAACATAGCATGTGTGAGGTTATCTTTTCTCTCTATATAGTTATTTTGTTCTCACTATCTTTCTTTTCATCTCAGAATCTATGATGTAACACTAATTTCTAAGTTTAAACTGATGTTGAAGAAAGTTACTTAAAGAAGCACATTCCACTTTGACTGGAAACTTCACCTGTAAATAACTTAAATGATCCCTATCTGTAGACTTGCTAAATAGTAGCAATCTCAATTTCTGAGTGTAATAAACATCCCCGGGGACTTTTTTTCTTATTTCTTTCCCCCCTCCCTCTCTCCCTCCTTTCTTTCTTCCCTTTTTTTGCTTCTATAAACAGTTACTGCATAACTAATACAAAAAGCATGATTAGATCTAATAAAAGACTCTATGTTGTACCACATGGTATCATCCGTGAAAAGCTCTCAGTCTGGTAAGGAACATAATGCCTACACACAATAAATAATCGAGGATATTCTGCATGGGTTGTGATGACCAGTGTTTTTCAAACTGCAGGTTATGATACAATTAAAGAGTAATTCAAATCTATTTAGTAGATTGGAGTCAGAGTTTTTGCCAAAAGAAAGAGAAAAAAAAACATTAGAGTGATATTGCAAATAAGGAGGGTAAGTATTGTTTCATGAAGTTGGTGCACGTGTGTGTGTGTGTGTGTGTGTGTGTGTGTATTTGAACAAAACGTGTCAGTGCACAATATGTTTCCTACTGTGATTCCAGCTAAAAATTTGAAAGCTACTGGACAAGAAATTGGGCAAGAGTTTATAAGATAAACTGCTGACATTAGCAAGGACTCTGTTATGAGTGAGTTGACATAGGAGCTAGGGCTTGGAGAGTGAGTAGCACATCCATGTAGCTAGAGGAATGCGTAGGGACAAAGGTCTGGACAGGAAGTGAGAGGTGATGAGAACATTGCAAACAGTTGTGTCTGGTTGGATTGCTGTATGCTATGAAAGAGCATAGTTGGCCTCATCTGGTACAATACTGGAGACTAGATCATAAAGGACCTTGAACACCAAGCCAGGGGCGTGGGTCTTTAGTAACAGGTCAGTAAGGAGCCATGGAAAGTGACCAAATAGAAATTCTACTGTAGGAAAAACAATGGGGAGGTGGGTGGGGCAGAGAATGAGACAACACTAGCTAAACTGAGCTGCAAGTCCCCATTTTTATGTTTACCAGTGTCCCTGACCTCTTGAAGTCATCATGTGAGATCAGTGAGTCCACATCCATGAAATGACGTGAGGCAAACTACAAGCAGGAAAAATTTTAACCACTGTGTGGTAAGATTGTGATGTACTGCAAGGTTTTTCCTTTGTATCAGACTTCAACACATTTGGCTACTGATTTCCCTGAGTAAACTCAATCCAGTAGCACTCATTCACGTCTCCATTATTAGTTCTTCAGATTGTTCAACAAAGAGAATGCCCTCCTTTGGCAAACATTGACAAACAGCCCGTGAAAGTACTGAGTGTCTCTATGTGCCAGGCTCCATGGGAGCACTTTTTGTGTATTATTTCCTTTAATCCTAGAAAGATACTGTGATGCCCATACTTGCCTGATCACCATTTTACAGATGAGGACAGTGAGGCTCAAAAATGATGAGCAACTTGCCCACACTCTACAGTGGGAAGGACAACAGTTGGAATTTTAATCCAGACCTTCTTGAATCCAGAGAAGATACTCTTAACTACCACAGATCTTGCCATGGGAAAGCTACATGTAAAGCCACATACTTCAGCTCCGCCTTTCACAGGGTGCTATATTAAAGGGATGGAAGTGACTTAGATGCACAGATGTTTTGCCCTTATGTACCTAGGATGAGGAAACAGACAAAATACGTGTTTCATTTTTTTTAAATTTTTTATGTCTTTATTTTATTTTGAGAGAGAGAGACAGGACGAGTGGGGGAGGGGCAGAGAGAGAGGCAGACACAGAATCTGAAACACAGACTGACAGGCTGTCAGCACAGAGCCTGATGCGGGGCTCGATCCCACGGACTGTGAGATCATGACCTGAGCCGAAGTCGGATGCTTAATCGACTGAGCCACCCAGGCGCCCCTCACTGTTTCATTCTTAAAAGAATAATATAATTTTGTTATGTACATTACATACATACACATACAAAATGCGTCGATCCATAAACATCCATAAAATGTTTAGACTTAAAGCTCTGAAGGAAATTTCCCATCTACTAAAGCTACTTATATTTGAAAAATAAAAACAGAGATTTACTCAGTTGGAAAATTCTGCAAATAGGAATGTTCTTTTATGATATGGTGGGAAAGAAGTATTCTAACTACCACTGTTGAAGGTTTTATTGACCACGATGTGAATAACCACCAGTTATGCTTTTACAGCATTTTCCATAAATTTCTCTTAGGTCGATCTGGTCTTGTAATAAACTATTGAGGAAAATGGCTTATTCTGAAGTATTTTCTCTCCGCAAGACATGATGAGGTAGCATTTTACTTTTCTTTACCTCCAAAGTAATTAAAGACAAATTTAACAAGAAGACCTGTGCTTCACATCTTTCCTTAGGCTGAACTGGATAGTGCTGTTCTTAGGATGTTATAAAAGGAACAGATGACTTTTTGTCCTGATTCCACCCTAGACTGAGAGAGTACAAGATATACAATGACACTAGTTTCCTATACTATTAAAGGATTAAGCAGGATGGGGATTTAAAAAATTATTTTGATTACAGAAATCATGAGAACTTGGAAAATTCAGCTTACAGTTGAAAACCAGGTATCATGTTTTCTCCTATTTTCAAATGATCCAGTCATCTACTCCAATATTCTTAGATGTGTTTTGTAATTACATTTCTAAGTAACTCACAAGTAGTCTCTAAAAGTTAGAATTTTAGGGGCACCTGGGTGAGTTAAGTTATTGACTCTTAATTTCGGCTCAGGTCATGATCTCGTGGTTTGTGGAATTGAGCCCCATGTCAGTCTCTGCATTGACAGTGCAGAGCCTGCTTGGGCTTCTCTCTCTCTCTCTCTCTCTCTCTCCCTCTTTCTCTGCCCCTCCCCTGCTTGCTCTCTCTTTCTTTCTGAATAAATAAAAACATTAGAAAAAGAACATACAAGTTAGAATTTCACCCATCCTCATAATGAGTCGCTATCTCTCTAATTATCTTTTCCCCTACCAAGTCTACAAGTAAAGTCCACTGGAAAATCACTACTAGAGAAGGTAGATCTTACTTCCACTAGATCAACACAAATACTGAAGAACAGTAACTTAGAATTCAAGGACTTGAGTCTTCAAAAGAACTTCTAAACATATCCTATTATAACAGAACCCCTACATTTTACAGCTTAGAAAATGTATGACTTTAAGGTAGTTTCAAAAGATCATAGCACTAATTACTAAAAAAGTTCCCTTAATTCCCAACTGAGCATTCTATATTACATAATAGAGAAAAATCTCCCCCCACCATTCTACTAAATGGAATACACTTCAGACAGAGATAATGCCAAAGTTTTCCTTTGAACTAAGGAGAAAAGATTTCCTTTGTGAGTTTTATCCATAAACAAAATTTCAGAATAAAGTTTTAAGCTCTTTAAGGAAATAAAAGAGTGATTTTTTAAGAAATATATAATTACAGTATATAAAAAAAGCTAATTTCTTAATGATCTAATACTCAAAGTACCATTATTAGGTAATAATTTCATAACCTAGATCAACTCACATATGGAATTGAGAGTAAAGTAGATAGTTTTATATTTCATTGGCATATAATTTATTATTTCCACTAATTCATGTAGTTTTCATACAATGCCCCTTTCTATACATCCCCACTTCCTCAAGCTTTTAAAAACTTTATACACATTTTATATTGAAACAAAGTAACTGTCAATTGTTTAGTTATCACTTGTGTTTAGTTATCATCTCCTATGCATCACAGCTTATAATGAAGATTCACTTCTTAAATTTGCATGTGATGGTTATGCATAAATTGGGGTGGTGTAAATGGTGGGAGGGCTTTCTTCTTCGTAATTCGCCAGTAATTGCTAATATTACAATCTTGTTCAACCTATACCCTATTATCTTCTTTGTTAGTAAATAATCATTAGTGAAGTTTAAGTTGAAAGTTTCAATTTTCCCTCACACATCAAAAAAATACAGATATTAAAGTATGTCAAAAATATATAAAAATATAATACACTATAAATTGATATATGAAAGTGAAATATATTTATATATTTATATATAAATTTATATATATAATATATATAATTTATTTATAAATTTATCTATAAAATATATATATTATATATATATTTATATATAT
>CM053567.1:112992177-113027802 GCA_028646485.1 Cryptoprocta ferox | reverse complement strand
TTTATATATATTATATATATTTATATAAATATATTTTTATATATTTATATATGAATATAATGAAATAAACAAATGTATAAATAAATAAAATACAGTACCACTTTCTGTATTCCCACCAAAATTGACCAACAATTGACCTTCATGAAATGGGGTGCCTCGGTTGCTCAGTTAAGCATCTGACCCTGGATTCTGTATGAGGTCATGATCTCACAGTTTGTGAGTTCGAGCCCTACATCAGGCCCTGTGCTAGGAGGACAGAGCCTGCTTGGGATTCTTTCTCTCTCTCCCTCTCTCCCTCTCTGTCCTCTCCTGTTCACACTCTATCTTTTTCTTAAAATAAACAAATATTAAAAAAAAAAACAGCACCTTCATGAAAGGCAAGACACCAACTCCTTTCGATTATCAGTGTCTTATCAACACATTCTTACACTAACAGTGATCCTTCTCTTTTGACATAGCAAAATTCATTTTGGTTCATTGCCAAATGAGTTATATACAGTTAAATCTTTATCAATTAAAATAAAAGAACAATTATTATGTGATGATGTATCTTTGATGATTTCTTCTGTTTGCACTGACCCAACATTTTATAATATACTATTTTAAATGTATAAGTAGCTCATTAGCCAACGAATTGTTTACCACAATAAACATTTATTAAGCGTCTATTTCATGAAGAGCTAAGCAAAAATAGAAAAACATGTTTGTCCCATGGTACCTTAGAGTTTATTTGAATACTCGAGCATACATATGTGATACAACTATCAGATTATGCTAAGGTGCCATATAAAATGGGGCTATGTAATTAACACAGATACATAACTGTTTCTATACAATGTTAAGTGAAATCAAAGTAAGGTGATATTTCTTTTTGTGTCAGGGACAATCAGAATCCTTTTCTTGGAGGGAGAGGTTTCAAAAGAATCAGATAGTTGAGCACATTAAAGAAAGTAAAAATGATTTCATGGGAGAAAAGGAAGCAAGGATACACAAATAGAAGAGAGTGAACGGTGCCAAGTAAAACAGAGACCATGTAACATAAGGTCTGGAAGGTGATGATATTAGACATTTATAAGAATCTTTTGGGAGAGGAAAGTGGGAAAATCCCATTTTCAATGAAAACATCAGAGCTAGTGGCAACTCTTGAAAAAAGGATTTTAAATTTACATTGCATTTTCAATTAAGACTAACAAAATACTGTAACAAGTCCACAAGTTTTGAAAATGCTTAAATTTCCTAGGTGGAATGAATTGGGAAGGTAAGTAAGAAGAAAAAATCTCATCTCTCACAGAGAGGAAAAAAAAAAAACCAGTTAAGTGCGAGAAAACTGTGCCCGAAAGAGGAAATCTCCTCAGGTTACCAGCCATCTGTGAGGTGGGGAGAGAGCGCCAAGCCTGGCCGGGCTCGGAGCATGGACAGGTGTCTCAGCCACCTGGCCCCTCTGGGGAGAACAGGAAGGCAGCATTACACTGGTGAGTTTCTTAAACAGAAAACAGCAATATCTGCAAAGTGGGCCTGAGAATTCAAGGTATTTTGGCTGACAAATGGATGGAAGTGTTCAGGCAAATTTCCTCCACTCACTCAGATGTCAGGTTTGAAATGATGGGGCGATACAGTTATTTCCCTCCACAAAAAATAACTGTGATTTTTTAAAATAAAATCATATTCCATAATAAAGAGATATTTGAGATTGTGAACTCTATTATCAGGGGACTTCTTGTATTCTGAATGAGGTTTTAAGAGTTTCGGTTTCTTGAGGCATAAAAAGGCAAAGGTTGTATTTAATATTTATAGGGGTAGGAGTAGGAGGAAAAGGAACAACCTGGCCGTACTCTCGAGCTCTTAGACAATCATCCCATGATCCCTCCCACCAGGCTGTACTCTGAGGCCAGAGAGGAATTGTGGTTTTAGCAGCTCAAAAAAATATCTGCCAAGGAAACAAGATGCTTAGGCTTCACACATTCTTATAGGCACCAGCAAACTTCAGAAGCAAGTCTCTTGGACCCATTTCATGACTTCAGAAAGAAAACGAATTTGGGTGCCCTCTCAGCCCTGGGAGGAACAGCACTGTCCTGTCCCTTCTCTGGGCTCATGTAGGGGCAGTGATACTAGAGGACAGTGGAGTCCTATTCTCTCTCTAATGGCACCTCTAGCTTTCTTCTGAACTTAGAATGTAGCCACTTGAGATCTTGGGTCTTAACTATAGGCTCTCCTGAGTGGTTCTTCAGAAACGGGGAAAGTCTCACTAGATCCTTTCTACCAGCAGATCACATTTGTTTAGAAACATGACTTATACACGTGAAATGACATGATGAGAGATGGAAGCAAGATCCAGACTTGCAAATCTGACATCAGCTAACTTTGCAATGTGGTATGAGCCACTCTTCCTCTCCAGGCCTTAGTTTCCTCTCTATAAAAAGTGTCCATTGAACAATTTCTCTTCAACAATAAAATTGTATTACCTCTAAGATTAAGTTGCAATGTAAATACTCATTATGGCAAATAGTAAAATACAAGTTTCATTTTCACATACCAAACTGCTATACTTTAGCAGTTATATACAGTGGCTTTATGGAGTTATTATTGCTACCTTGGAAAAATTTGAGCTCAAAAGGGAATTCTGTATTTCAAGGTACAAAAATGACTACATTCTTGCAGTCTGATAATGTTACCTGGACTAAATTATTTCCCTTTAGGGTTCTGGTCTACCCAGAAGTCCAGAAAAATGTGAAAGACAAACTTTGAAACAGACATTGGGAATACTTGGTTTCAGAATTTTGTTTTCAACATAGAAGAGCGAGTGTAAGAAGATGAAATATTTTTTATAGGTGGATTAATTCCTACATGAATGAATAGAGCCCATATCAAATAAGGTAGTCAATTCCCTCTCAGTAATGTATGTGGGGCTGTGTACTCATGTCTATATTTAGTAAGTGACAAATGCAGTTCCAAAAATAGTCTACAGTATTGCATTTGAAGATAGAAAATATTATTTGGCTAAATTTGAGATCTCTCTTTTATCATTTCGTCTACTTTTATTTTTGTCTTTTCTAAATGTAAAGAAACACTCTCTAGCTGATTTAAAATGCTCTTTAATTTATTGTCAGCTGAAAGACTGTGCTTTTAGTTATAAAGGCATAAAATAAAAAAATAAAAGATTTATTTCTATTTTCTGAAAAGTCAAAGATAATCTCTTCTTTGCAAGAAGAAGGTCAGCTTCTATTGTAATATCAAATGACTCAAAATTTATGAAGAGCTTTTGAAGATATGACTTTTTAAGTGTTCTTCCCTTTATTTGTTACTTGTCTTACATTTAGGGCAATGCTCTAAAAAGCGTCATTTCTTTTCTTGTTTTGGGGTAAAGCAACGGTGTTGAGGTAAATACGTTATTGTCTGGTCTCACTTTGATAGCAAAATCACTCATTAACTTTGTCACATCAAAAACTATTTGCCCTCTTAATTTTATTTGCATCAAATTATTTTCTGACATATATATCCAGTATCCCCTGTGAATGCAAGAAAAGACACTAAATAAAGGAAGATCATCTCTTAGCAAGATTGTAAAGCAAGGGGCAGTGTAGTGCTAGGAATAGAATTCTGGGTCCATGGTACCCAATCCAGTCCCCACCATTGATCAGCTATGCGACTTTCTGCAAATTGTTTAACTTCTTTAGCCTCAATTTTCAATATTTTGGAAAACCACCCTATACGGTTTCTGTACGGATCAAACAATTGATACATATAAAAAGGTAAGGGATGCAGTCAATAGCTGCATTACACATGAATTTATCCTGATTAAAAAGTCAATGAAATGAGGTACATTTTCAAGTTCTACCATTAGGTCAGATAAATTTATGTTTCTGATTTATACTGCCTCTAAATACTTGAGTAACTACTTACAGGGCCATGTCCAACACAGTCAGTAGGTTCAAGCTAGGAAAGCCTTTCTGAAAAAACTTAAGCCTCTCCTTAAATCATAACCTAATTTTCCCAGTTATGTCCTAACTTTGACAACTGCTTTGCCAGAGTTTAGAAATTATTTTTTCATTATTCTTTTTTTCTAATATCCTTATATCATTTATTTCAAGGAACTGATTATAGTAGCAGAACAGATAGATTGAAGGATAGAAAAAAGAAAACTTGAGAGTTGGTTTCATGTAGTAGAAGAAAGAGGGGTTTCTTGTAGTCCTTAGGCCCATGGTTGCTGCTACGCTGTGGACATGGTACTTTTGGAATCTGCAGTTTCTACTGGGGTCACTGTGTGTATTCACACTTGAGCACCGGGTGACATACAGAAGTGTTGAATCACTATATTGTACACCTGATAATAATATAACACTATATGTTAACTACACTGGAATTAAAATAAAATAATTTTTTAAAAAATCTATATTCACACTAAATATTGTGTGTCTTAAAAAAAAGTGATCCACACATATATGCTAATATTTTAAAATAAATATAATTTCTATTGTGATTAATAAAATACCACTTCTAAAGAATTGTTTAATATTTAGAAGCATTCTGTTTCCTTGATTAGCAGGTGCAAATATTATCCCATTGGAAGGGGAATTCGCATTTTTCCATGTAAATGAGGTATTTCTCTTCAAAAAACTTTGAGGATCACTTCCTTTTGGATCTAAGTACATCAAAAACCGGTATAATTTAGTTAATTTGGCTGAAGGCATCATACAGCATCACAAAACAACCAGAATTTGAAATCTTGTCTTATCCATTGCAACACAAAATTAGGGACACTCTTCCAATACCTGAAACTCATACTTTTTAATTAGAAACAAACAAGCAAAGGCCGGAGACAAAGACAAAGACAGGAGATTTAGAGCCCCTTTGGTTCTAGTATACAGCAGTTCTGAGCGTTAGAACAATAGCGTGTCTTTTCTTCCTCTGAATCTCTTTCCCCAGAGTTTCTCCACATTCGCGATGGAAAAACTGCCTTGAACCACACGTCCATCATGTATTTATACAAGAACAGGAAAGCAGTCATAGTGTCTACTTTCCTATTTCAGAGTCTAGGTTTTATATGGTATATTTTCCAAATTAAAAAGATTTTGAACATTCCATTAGGACATCATCAAAGGAGTCACTTGTGGTAGGTTAATTAAATCTAACACATTTAAAAATAACTCTGCATGTTGTGGGACAGATGCAGTCTTTGGAAAAAGAAGGAGCCTACACTGAACATTGCAACAGATTTTTGTATTTAATAGTAGGCAACAGACACGTTTCCAGAATATGCTTTCAAAGCTTGGTTGGGAAGTGTCTGCTCTACTCACAGCAGGAGAAAAAAAATCCATGTACAAAGTGAAGGAGAACAAGAAGTAAATTGTATACTTTCACCTCTCAATCAACTCAAATTTGCTCCATTATTTAAAAGTAGTGCCCAACTGTATGATATTGTACAATTTTAACCAGAAGAATGAACCACTCCAAGATTTCTTCCCAAATGCCAGGACAAAAAGTAGGATGTCAAATTTATTCTTATCTAAAAACACATTGTCAGGTATGGCCTCGCAAGAAGTAATTTTGGAAAATAAAAAGGATGTTCAGAACTATAAGAGATGTAAGAGAAAGGTCCAGAGAGCTGAACTGCTTTGTCCAAAAAAATGGACTCAACGTTTTACCCATAAGAATGAGAGAAAGATGTGGGGAAAGAGGAGAGAGAAAAGGCCAAGAAAGAAGGTAAAGCATCCAAAGGACTTTTCAGACCAGGGGCATCTAAAACTCACTCTTGCGGTGCCTGGGTGATTTAGTTTGATTAAGTGTTGGGCTCTTGACTTTGGCTCAGGTTGTAATCTCAGTCATGAAATCCAGTTTAGCATCAGGCTCCATGCTGAGAGGAATGTGGAGCTTGCTTAAGATTCTCTCCCTCTCTTCTTCTGCTCCTCTCCCCCACTCATGGGCTCTCTCTCTCAAATTAAAAAAATAAAATAAATAAAACTCACTCGTTGCATCACTTTTATGTAAAACCTCCCTTTTCGGTAACATCAGCTGCTACACACAAAGTGTGCAAAAACCCACCAAAATTGTACTTAAGTGGATCTTTCAAGGGAATGCATGAAGGTAAGGGGAGCTGTGCTTTGACTGTGGCCAAAGTAAGTTAAAGAAAATGTCACAAGAAACCAAAAGGAGTAAATGATCTGAAGGATCCAGGAAGTAGGAAAGAAAGGTGACAATGAGGAATTAATCCTCCCTCCTTGACAAAGAATTTACAGAAACATTGGGCATTGGGCTTTTTAAAATCTTTACAAATTTTTTAATGTTTATTTATTTTTGAGAGGGTGAGAGAGAGAGAGAGCGCGCGAGAGAGAGAGAAGAAAAAGAAGAAGGAGGAGGAGAGGCAGAGAGAGAGGGAGACACAGAATCTCAAGCAGGCTGCAGGCTCTCAGCTGCTAGCACAGAGCCCAATGCAGGGCTCAAACCCATGAACCATGAGATCCCAACCAGCGTTCAACCCACTGAGCCATCCAGGCATCCCCTGGGAAATTGGTTTTTTACCCAGAGCAGAGAGTAAGTCGAATCTGAACATGGTTTTATATTAAAGGCTGGAGACATCCATGTGACATCTGACGTATATATAATGATATCCTTATTTTATTAAATGCTGCTTACTAGTCTAAGAATCAGATTTGCTAAGTCACAATTATGACAATGCATTCACTGAGCAGAAGAGAAAGCTAAATTTGTTCTATAGGAAACTGTTCCAGACAGAGTGGGTTATAAATTGTTTGCTTTGCAAATATGAAGGGAGAGATTATCAGAACAAATAGACTCTACAGAACAAGAATTTCAATTCAGCATCAATAATTACTTTAATCTGAGATATCAGCAGTGTTGAGCAATAAAGTATTTCCTAACTGTGAAGGTTACCATTAGATCACAGTTGACCTTAATCTACACTGATTTTTTTCTGGTTTTGGTGACAATTTGGTGACAAATTCATGCCAGAACAATTAAATTTACTTTTCTGACAAAGTAATGGAGATGTGAATAAGAGAAAACAAAATAGATGTAATATCACATTGTTATCATTATATAATTCGTATCTTTTATTGAAAATTCCTAAGTATGATACTCTATATAAACAATGTTTTTAGTTAAGAATCCTTATGTAAAATATACCAGAATGATGAATTTTCAAATAATTCTAGTAAATAGCATTAATATTTATCTGTGTATCTTCAACTATTAGTATAATACTTGACAATAGACCCTTATTAAGTGTTAACTAAGTGATAAATATAAAGAAATTTTTCCTGAATAGCCAGACTTTTCAAAATACTGCAATTCTTCTGCCATTTTAAATTGAATTACCTTTGGCTAAAAACAAAGGAAAAACAGGTTGAATTTACATTGAACATGTGACTCACTGTTGAAGCTTCATATTGAAATAAACTTTCCCTGTGTAATGGTAAATCATTATTCCTTATACTTTATTACTATTTGTAAGCATATCTCTGCTCTTTTGTGACCTTAGTAGTGTTGAGTACTGGATAAATTTGGATTTATGATACTTTTTCTGATAGAGGGTCACTTTTATTTAAAAATATTTAATGTTTATTTATTTTGAGAGGGAGAGACAGAGTATGCACAGGAGAGGGGCAGGGAGAGAGAAAGAGCGGGATACACAGAATCAGAAGCAGGATCCAGGCTCTGAGCTGTCAGCACAGAGCCCAACCAGAGGCTCGAACTCACAAACTGCGAGATCATGACCTGAGCTGAAGTCAGATGCTCAACCAACTGAGCCACCCAGGCACCCCTAGAGGGTTGCTTTAAAATCTGGGAATTCTTTGTGGTGCACTTTCTGGGTTCTTGGCATCTTTCTTATCTCTAGTGAGATTTCTGTAACATTTGAAAGCATGATTCTTCATATTCTCCTCTTGACAAATGTTGAGGTAAAATGTATTTGCTAAGTTCAGTACAGTCACTTACCAACTATCAGAGTGTCCTCAGAACTCTTGTTCATTTTAACAGCCTACTAGCAAGGAAAAATGAGCTGGCAAAGTAAATGCCAAAGTTGACTAGAGCAACCTCCTGATATTTGATCTCCAGGAAAGTGTGTCCAAAATTGTATCCACTCCTGTACCACTTTTGTGAGTCTCTTCATATCCTTTACTCTGTCTGCTATTAAGTCCTTACTCTTTTTCCTAAAAGTCAGATCACTTTAAAAAATTTTTTAATGTTTATTTATTTATTTTGAGAGAATGAGAGCATGAGCAGGGGAGGGGCAGAGAGAGAGGGAGAGAGAGAATCCCAAGCAGACTCCATGCTGTCAGAGCAGAGCCCAACAGGGGGTTTGATTCCAAGAAACCTTGAGATCATGACTTGAGCTGAAATCGAAAGTCAGATGGTTAACCAACTGAGTCACTCAGGTTCCCCCACTTTTAAAAATTTAATCCTGTTTTTAAAAAGAAATATTATAATAGTACCACAAAAGAAGAGTAAGATCTCTGGTCATTAAAGTAGCCATGAAAATAAAAATGTAAAAAAGTCATGTTCCATATAAGATACCATTAACTGTGGTGGTTCCACACTTGATCCTGTGTGCTCCAGGTTGAAAAGTGAAATTAGTGGGGCACCTGGGTGGCTCAGTCGGTTAAGTGACCAACTTCAGCTCAGGTCATGATCTCACTGTTTGTGAGTTCAAGCCCCACATCAGGCTCTGTGCTGAGAGCTCAGAGCTTGGAGCCTGCTTTGGATTCTGTGTCTCCCTCTCTCTGTCCCTATCCCGCTTTCACTCTGTCTCTCTCTCTTAAAAATAAATAAACATTAAAAAAATTTAAAAAGAAAGAAAAGTGAAATTAGTAAGTGTTAGGCCATAACAAAGACATAAGAACGTCAAACATATTCTGAGATAACCAAAAGCATAATAGAGATTCGAGTCAAGGTTATTTAATTCCATGACATTCATCCCCCAAATTATCTCAAGTACCACCAGTTGTACTCATTACGTGTCCTAGAAATATTGCTCTAGCTTCTTAAGGCCACACAATTAGTCATAAAGTACCTTGTAACGCACCAAATTATAGCTTTTCCATATAACAGAAAGTCAGACCTGACTATTTTCTATCTTTCCATTTTCTCTTAATACTCACATACATTGTTATCATCTTCTTCTTTTTTTTTTTAATGTTTATTTTTAATAGAGAGAGAGACTGAGCATGAGCAGGGGAGGGGCAGAAAGAGAATTGAGACACAGAATCTGAAGCAGGCTCCAGGCTCTGAGTTGTCAGCACAGAGCCCCACATGGAGTTCAAAACTCTGGAGCCACAAGATCATGACCTAAGCTGAAGTCAGATGTTTAACTGACTGAGCCACTCCAGCACCCAAGTTATGATCCTCTTTTAAGAATCAAAGTCAAATGAGCTTAAAGCTCAGCATTGTTTTAGGGACTGATAATATAGGTAGAAAGTAAAGGCTGAGTAGGTGATTAATCATGTCTTAAATACCATTGGTCCACATATAGGCCTATAACAATCAAGTTTGGACTGAGTAAAGCTTTTGATTTTTGTCTCATATGACATTATCATCAATGAACTAAACAAACAGTAAAGCAGTCAACAGTAGAATCAATGTATGAAAACATTTAGCACAGCATTTCAAATGAATCTGAACTTTACATTTAAAAAAATAATCCAAATCAAGTTTTTAAAGGATAGTAAGTTGAACTGGTTTTTTAACATTTTGGGTAAGAATAAGGAAGTTAACAAGATGAAATATATAGATAAAGTATTATTTATGAGATAAAGTTCATGTTGGAATAAATATAAAGTGAACAGCAAAAGAGCAAAAGCAGAGTATACAAATTTAGTAGAATAGTATAAAAATAAGTACATCAGGAAAAGATGTAAAGCCAGAGAAAATGAATAATTAATATAATATTTTATCTTAAATTCATACTTTCAAATGAAACTGTAGTGATGAGATCATGTCATATAACTACGAAGTAACCATTGCTATTTTGTTCAGTAATGGGTAGACTCTTCTTGCAACACGAATTCAATTTTGATCCCTGCATTTTAGACAAGCAGGAGAAAAATCGTCAAAGAAGAGGAATTAATGTGAATAAAGATGGAAATTGGATTCCAGTAGGAGAAGAAAAAGGAGTTGGAAAGATTTACTGTTTAATCTGAGAAAACAATGTCTGAAACTCTAATATCATTTGTGTCTCTAACTTAATTTCCCAATGTACGAATGAAAGTGAAAAGCATTTCACCTTAAAATTTCTGATGTTTCACTAGATAAAACAAATTACTAATTATTTTACCAATATTCAGAGATATAAATGGGCAAATATAGTTCATCAACAGTAATTCTCATGTAAGCACATCAAGAAATGCAAATGATAACTAAGCCAAATTTATTAGTAAAATACATTTGCAGTGAAAACAACATTATAGCTTCCATTAATTACAGTGTATAATTTTTAAATTATCTATGTTAATCTATGCTGCTTATAAAATTTATTGCTATTATGATGATGATGACAGTATTACAAAAAAGGTGGTAAAGCATTATTCTAGTTCTATCTGCACCAATTCTTCAATGGTAAATTAAAGCTCTGAACTTTAAGAATTTGATCAGCAAGACATATAATCCTAAAGATGTTTTTGGCTATATGGAACAAGCAAATAATAGATCAATTAAATAAATTCATCCAGTATTAATTAAACATTTACTGTGGCTATCGCTTGAGAGAAAATAATTCACCTTGAAACCTAGGACAATTCTGTTGATACAAGGTATTTTTTCTGATCTATCAATCAAAATTGTATCAAAAACTTGAAAGAATTACACGTGTGAATAATAGGATTTATATTAGCCATACTCTGCTGTGCAGCTATCTCTAAACTCATGTCTTAAAACAATTGTTTATTTAATCTCTTACAGTTTTTGTGGGGAAGTAGGTTGAGAGCAGCTTTGAGCAATTCTAGCTTTGGGTCTCTTACGAGGTAGCAGTCTGTAGAGACTGCAGGTAGGGCACCAATCAGCCCAGTGTGTGATGGGTCTGGAAGATCGATTTGCGAGGTGGTTCGCTCACATTGCCCGCAAGCTGGTGCTTGCTGTCAGTTTTACTCCACTGGGTCTGTCCACAAGGTTGCCAGATTGTTCTTACAACGCAATGGCTGGCCGGCTTCCCCAGGAGAAAACAATCCGAGAGACTGAGGTAGAAGCCATAATGTCTTTTACTGCCTAGGCCTTAGAAGTCACACAACAGCTCTTTCCCTGTATTCTATGAGTCACACAAACCAGCCTTAATGAAGTGTGAGAATGTTCCACCCACATGCTTGAATACCAAGAAGCAGGGATTATTGGAGGCCATCTTGGAGATTGGCTACTCGAATACTTATAATTTGTTGGATTACTTTCAAACACGGAGAACATTAGATTTTAAAAAATAAATTTCTGTGTTTTAGGAAAAAAAAATCAAAGTTTTATTTATAACCTAAACCTATTCACTCAACTTTCCCATTGTTTCCCAACAGATAAGCTGGTTTCTTTGCTATCTCTTAAATACGGCATCTTTTACTTCCAACTTTGTAGTTTGTTCAGTTTTTTTTCTTTTTAAAAAACTTAATAAAAATATCAGAGAACATGGATAATTTTTTCTTTAAAATTCAGCTGAAGTACCATCTGTCTAAAGCCTTATTTATTAGTTCTGTCTACAGTAACTATCCTCTCCTTAGAATTTGTATATATAATTTTTAAAATAATTTTTAGAGAGAGAGACCACAAGCAGAAGAGAGAGGCAAAGGGAGAGAGAAAGAGAGTCCTGAGGAGGCTCCAGCCTCAGCACAGAGCCCACTTTGAGGCTGGATCCCATGACCCTGGGATCATGACCTGAGCAGAAATCAAATGTTGGATGTTCAAACCATTCAGCGACCCAAGGGCCCCTATATATACTGTTCTTAAACCACACAATTAAACACTTAATGAGTACTTTTCATTAATTTAACAGACAATAACTGAATGTCTACTATGTACTGGGTGAAAATAAGTGATGGCATAAAGTTAATGATTTATTTCCCTTACCAATACAAAGAATTTACTTATATATTCATGATAGTAATATTTAATATATTAGTTCCATAAGTATATTTTCAAGTTTCTAAATATAAGCTTTTTTTTTTTTTTTTTTTTGCTGTCCCCAAGTATACCTTTTGTGTGCAGAAAATGTCTTAAAGATTTGGAAGTATATATTTAACTTTCTTTTTAATTCATAGAATGAAAAATCTTTTTCTCTGTTAAGCTTTTAAATTCAATTTACAAGTGCTATTATTCTATTTATTAATAGGCAAATTTAACAATCACTTTAAAAACCCTTTAACATTTATCCCATTTATACATTTGGTTAAATTCCCTTTAATATTTAAAACTCTATTCATAAATTGAAAATAGTTAACATATACCAGTTTGCTTGCCTTTTAGGATTTTGTAGAAATAATGTATATAAAAGTACTTTGCAAACTCCTAATTAATGCATAAATATGACGTTATTCCTTTTAAATCATAAAGTCAGATATGCTTCCATTTTGAAATGATTCAGTGGTAAACAAAACATGTGGCTTTGCTCATAACTACTTTTAATAAATGTTTTATCAATTCTTAGAATGGCTACATATGTTTTAAAATAGTACTTCTCTTTCTCTGAATTAGATGAAGATTGGAGAAAGTCGAATTTAAATGAAATTAAAGTCCTCAGGAAGATTAAACCTTGTACCAACTCATGACAGTCTGTCCTGAGCACCAAGAAGCATAGCAAGCCAGCTTTGATTTGGACTTCACAAGATGGGTTCCAGCCTCAAGGAGGATCTGTTGAAGACCAAAGATCCGGAGGTACATTGGTGGCCATGAGTCCTTACGTCAGCATTTAGTCTCATGGAACAAGAGTGCACGAATCAACTAGTGCATATCAAATTAAAGAGGATGAATGCCTCTGACTGCTAAAATAATTCTAGGTAGTGACATCTTACAGAACGCTAACTCAATACAAGGGAACAAACCAGAGGCAAGTCTTACATGGAAAGCTTCTGACTCTAAATAAGTAAGAGTGAATGACAACCTAAAATTGGAGAGAAAAACAGAATGAGATTGAGAGAAAATTGATAACTTCTAACTTAAAGCTTAAAAGTATGCAGTGTCTTCCTATTCCTAGGAGATTTGTACTAGGGATGCAGGAGTGGAGGGAGAAATGGAGAATCCACAAATAGTGCATGAATGACAGTAGAGATTTATTTACTAAATTTCTTGATATTTATTGATATTTTCTAATTAAATATGTTCAGCCTCTGTTGTATAGTAATCACTCTTAAGACCTTGAGGAGTCTTTTCATCTACCCAGGAAGATAGCCTGTTTCCTTTGTAATGGATCTTAGCATCAATTTTAAGTTTCTTAAGCTCAGGCTCTGTATCTTTTGTGATAACAAAGGGTAACATAGACAGAAAAGTGCAAAAATAGAAATATACGTATGAATAGACATTAACCAGAACCTAGTGTAATTATGACCCAGATTAAAAGACAGAATATTCCCCGCAGTGCAGAAGCTTCTTGGGAATATTCTATGAATTAGATCCCTCTCCCACTGCTCTAGCGGTAACTTGTAGCAAATCTGACTTAATTTCTAGCCTTTCTCTTTAGGTTTACTGTCTATGTGTACATCTGAATATGATAGAATTTGAATTTGACTGTTAACTTCATGTAAATTGCAATATATTGTAGGGTTTTTTTGTGTTTTGTTCAATATCATATTTTAAGATTTTTTATTTTATTGATTATAGCTACAGTATGTTTTTTATTGTTGCTGCATATAGCTCATTGAATGAATAAATCATAATTTACTTATCAATTTGGTAATTCATAGACATTGGAGCTGTCACTAATTTTTGTCTATTATAAAAAAACATGCTGCTATGAGCAAGCTTGTATCTCTTTTTCATTCCTTTTCTGGAAAAGTGAAGTACCTATTTAAGACTGCCAGTTATTTTGTTTTGTTTTGTTTTGGGATTGGGTTGTTTTAATTTTCCTTACTAATGTGTAGTTATTTCTATTTTTTCGAGATGAGGCTTTTTTGTCAGTTATATCCATGTCAAATATCTTGTCCCATTTTGTGGCTGTCTTTTCATTTTTGCTGTTATTTATTTTGATAAACAGAATAAGTTTAATGCAACAGAATATATTCCCTTTAATTTATGGTTAGTGTTTTTGTGTCTTTTCCTAAAATAAAATTTCAGAGATATTCTCCTGTATTTTCTTCTTAAAGTTTTAAATTCTACATTTATATCAGTATATAATTCATCTGGAATTGGTTTTTGTATATACAGTTACATGGTTATTGATTTAAAATTTTCCCCAGTGGCCACCTGATTGTCCCAGCAGCATTTATCAACATGGCCAATCCTTTCCCACTGCTCTGTTTTACCATCTTTGTTTTATATCTAAGATCCATATATCTGTAGGTCTGGTTAAGAGCTCCCTATTCTGTCCACTGATCTTTGTGGCATCAATGTCACTATTGCTTGATACACCTCTTGTGCTCTAATTTGACAGTTTCAATTGTTATATCTTTATTATGCCCTTGATAACGGGTAAAACAAGTTCTCCTTTTTTGTTTTTCTTTTTTAAGAATTACCAAGATTTTCTTGACTTTATGTACTTCCAAGGAAGTTTAAAATCAGCATCCTATATTCCACAATAAATTTATTAAGATTTTAATTAGAGTTACATTGAATCTATAGGTCTATTTGGAGAAAATTCACATAATTTAAATTTGGGGATGGGGCAACTGAGTGACTCAGTTGGTTAAGTGTCAGACTTTGGCTCAGGTCATGATCTCCTGGTCATGAGTTGGGGTCCCGCGTGAGGCTCTGTGCTGACAGCCTGGAGCCTGCTTTGGATTCTGTCTCTTTCTCTCTCTGCCCCTCCCCCATTCTCTTTCTCTCTTTCTCTCTCTCAAAAAGAAACATTAAAAAAATTTTTTTTTTAAATACGGGGTTGCCCAATCAATGAACATGGTATATTTTTCTAATTTTTAAGGTTTTCTTTAATTTTATTCAATAAGTTTTATTATTCTTCTCTTAAGAATCATACATATCCATGGGGCGCCTGGGTGGCTCAGTCGGTTGAGCATTCGGCTTCTGCTCAGGTCATGATCTCCCGGTTAGTGGGTTCGAGCCCTGCATCAGGCTCTGTGCTGACAGCTCAGAGCCTGGAGCCTGCTTCAGATTTTGTGTCTCCCTCTGTCTCTCTGACCCTCCCCTGCTCAAGCCATCTCTCTCTGTCTGTCAAAAATAAATAAAACATTAAAAAAAAAGAATCATACATATCTTTTATTAGAATTATTTATAGGTACTTGGTGGGGGTTTTTTTGATGTTTTTGTAAATTGTATTTTGTTAAATGTTCAAATGACTGTTGTATAGCTAGAAATACAATTAATTTATATAAATTCTATATCCAGAAACTTTAGCTAATTCTTTAATTATAATAATATATCAATAAATTCTTGTAGATTTTCTACTTATACAATCATATCATATCATATCCAAATAATAAATTTTTACTTTCTCCTTTTCAATTATTATAATATTTATTTTTCTTGTCTTATAGTACTAAGTAGCATATTTGGTACAATGTTTTATAAAAATAACATTACTGGACAAGATTGTTTTGTCCTCATTTCAGAGGGAGAGCTATTTCCCCACTATACACAATGATTGTTATAGTCTTTGAAGTTATTCTATCAGATTAATATCTTGTTTCCAAATGCTTTTTTTAATTAATTCAATAATATTGAATTGTTAAAAGAGGTTTTTTTGGCATTGTTGAGATGATCATATGTTTTTCTCCTTATTCTTTCAATCTAGTGAATTAAGTTGATTGATTTCCTAGTTAGTTTTTTTTTTTTAAAGCAATTTTTAAGCCCAATGTGGGGCTTGAACTCACAATCCCCAGATCAAGATCTGTGTGCTCTACCGTCAAAGTCAGCTAGGTACCCTGACTGATTTCCTAGTTTTAAACCAACTTCACATTGCTAATATAACCCCAACTTGGGCAAATTTAAGTAATTTTTTATGTTTTGCTGGATTTTTAAATCTATTTTTCATAATGAGATTGACCAACAGTATTCCTCTCTTATAATATTCCTGTCAAGTTTTGATTTTAACCATCTGCTAGCTTCATCAAATAAGTTGGGGAGTAAAACTTCTATTTTAAGTCTCTGGAAGAGTTTATGTAAAACTAGATTTATTTATTATTTGAATGTTTAACATAATATTTTGGTAACACTAATTGGTGTGAGATTTTTTTTTTAATGGGAAGCTTATTAATTGCTGATTCAATTCTTTAATGATTAAAGGTCTACCAAAATTTTGTATTTCTTCTTGAGTTAGTTTTGAGGGGTCATATGTTTTAGAAATTTATTCATTTTATATAAATTTCTAAAATTATTGACATAAAGTTTTTCATAATATCCACTTACATTTTTAGTGGCATCTATAGTGTTGTTTTCTTTTTCATTTTTTTGTTTCTTCTCTCCTTTTTCTTGATTAATTTTGGCAAAAATTTTGCAATCTTATACAGAAATTCTTTGCATTATATATGTCTTTTCTACTTCATTAATTTTGGCTTTACTTTTCTTATTTCTCCCATCTACTTTATTTGGGTTTATTTTGTCCTTTTATTTTGTCCTTTCTTATGTGTAAATTTAAGACTACAGAGTTCCTTCTAATCACTGGTTTAGCTACATCATACACATTTTGTTATAAAATATTTTATTTCTCTTCATATTCAACATATTTTCTCTAATTTTATCATTATTTTTTATGACCCATAAGTTATTTATAAGGGAATGTCTTAATTTCTAAACACATAGATAGTTTTATTGTTCTAATTGTAATGTTGATTTATAGCATAATTACATTAAACTTTGAGAAAATACATATTCAAGGCTTTAGTTGTTTCTTTTTTTAAAAAATTTTTTAATGTTTATTTATTTTTGGTAGACAAAGAGAACACAAGCAGGAGAGAAGAGAGAGAGGGAGACACAGAATCTGAAGCAGGCTCCAGGCTCTAAGCTGTCAGCACAGAGCATGATGCAGGGCTCGAACCCACAGACTGTGAGATCATGACCTGAGCTGAAGTCGGATGCTTAACTGACTGAGCCACCCAGGCAACCCAAGGCTTTAGTTGTTTCAAATGAAAGATTGGCAAATGATATCTGGCACAATATGTGAACATCAAAGTTTTATTCAGGTATTAATGTATGTGAAATCACAAAGTTGTGAGACAATCATAATCAGATTTTCAATTAAAATACCTAGAACCTGTTTTGTGGCCACTTGAATCCCTTTATCCACTCTGTAACATAAAAAGAATAAAAATGAGGAAAGAGACACATAGATATTATTTGACAGGAGGTTGTCCTTGCAAAATACCTCTTTTGAATCCCATTTTCACTTACTTTACCCCCAAGGAGCAAGGCTTGTCTGGTCTGCAATGCAGATCCGCCTTAATCTGTGGTCCTTATAGTTGAAAGCCATAGTGGCCAGTGACTCACACTTGGAAAATTAGTAGAATGAAAGACTGCTGCCTAGCTGCTGTGGCGTAGGACCAGGAGAGTTATTACGTGGAGAATGACTGCCCCAGCAGACCTTATTAGAGAAAGAGATATATGACTGTTTCGTGTGGATCAAATGAAGGGAGAGAGTGAGAGAGTGGACTTAGAGCTACTTTGAGTCCTTTTCCTTAGGTATAGTAGAGAGTTGGGCACTTTAGCATCGTGAAGCTCTGGGGTAACACAGGATTACCAGTGCATTGTTTGGAAGGAGTAACCAGTGAACTCCCAAAATAAGGATCCATTCTAATGAACCAAAGAGCTGCAAAGGGGAAGAGGCCCAAAAGCAAACCTTTGAAGGACCCATGAAAATGCACCATTCAGCAGTTGGCTTTAACTATTTATGAGGTTCTGGGCACAACTAATGGTGCTAGGTCAAGCAATATCTTTCATTCAACTTTCTTACTCCTTCCTCACTCTGTTCCCAACATGGAGTGGTCAGAAAGAGGCTGGAAGGAGGACAGGGAACCAGAAAAACAGAGAAACTATAAAGAAACCACTTTGTAGAATTCCATCCCACATGGGCATGTTCTATAGGGGAAAATTTTCAATCATTGTTTTAGATTGTATATTCTAATTTTTAATTGATGCACTCTGCAAATTTAGTTGTCCATAAAATTGTTCACTTCTTAAGAGTGAGCAAAAAAAGCCATGGGCTTTCAATATTTTCATCAAGGGCAGGAAGTTTATGTTCACCAAGTAAATCATACAGAGATGGTGGGAAACAAAAATAGAGTAGAATTTTATTCACGTTTTTATGATTTATACCTTCTAAATTCTTTAAATTATTTTCTGAGTTTTACGCTTTCTTAAGTCCATGAAAAAAAGAGTATTCACCAACACTAAGCTAATTATGTATAGCTATATTTCAATAAAAACATTCTTATTTATGAAAATTGAAAAAAATGCTGACTGGAATATATCTTTAAAATTCTGAGATGGAGGTAGCAAACCTAGTCAATTACAGGAAATTGCCCCAGAACCCTGTCAATTCCAAATCCATTGAACCACCACAAACATGGAATAAATTTACATATTATCCACTTAATGCTTATATGAAATCCTACAAATTATATGAAATAGATGAAGGAATTAACCCCAATATCCACAGAGGTTGGACAGAGAGGTGAATGAGAGACTCAGGAAGGGTATAAGTACACATATATTTATAGGAGAGAGAACATTCCACAATTCAAAGGGGCATGTATTACTCAGGGTTTTCTTTTAAATGGTTATTTATTTTTGAGAGAGAGAGTGAGAGAGAGAGAGCGCGCGAGCATATGGAGGGGGAGGGGCAGAAAGAGAGAGAGGGACAGAGGATCCAAAGCGGGCTCTGTACTGACAGCAGACAGCCCGACGCAGGGCTGGAACCCACAAACTGTGAGATCATGACCTGAGCTGAAGTCAGACACTTATCTGACTGAGTCACCCAGGAGCCCCATTACTTCGGTTTCAATGAATGCTGCCATGAAGGAATATGAGGCCCAGAGTTGCCAGAAAATCTGAAAATAAGATTGTCAATTTCCTTCTTCGTTGATGTTTTGTGAAATTGTTTTTATTTTTAAATATTTTCCTGTAGTCATAAAACACTTTGGGGCCAAACAATACACACATGCAGGTTATGTCAGCAGATGCCAGTTTGTGAGCCCAGGAAGAGAACATATTGAATTCTTCCTGTCACTTATCCCAGTGTATTATGTCATGGCAGGTAATAAGCTAGTTGACAAATTTCACCTCGTCATTTTCTAATACTACCAGTTTTCCTGCATGGCTAGCACAGATTTATGACATCACATCTTCTTAATTTCTTTTCATGCTTACAAGGTATCTATTATCACTGGTCCTTGAACTCTCTGCATCTTCTCAAGCTCCTTTGGCTCCACCACTTCTCTAGGAACCAGAAATATTTGTGTTTGGATTATTGAACACATTTGGACACCATCTGAAATTTTGATGGGAATTTTGTAGCTGTTTCTCTAATCCAACTATTATTCAAGGTGGTTAATCTTGAGCAGCGACAGGAGACAGGCCCAGGGTCTTGCAGTGTTGATGAAAACAGGAAGGAAATTAATAGTAGAATGGAAAGCAATCAATGGGAACTCATATGTAGCAGGGAATCTCCTTACAATGGATGGATAAAAAAGCTGGAATTTAAACCTATGCACCTATGGAGATTTCAGTGCTTCAACTAATATTTATCTTGGCCAAATGTAGTTTCTATTATACTAAACTAGTACAAGCAAACAAAACAAAACAAAACAAAAGTCACACACACCCACACCCACCCACACAAACAAAAAACAAACCCCAAAAAACAAAAAAACAAAAATCACTCTGAATTAATAACTAAGACTCCCTCTGAAAGCACTAGACCCTAGCACTTTTCTTTAAAGGTTAACACCTCTGGTCATCTTCAGGGTTTGAGGGGAAATAAAAAGAGTTCAGATGACCAGCCAGGATATGGGAATCTAGTCCAGGACTTCTCAGAATGTAAGTCCATGTGCAGTGTATAAAAATTATCCTTAGTAATTGCTGAAGCATGGTTGTCTGGATTTTACTGGAAGCACTGGGGGTAAGCCCTAGAAAAATCTATTTGTCTCAGATATCTTAAGTGATTCTTATGAGTAATAAGTATTAAAACCTACTGATCTAAATTACAGTGTGTATGTCCTTGGGCTTTTCTCCTCTGACAGTAAACCCAGTAACACCAGCCTGTACAATCACCCAGGCAATGGCAAGGATTTAATGAGATAATTGATCAATAAAGTACTTTGAAAAGTGTGTAGTGTTTTGCATATGGAATGAATGGAGGAATGAAGGACTAGCAAGAAATATCATAAGAAGAAAGAACCCTATTGAATATCAGGTCTATAAGAGTGGCTGGAAGGCCAATGGGGAGTGCTTCTCCCAAATTATTAGAGTTTGGGCTACATATCTTTCTCCTTCTCCTTATTCTTCATATTTCCCCATCCCAACCCTCTCAGAGAGTCTTTCTCTCTTTCTCTCAGCCTCTAGCACCTTCTCAGACTCTTTTAACCTCACCTTTACTATCAAACTTTTTCTGGATGTCAGTGAATTTATGTTTCTCTCTCTCTCTTTGTTCTTTTTTTCTATCCCTCCCACCATCACATGCCTCTAAATTATATACAAATAATACCACAAGGAAAATGGAAAAAAACTGCCTTTTGTTGGTGTGTACTGTGAGAAATGTTTCTCATGGCAGAGAACTGACCCTTTACATGTGAATCAGATACTTTCCTACAGCCCTGTCTGAAAATTCCCAAAGGAAACAACATTAGGAAATAGAATTGAACATCTTGATCCAAAACGAATAAATCTAGGAATAACAGGATGAAAGTGAAGCAAGAGAACTTGAGCAAAATATACAGAAATTGCTTGTTACAGATAGATTACACCATTATAGAGCTGGAAGAAAACTTCAGTATCATTTAGAGAACGGTACTCATATTGTTGATTGGGAAATTCAAGACTTGAGAGGTTAAAACATTTGCTTGGCTCAGCCACACGGCAAGCTTGTGGCCGCTGGTAACTAAGACCAAAGGCTTCTTGGCTTTGAGAACAGTACACACCACCATTGCACTGTGCCAGCTTGTGACATTAGTCAGAACTCAGTGCAAAAAAAGTTGTTATACTGCCAAATATATACATATAGCTAGAGCAGACTTTATTTTATGTAATATACTGGTAAATGGTATATACATTGTATGTGGTTTATGTCTTTATTTGACAAAGTAAAAACCTGTTAATTGACTGTCAATTGTCCAAGAAGAATTTTCTTATTTATTGATCAATGAAATTTTTAAAACCTGGGAATAAGTGAATTATCTAATGCCTTTGCTTCTGGACAAGATTAGAATAAAGTTAATTACTCAACATACTGAATAAAGGCCTCTGAATTGGAAAGGTAAAATTTGTAATCAATGCATCTTTACAGTTGAACTTACATAATTTTACACTTTAGCAGGAATGAGGACCAGTGAGATCTAAGTGTTTCAGAATTACCCAATGAATGATACATAGAGTTGTAAGATACCATTTTTTTTTCTTTTGAGCGAGACACAGGAATGATTCAACACTTGCTATCTGATAATCACAGCATTCTTATGTGATTGGAACAGTCATTATAAAACAGAGGTGGGCATTTTCTGCTATTTATACAACAAACAGACTGCAGGTCAGTTTCACAAAGCAGACCAAATCAGTTCCACTGGCCAAAAGAGTATCCCAAAATGACACTCACAACTTCTCCACTACCCAGGCCAAGGATAAAAGTAAATATTGTCCTCCAGTCACTGAAAACAAATCCAGGAATGACTTGTATATTTTCAACTCTACTGACTTTTGAAGAAATACAGTTCTCTAAATTGAAGCAAGAGCTAGATAATGAGTATTTCCTATGTGTCCAGAGATAGGTCCTGGGGGAAGAAAAATATATTGCCTTTGTTCCCAAGAGATTTACATTCAATTAGGTTATAACGGACCTTAACAATAGGATTTCAAATGGCTGGCAGCATTGCCATTTTTCTTTCTTGTATTTTACAAATCTATTGAGTTGTCAACTTTAATTAACATAAAACTTGTTCCCAACAAATGAGGCCATCAGAAAAAGAAAAAAAGAAAAGAAAAATAATAAAAAGCTATGGATTCATTAAATAAATAAATAAATAAAATAACAAATTTAAAAAATAAAAATAAATTTAAAAAAAAGCTTATGGAATCACATCATTTCATTATCGTAATCCCAATAATGCAATTGTTATTAATTTTGTGCATTTAAAATGGTGGATCTCGTTTTTAAAAACTAGATTCGCAGGGAGAGATAATTGAGAGATGTCTCATTGCTGGAGAGAGTAGTTGTCACCACGGCCATGAGCTAACGAATGCAGGAGTGACCTCTCTTCCTTAGAGACAGCGTCTCAGAGCTCTGCGTTTATGTCCTCACACTTGCCGAACTCCCTAGGAGGACGATTTCACAGTTCATACCACAAAAAATAATTTCTTTTCCCATTTCAGTTAAAAATAAATTCAATGTTGGATACAAATTGTTCTGTTTCATGTGTGTGGCTTTTATAACTCAAGCAGTGTTTCAACACATGGCTTTTTTAGTGTACAGCAGCCATAGAAAAATATATAAAGATTCTTTTTTCTTCATTTTGAGAGAGAGAGAGAGAGAGAGAGAGAGACAGAGAGCTCATGTATGTGTATGGGCAGGGGAGGGGCAAAGAGAGTGTAAGACAGAATCCCAAGCAGGCTCTGTGCTGTCAGTGCACAGCCTGATGCAGGGCTCGAACCCATGAACAGTGAGATCATGACCTGAGCTGAAATCAAGAGTTCGAAACTTAACCAACTGAGGCACGGAGGTGCTCCAACATATAAAGGTATTATAGCTAAAAAAACAATGGTGGAATGGCAGTTACAGACCCAGCCAGTAAGGACAAATTCTCCAATTTATGAAATGCCTTCCCACTGATTCTGTGAGTTAAATGTTAGTTTGCAAATTCATAACTAATATTTAAATAGTAAACTATGACTTCCAGAGCATTTCAAATAGGTTTTCTGATTTTCATGTAATACCAATACTATGTCAGCAAATATCATTTTTCTCATATTTAGATAAAGAAACTGAGGCTAAGAAATATTTAATGTCTTGGTCAATTTTGGAACACTAAGAAGCTAGACCCAAACTTGGTTTAAAATCACATTAAAATCAAGGTTCCTTCCAGTAACATATTCCACCTCTCAGATTAAGCAGTGCTCAATACCTAAGGACAATTCTCAGGCTACAAAGTTAACATCTTCATTAAAAACAAACATATTTGGGGGCACCTGGGTGGCTCAGTCAGTTAAGCCTCTGTCTTCAGCCCAGGTCATGATCTCACGGTTTAAGGGTTCCACTCCCTTGCAGGGCTCTGTGCTGACAGCTCAGAGCCTGAAGCCTGCTTCAGATTCTGTGTCTCCCTCTCTTTCTACCCCTCTCCTACTCATGCTCTGTCTTCTCTGTCTTTCAAAAATAAATAAACACTAAACAATTTTTTAAAAACAAAAAACACAAACATATTTTTACTTATTAGTTTGAGTGATTAGTTTATATGGTGAGCTAAATAACTTACAAATCAAAAAGACATTCTAGAAAATACAGTCTGCACATATCAAATTGTGCCTGTATGTACGGTGATGAAAAACATGGCAATCATCTTTCTAGCATCTCACATCAATTCTGTGAAAAATTTTCATGTGCTGCGTTTTCACTTTGTGAGAATTAACATTATAATTATTTTAATATTTGCTGAGTTTGCATTAGAATCAATTTGGAAATAAGGCAGTTTGTCTAAGGAATGGAATATAATAAACTACAGGACTCTGAGCCCCTAAACTCAGCAAACCTTACAGAGTTCTCACATGCAGGACACTATTGTGGATGTTTTCTTTGTGTGCATGCCTTCACGAGATCCCTGTCATACTCCTGTGAGGTAGGGACTGTGCTGGTCCCGTTGTACAGCTGAGCATGCTGAATGTTACGTCACTTGCCCAAGTTCACACAGATAATAAGTGGCAGAGCTAGAATTTGAACCCAGACAGTCTGGCTCCAAAAGAATTATAAATGTGACACTAAGTGATTAATTCACGGATAGTTATTTCCTTAGCTCCTTTTCTTCTCCAAGTCCCATATTAGCTGCACTGACATTTATATTATAGACAAGCACGTTGTTTTTCCCAACTAACTTAACAATGGGTAGGTAGGCAAATGCCTACACCTCTTTTCAACACATCCCCTAATAATTAATTGAATCCAGCACAGTAAGAGGATCATTATCACTAAGTGGAAACTCATTCATGGCCCTTAGTTTATGGTTTTAAGGTGTGGAAGATGCTAGGAGAGGCAGCAGTGGCTTACGAATTACCCAGGTAATAAAGTCTCTATCCTTCCTCTTTTCTATTAAAAAAATTCAACTTAACTGCATTTCACCATACTGTATAAGGAAGATTTTGAAGAATAACTTCCTCTTGTTTGATTTTAAATGACATGACTCTAGTATAACTTTATAGTCCCTCATAGTCCCTCAAGCCTCGTTTCCTAATCAGTAAAATGGGAATAGTAAAATCAGCCTTAAAATGTTGTGATGGAAGTAATCTGTGTAAAATGTCTGGCTCAATAAAGGGCAGATGTCAGTAGATGTTGTGATGACACTCACATGGATTAACTTGGACCAGATCCAACTGAATCTGGGTTTTGACACAACTAATTTGTGTTTAAGCCAGAATATGACTGAATAGGCAGATTTAAAAAGCAGTTCATATGTTTAGATGAACAGTGTACCATGAATAAAATCAATGACTTCAACATTTTTGGCTACCAACCTCACAATATAATTCATTACTGACTCTATACAAACAGGCAAGTGATTGCTTTCGAACAGGACCTGCTTAGAATATTGCTTAACATATTCAACAAAAGATTGATAAGGCTTTTTTTGCTTTTTTGTAAGTGAAGAGGAAGAAAGGCGGTGAATAACGATTGGAATATCAGAGAAACTGTAACAAACCTACATCTTGATATACTCTATCATTCAAACCAAAATGAGCCCATCAAGAAAAAATAATAAATCCTGGATTTCACCAGAAAGCAGAGCCTGAGACAAAGCAGAGTGTGCAAACTTTCTGTGTGCAGACAGTTTGTAAAGGAAGGGGAAGTCAGGGAAAGGAATAGAGGACTAAAACAGGGAAACAGAGCGGGAATAGAAGAAGAAAGCATTTATTCACTGGCTTCATTTCCCCTTTCAGCAAGAGTTGTCTCATAGAGGGGCTACTGCTCCTGGACTTCCAGCTCAGACACAACAGTGCCATGTGCGGTTCTGCAGGTGACACTGTCTCAGTATCAAAGTAACAGCAGAAAGGACTGAAAAATATATACATTCACACAAAGCAAGGTTCTGTCAGGCTACACATGTGCATAGCAGGTTGCCATAGCGATGGCTGGAGTAAACACAGCCAGAGAAGATATAGGGAAAGACACAACAGGTGTCTAATGCTTGTACAGTAGTAGCTGCTTCTATTTAGAGACTAGTTATGATTATCTCTGCCGATATTCCTACAAGATGTTAAACTTGTATTCAAGCTTAGAAAACTATCTTTCTTTTCTTTTCCTTTTTTAAAACAAGTTTTTCTTATGGTTGTCCCAAATTTGGGAACCATACAGTGGCCTTTCTAGATGTAACTGACATCACTAATGGTATTCATGTTGATGCTGATGTTGTGTCTGCAACAGTACAAAAAGGATCTTGTTTGCTAAGTAAAAGAATTTCTTCTAACACCCAACAGGCATTATTATCCTATCCGATAATGACCCACAGGAATTCAGTAACAGGAAAACAGGCACTTACTAACAGGAATTGAATGTCCCTTAGAGTACATTCCTGCTTTGACATTCACTGTTTGGAAATGTGCATCTCAAATTGTTCTCAAAGATGAAGAGGAAGTTGGAAAGTGATGACTAAAAAAAAAAAAAGTGTAGAAGTTACTTGAATTAGAATTATTCACAAGTTAAAATGTTTACCTAAAGCTTGAAATGAAACTTCATCAATGAAAAAGAAAGAACGGGCAATGATCCAGTAAAATACAAGCTTTCTGAAACCCCCAAAGGTGCATCATTTTTCCCCTCAATTATCTGAATAATAATAATTATCAAGATAAAATTGCCAGAGAATTTACTGGTGACAACTGTTATGAATTTCTTGAAAACAGAAATTCTAGACTGATCACTTCTACTTTTAGGTAGAAACTTAAAAAAAATAAGTAGTGAAAAAAAAAGAATGTTAAACAAAGGGTGTGGGGCTTGAATACTTTCCCATTGGATCTGTTTGCATATTGGTTCATTCTTCCTACAATAGATTCCTCATTTTAGGTAAGATTTGCTGATAGTGATTAAGCTAAACAAAAGTAATAAGTAAAATGATCTGCTCTAAAGCAAATTCTATGCTATTTAAAATAACACATGAATTAACTTTCTTAAACTTCCCTTTTATGAATTTGGTTTTCTTAAAAAAAAAACCCATTTTGTATTTTTAAGAAGTTGCTTGAGAATAAGGTTTTTCCTTGAATATTTCTATCTATAAGAAGATATGACCTAAGTATTTTTTACCCAAAAAGGAAGAGTAGAGCCATTCTTTTTAAATGCTCTTCCTCCCAATGAGTATAGTCAAGTCAGTTTCTATTTCCAGATTTGTTGTAAATTACTGTCACCTGGTACTAGGTCCATCTATAGCTGTCATCTTCTCTCTTGGCTAGACTTTGGGAATTGGCTTCCCTTTGATAAGAAGCCCCTTTCTCCTTTCCTTATATTTGGTGCCCACTTTAGTTGCAAGGATCAAGTAATCAATTTGGACCCATGTTATACATTATGAGTCATACATGTCCATAATCTTTTCATATGAACAAGGCAGTAAACTGGTGAGTGTCATTGGAAGAAATTAAAAATGAAAAAAGAAAGGCAATTGTGTCATTCGTATATGTGTATATGTCATTTGGCTAACTATGTCCTTGTTACATGTTTAGAACTGTTCCTGGACAAAAAATAAATAAATATGGTAATTAAATATGGCCCCTGCTTGCAAGGTGTTTATCATCTGGAGGAGGAGATCAGATGTGCATACAAATAATTATGATAGAAATAAAAAACACGCGCCATGAGAGAGTTAGAAATATGAGCATCCAGGTGAGACTTAAATTGGTTTTCTCTGTTATTAATCTTAAAGTGGGCAGGACTAAGAAGTCCTGGAATTCAAGCTGTAAAGAGCACTCACCACCACCTCCAATTCCAGGGGCATTACAACTCCCCAGGGATTTTAATTTATCCTGAATGTCTCTGTTTAAATATTTTATTAGGATTTCAAACTCACCATGTCCAAAACCAAATACTTCTTTTTTCTCCTTAAATTGTCTCCACCTATCTTTCCCTCCCTCTGCTTCAAAACCATTTTCCTACTTCTAGTCTTCAGATAATCCTCTCTGTACATCTCATTCACTTTCTCCCTCACTGCCTGTCAAGAATATGTCAAATCACAAAGTTTCTATCCCTTTAAGCGCTTCTCCAGATCTTTTTCTTTCACTTTGTTGACAGATTTTCAGACTGGCAATAACACTTGCACTATTTTCTTCAGCTTTCATCTCTCCTGACTGCAATAGTTTTATTTATATCCTGCTGACAGATTAATCTTCCCAACGTATAGTCCCAATCATATAATTCCCACACTCAAACACATTTAGAGGCTCTAAACGAATTAACTATTCAGTGTTAACTATTGACTACTAACTAGTCAATATTTCTTATCCTGGTAGTCAACATATCTTGAGACTCTATTTCCAACTTTATTTTCTAAAACTTAATCTATGTCCAATCTGTGTCCTCCTTACATTTTTCTACACTGGAATATACTGATGTTTTCATGTTCCTACTCAAGAAATTCCATCAGTCTGGAACCTCCTGTTTTTCAAATTTCAAAGTTCATCATAATATCCACTTTTATATGAAGGCTTTTCTGATGCCCCCACACTCCAAACTAAGCTCCTTATCATTCTTTATTCACCACTTAAGACCTACAATATAATCAAACCTCTTATTACGTGTCGTCTCTTCTCTCCCCCATTTCAAAGGTCATGGCTGAGTCTTAACTATTCTCTGTAAATCTATAGCATTTAGCATTATGCCTTTCTTACAGTGTGTTCAATCCATTTTTTTTCCATGAAACTGAATGTTCGATCAGTGTCAAATGAATCTCTCCAAGCAATTGAATTCTTCTTCAGATACCAATAAAATGATGTTTGTTCCTATTTGTAAATGCCTGAAACATTTTCATCTCTCCCAAATTAATGTAAACTCCAAAAAGCAAATGGCGCTTGAAGAGTAACTTGTTTCCAGGGCCTCCTTTCTGTTGGAATCCCTCTTCATTTAACTTCTCTCCGTCTTGACAGGTAAAGACTCATCAATCTAGGCTTAAAAGCCAAAGGGGTATAAAAGCCACAGGAGGGGTCTGTTCAGTTTTAAATACAATTTAGAAAACCTTGGGAAAGAATGACAGTTCCTTTTCAGCAACCTCCTGTACATATTTCAACAGGACAGCTTTCCAAATTGGAGAATGTAAAATATTATACTACCAACCAAGTAATAGAAAGTCACTTACTGCTGTGTAAAAAGATTCACTTGATTTTCACAATAAGCACAAAAGACTATATTGTATTTATTTAAATCTGAGACTGACAAAAATATCAGAAGGAAAAGAAAAGTAGTCAATTTCTCGAAAAGATCATTATTTAGGAATAAATTACTATGCAAAAAAGCATGGATCTTCTTGACAACTTGTGAATTTAAGGCAGATGAAATGCCTCCCTCCTCACCCCTAATAATCAACCCTGCTGATGAAATATGTTAAGCATTCTAAGTTTGGGGAATGTACAAAGCTTTGAAATCAATGTGTTTCCGGTACAGAGGATTAGGGAAAGAACTTAATACATTAGCTTAGGAAATGCTTCATTTCCTGCACCATATCTGGGGAGGGAAACAGAACAGGCAGAGCCAGGTGCAACAAAATCATACACCTGGATGGAAAATCTTTTTCAGTTCCTTCTGGGCACCACCTGGATGGTCAATTTATGCTCTTGAGCTAAAGTTTCCTTTTATAAGACAAACAGAGTAGTTTTTAAAGACACTTTCCTTAACAAATAGGCTTGTTGGCAGAGGTTGAAGGAGGTAGTCATTATGTAATCATTATCTCTGCTTCAATAAGAAGTTACCATACTTGGGTTAATAGTTCGTTAGAAAGAAGACACCATTAACAGGTTGGGCTCATTACTGGTGAGCGAAAAGAAGTTGGTATTTTCCCAAAATGATCATAAATGGAAAATCTTCCAGGTCGTCTCTGGGTCGTCCTTTGCCTTTTCATCTTTCTTATGGCTAGGTTTTTGCAGGCTCATTCTATTGATACTATTCCATTTTGCTTTCGGAAAGACATGTAATCCATTCAGAGGTTAACAATGCCAGGAAAGTAGTGTACTCGATGATATTTACAGGCCCAGGGTGGTGAGCAGCCTAAGCCAGACTTTCAAATTTATATTGACCTGACACGTGTTTGTAAGCCCTGTTTTTCATGGCATCAGGATTCCTACCAATCTTTTCCATGCATACTGAAGAGTTACTTAAAAGCTCATATACTTATTTCTGTGGCCCCTCGTAAATACTCTTTATTTTAAAAATTCAGATTCTTGGTAACTCTTCTAAGTTAGATTTTCTGGCCTTGATACCTGCTTCAACTTAACTCTGGAAATACCAAGATGCATGGTAAGCAATCATATGTGATTTTGAAGTGCTTGGGAATGGGTCCTAAATGTATATATGTATTTTGAGAAATTAATGATAAATATTATTGAAAGAGTGTAATTTTTCCTATATTAATACTCTATATTAGAAATTTTTTAGGCAACAAACGTGAAAAGAGCACACGCAAAACAAAATTAGAACTGATATTTTTCCAGGGCTCCTCAGAATCAATATTTCCCGAACTGATAGTTTGCACTTTGTTTTTCATGCTTATTAAATCGGTCGTGTATTAGACTTACATATTTGTTTTTCCCAATATTACATTTACCACTGTTGGAAAGGACAATGTCTTAATCATTTATGTATTTCTTGCACTGATGAGTACATGGTAAGATCCTAGTAAATATTGATTAAATTTAATTGCTTACAGTGAATCCCTCAGAAAGGGTTATAAGATAAATGTAATAATCTCTTGCAACTGGTCATTGATATAGTCAGGATTTATATTGGTTCACATATATCCTTTGTTTGAGTTTCTGAAACTGCAGTCAATATGTAGGATTTTTTAAATGATGTGAAAAATGTGTGTGTATATTTCTGGAACAAATAAATGTTATTAACTTTAATCAAATGACTCTCCTCTTTACTTCTCCTACCCCCTCAAGATATTAATATTCATTTTCCCGGACAGCTTTATCCAATCTCTTAGTTTATCAGAGCCAAAAGATAATGGAATAAATATAGGCCAGCATCTGCAATGCAGTATTTCTGATTACAGCCTTTCACCCATACTTGACAATTGTTATTTCTAAACGTACACCTGAAAGGACCACATTTTTGAGAAATAGCACATTTTTAACCAGCATTTATTCCCAGATTTTTATTCTCAAAAAATGCTATTGTGTATTCCCTGTGCCTTAATGATACAACCAAATACACTGCAAGGCTGCTGCACCAGCAAACATTTCCTTTCAGTGAAAACAAACATTCTCTCTGTGGAGCCTTCTCCATGCACTCCCGGTTAACATCCACACACTGGACACAGCAAATGAAGTGCTGCATCCACATTTCAGGGGAAGATCCCTGAAGGTAAACTGAGGCTAAGAGTCCCCTACTAGTGATTTCTGATCCATACCATCAGAGGAATAAGAGAAAAGGGTACCTGTGTTCTTTTTACTGCTATAAACGCTGGACAGAAGAAGACAAAGGATGATCACTTGAAGGAGTTTCATGGTGCCCGGGGATCGTCTCAGTAGCTCTTCTCTCCAGAGTCAGGCAGAGACAACTCACTCCCAGCCTGGCAGGGCCTTATTAGCAGTGGAAAAGGTGTGCTGAATGTGAACAGCTACTGCCCATTCCTACTTATTTCGGGGGCTCTGATAAAGAACGGGAGGAAATACACACACTCCCTTTGGGAGTTCAGCAGAGAGGAGATTTATTGTTTCAGTCCCTTACAGGAACTTTTTTTCCTCTTCCTTTGGCAGCCTCTTGTGTTTTTGTTACTACATTATTTTGTTCTTCTTCAACAAAAAGGTCAGGGCAGGTTCTGAACAGAAACAGATCTTTCTTGAGAATGGACCATGTGGTGTTCTAACTTTTGTTTTGAAAGTGTGTTTTGGAGAGGTTATAAAAGGGACCTATTAAACAGAGATTCACTTTGGATAAAGAGACTTTAACCTTCTGAGGGTTAAAGTTGAGAGCAAAATCCATAAGGAATCCACTTTTCTTCTTTCTTTCCTTCCAACTTGAAAGCCAGATTAGCAAAGACCACCTTGTGGAGATAAGTGTAAAACTTTATTAAATAGGTCACGCTTTGCTCTTCAGTAAGCAAAAAGACTTCTTAGGGATGTCCAGGGAGGTTTCTCAGGACATTTCTAATAGAGTTAAACAATGGCATGGCACTGTTCACTGCTCTTTCCTGTTTTTTATTGGTGGAATTTGAAGCAGAATAAGAAAAAATTAGTTATACAGGCATCCCCTGCTTTTGGCAAGTAGTGTTCAGTGTTCATGTTGCAGCAAGCTGTTCTAGAGTCAACACGCAACCCCAAGCACCAAGAGTGGTTCTGCCAAGCTCCTTCCCTGGAATGACACTCAGCATCTCAGCATCAAGCCACTGCAGCTCTGAACTCTATCCTGTAAGCATCTGTGCTTTATCTCCATTCAACTTGTGCATCCATTAGCAAGATGTGTCCTAAGGTATGAGAAAAGCCTAAGAAAGGATATTGGGGGGGGGGATATTTTAGAATGCTAAAAAATTCTCCATATGAATTAATAATTGCTTCTTTATGACATTTCCACTTAGGAAAGTTTTCATAGGAATGCTGTTTTCAGATAGTAAGGGAAACCTATAACACCCCCCATGGGCGCTCTTCTCCAAGAAATATGATTGAAATGGAGCTGGGGTAGAATGGTCTCCCAACAAGTCAGTGAGGTCAGGAGAGACAGACTCTTCAGACCAGAATGCTGACAGGAAAGACTCTGTATATTAGGGGGTCTTTTTGATGTTAGTAGCATTTGATTAAGACATAGTGACAGCAGAGCAACAACCCTGGCTATAATGTGTGCCCAGAAACTCTACACTTGTCCTTAGCCACTGTCCACACATCTAATCTCAGCCAACAATCCTTGTAAAAACCTTTAGGTATGAAGCCTCCTGGACAACAGAGTGTCAGTAATCAGTATAGAGCCTTCTGTTTCACCATGAAAACTATTGCAAAATTATACTTTTATATGGTTATAAGGAAGACACACATTTCACTGCTGCACCTTGCTGAGAAAGACTCATTACAAAAGTGGTTAGAACAAGTCAACTGATCAAAAATATCCCAAGTCTAGCTTGTTTCTTCCTAAATTATACCAAGTCTCAGAAGAGCCTCCAAGTTTATATTTTGTGCATAAGCAAGACTGAGTTTTACCCTCTCTTCTAATTAATTTTCTAAAACAGACTGCCTTTGGACTTGTTACTTTATTTGGCATATCCTGGATAGTATAAAGATAGTAATGTATGTGAATAGTTGTCACATGCACTTACCAGAAATAAATTGAGGTGTGGCCATGAATTCACAGGCAAGCACTTACATTGCCTCACTTCCTGCTCCTTGCTCTGCTCTGACTGTGGAGTTTTCAAAACACAGGGTCACCACTGATGTTGACCATAGTCGTTGCTATAGGGGTTCAAGAACACTTTGATTTCTCAGCCCTAATTGCTAGGCGTTCCATGAAAAAGACCAGATACCTATTTTAAGAGTATTTGATAATAGAATATTATGTCAATTTAGAAGACAGGCCTGTAGATTAAAAAAAACTAAAACTAAAACATAAACTAAGAATATTCACTTTTAACAGTATGAAGCTTCCTCAAAAAGTTAAAAATAGAACTACCCTACCATCCAGCAATTGCACTATTAGGTATTTACCCAAAGGATACAAAACTACTGATTTGAAGGGATACATGCATCCTGATTTTTATAGCAGCATTATCTACATAGCTGAATTATAGGAAAACCCGATGTCCATCAACTGATGAATGGATAAAGAAGATGTGGTATTTGGGGTGCCTGGGTGGCTCAGTCAGTTAAGCACCTGACTCTTGTTTTCAGCTCAGGTCATGATATCATGGTTTGAGAGATCGAGCCCTGCTTTGGACTCTGCTGACAGTGTGGAGACTTCTTGGGATTTGCTCTCTTCGCCTCTCTCTGTCCCTCTACCATTTGCTCTCTCTCTCTCTCTCAAAATAAATAAATAAATAAATATTAAAAAAATAAGATGTGGTATATATACAATGGAATATAATTCAGTCATCAAAAGAATGAAATCTTCCCATTTTGCAATTATATGGATAGAGCTAGAGAGTATTATGTTAAGTGAGATAACTCAGTCAGACAAAGGCAAATACCATATGATTTTACTCATTTGTGGAATTTGAAAAACAAAACAAATAATCATAGGGGGATAAAAGAGAGAATCAAACAAGAAACAGACTCTTTTTTTTTAAGCTAATATTTTATTTTATTTTTTTATTTTTTATTATTTTTTATTTTTTAACTTTATAGTTTATTGTCAGGTTGGTTTCCATATAACACCCAATGCTCTTCCCCACAAGTGTCCTCCACCATGACAATCACTCCCCTTTCCCTTCCCCCCTCCCCCTTCTGCCCTCAGTTTGTTTTCAGTATACAAGAGTCTCTCATGCTTTGTCTCCCTCCCTCTCCCTAACTCTTTTTCCTCCTTCCCCTCCCCATGGTCCTCTGTTGGGTTTCTCCTGTTAGACCTATGAGTGAAAACATATGGTATCTGTCCTTCTCCACCTGACTTATTTCGCTTAGCATGACACCCTCGAGGTCCATCCACTTTGCTACGAATGGCCAGATTTCATTCTTTCTCATGGCCATGTAGTATTCCATTGTATAGATGAACCACATCTTCTTGATCCATTCATCAGTTGATGGACATTTAGGCTCTTTCCATGATTTGGCTATTGTTGAAAGTGCTGCTACAAACACTGGGGTACATGTGCCCCTATGCATCAGCATTTCTGTATCCCTTGGGTAGATCCCCAGCAGTGTTGTTGCTGGGTCATAGGGGAGTTCTACTGATAGTTTTTTGAGGAACCTCCACACTGTTTTCCAGAGCGGCTGCACCAGTTTACATTCCCACCAACAGTGTAGGAGGGGGCCTGTTTCTCCACATGCATGAAGTTTTTGTAAATGAAATGGATGAATTGTATGATATGTAGAGTATATCTCAAAAAGCTGTTATAAGAGGCACCTGGGTGAATCAGTCATTTGAGCTAACTACTATTGATTTCCACCCAGGTCATGATCCCAGGGTCGTGGGATTGAGCCCTGTGTCTGGCTCCGAACTGAACATGGAGTCTGCTTAAGATTTTCTCTCTCTCCCCATCTATCCCTCTTCCCTGTTTGCTCTTTCTCTCTCTAAAAAAACAAAAATAACTGTTATAAAATAAGATAATTATCTTCTCTTAAAATTTTGTAATTTTTATTTTTGTATTTCAGAGCCTCCTTGGAGCTTTCTAAGGTAACAAATACTCTTTTAACAAGCTAGCTTGAAAGAGATAGTTTTACTATTTCTACTATATTTTACATGTTATTTTCATCCTTTGATTTTCTCCTCAATAGTAAAATTTAACCACATCCATTTTATGATAAGCTCTATAGAGCAACCGTAATTTTTAAAAATTTTTAAAACATGTTTATTTTTGAGGGAGAGAGAGATAGAGTGTGAGCAGGGGAGGGGCCGAGAGAGAGGGAGATACAGAACCCGAAGCAAGCTCCAGGGTCCCAGCAGTCAGCACAGAGCCCGATGTGGGGCTCGAACTCACGAACCATGAGATCATGACCTGAGCTGAAGTTGGACGCTCAACCGACTGAGCTACCCAGGCACCCCTAGAGCAACCATAATGTTAAGGGGATGCCTTTTTTATTTTTTTAATGCTACCTAAGTATTTAATGTGAGTACTTACTCTGTTTGGTTCTTAGAAGTTCTAGGAAGAATTTAAATTTGAATCCACCCAAATTCTCCCCATGTGCTATGTCACTCCCCTGCCCAAGCTCCCATTATTTGTTTCCCGTTCAGAGTAGCCCCCTAAGAGACCTCCCTCATCCTGGCCTCAGTCCTGTCTATTCTTCACACTGAAGCTAGACATT
>CM053567.1:112961237-112991677 GCA_028646485.1 Cryptoprocta ferox | reverse complement strand
GGGGGGGGGGATGGGTTAAGGTGACAGGGTTATGGAGTGTACTTGTGATGAGTACCAAGTGTTTTTAAGTAAGTGTTGAATCAGTAAATTGTACACCTGAAAATAATATTACACTGCATGTTAACTAACTGGAGTTTGGATAAAAACTAAGAAGAAAAAAGGAAAATGCATTTTTAAATGGCTGAGGCAAAAGGGAAAATAAGAGTAATATAATGGGTCAGTTTTGTCTTAACAGATCAGAAGGTGTTTTTAAAGTAAAAGAATTCATTCAAATGGTGGTGATTGCCAGAAGAGAAAGAAAGAACAATGGCATAAAATAGGAAGTATATATAGAAATAAATATACTTCGATATATTTGCAGACATGTGTAAGCCTAAAAGAGACTAGATATAGGCAAATTTGACATATAGTACATGTGATTAGTAGGATGTATTATTTAATAAGTGGTTTTTGGCAAGTTGTTAATCATTTAAAAAATGAAAGTTAGGTCCCTATTTTACTTCGAATATGAAAATAACTTTTTAATATGTTAATAAATTAAATGTGAAAAACAAAATCAGAAAATTCATAGGCAATTATCCGCATGTAGCTGGGTTTGAGAGGATGTTTATGCACAACACAAAATGCAGAACACATGAAAGGAAGACTTGATCTGTTTTCTTAATTTTTATTTTTAAATAAAAATTAAAATATTTTTGGCTCAACACACCCTAAGTTGGAAAAACAAATAAAACCTTGTAAAAAATAATACAAAAGAAAGATTTGATATCCTTAATATGTAAAGACTCTTGCTAATCAACAATAAACCAAGGATTCTACAACTGAAAAACAGACAAAAGAACATCACAAAAGAAGAAATAGAATACCAATGAAATGGAAAAAACATTCAGGAAACTAGAAATCAAAGAAATGGCTATTAAAGAGATAACATTTGCCTTTCAAATATATAATTGGGTATATTTTCCAGCAATACCCAGTTTTGATGAATGCTCAGAGAAAGTTACTATCTTATTCTTGGGGAATGACCTTTCTGGAGTGTGACTTGGCAATATACATCAAAACTCTTAAATAAACATACTCTTTGAACTTATAGTTATATGTTTAAGAATTTATTCTAAAAGTGAAAATTCTCATTAAGGTTCATACTATTATAAATATTTGTCAATAACATTCATTATTGGGGAATAAGATGCGATATTATTTTTCCACAAAATAGTATTAGAGAAATTTTTTTATATGTGGACATATGTTCACAATATTTTGTTGCATGTACATATCTATCTATCTAGAAAGAGAAACAGAAAGTGTTAGCAGTGCTCATCTCTTAATAGTGAATAACATATGGTTTTTATCTTATATTTACTTGTGTTTTTAAAAGATTTTCCAGAGTCAATGTATATTATTTCTATCTTTAAACAAATAAACAAACAAAGCCTTTGTTTACGTGATAGTTTTTGTTTAACTTAATTTAATTTTTAATTTAAATTAGAGGGAATATTTATATAAACATTTTGTATTCTAACCTACTGGGATGTTTGAATTTAGGAAGTATGTGATTTAAGAGCACTTTAAAGAACCACAGTATGTGAAAAGAATTAAACCACCCTCCCCTGAGAGATGAAAAGATGCTTTTGTTTGTATTTTTATGCAATTCATCTTCTGCATTTCTTTTCTTGTCTAACCTGAAAGATAAGCTCTTGTGAGGTTATGCAAGAATCACCTCAGAATTCTTTACAAGCACGTATCAAGGCTGGCCATTGACATCTTTGACACGGACAAAATTGTATAATGAAGACTCCAACACTGATGAGTTTATGTTAACTTGTGTGGTGCTGAGAAAATTTATTCAACTGACACCATTATTAAGCATCTAAATTAAATTTCCTTTTTATACTTGCTGTCTTCCTCTCGGCCAGCTTGTCAGTGAATAAAATTACCTAAAATGGAAGGAATGTCAAAAAGTGATCTCATGAACTGGCAAAGAGCATGTATTCTGGGTTCAAATTCTGACTCCCTTTTCTTAGTTATACGTGACGTGACTGAGTTCCTTGGCCTTTATATGCTTTGGTTTTACCATGAAAAGATGGGTACAATCACTAGGGCAACTATGAATGTTGTTTAGAGAATTAGGTGATAGTTCAGAAAGTTTTCTAAAGCAAACAAGCAAACAGTGAAACTAACCTTAAACTTCTAGAATCTTTAGGCTAGAAATTGTCTTAGTTCAGTGATATATTTTCAAGTTGTCAGGATGTTACAGAAAACATCTCATTCTAGAGTGATTAACCAATTTCCTAGGAAATATTCTGATGATGCAAATCCCAAAATATTGTTGAGAATAGACTAAATAGATGTCTAACTAGTATTTTCAGGGATTTATTCCATGCTCCACTTTAAGGTATTTTAAATATCAAGTACTTTCTTCAATGGAGAGAGAAGCTAAAAGCTTATTTTTATTATTTGCCTATCTGAAGTGGGAATCAAGGAATCTTCTGAACTTATTAGGGTCAGAGCTGAGGACAAACACATATTTAGGGCCCATGATACTGGAGATATACAGTTCCCTTCCTACAGAGCCAAAATGGACAACAAACATCAAGAGTGGGTAGGCCTCACCATTTGGCCAAACTTATGCCAGTGAAATATCTTCCTTAATTACTGAATTTCTTTTAATCAACTTCGAGTGGACCAAAACCAGTGCTATTTCATCTCTCTCAAGTGATAGAAAACACGGCACACTGATTCTTGAAGCTTCCAGTTTATCTTTCACATTCCCCAATGGTTTATCACAATTTTATTCCTCAAGATATAAAGACAGTCCTCTCACCTCAAACCAACTCCCTTAATTGATAGGGATCAATCTCTTAAGGCTCTTGATACAGAAAGACATAAATATGATGGAATCATAAAAGCATGACAGCTCAGAGATGAGATATACAAAAAGTTACTTTAGTACAAATTCGTACCTGCCAGTATCATTTGTCAGAAATCTCCTTGACAAATGATGAATGAGCCTGCATGTCAGAAGTTGAAATGATCAGAACTCATTACTCTGTGAGGCAGCCAATTCTGCTGTTGGACCACTCTTCCTGTTAAAAAGTTTAATTACCTTTTCTTCGTCCTTGTCTTCCCTAAGAAGCTCTGGAAATCATTATCATAAATTGATTTTTCTATGCACAGAACTGAGTTGAAGAGTATTTTTCCGTTAATTATGTAGATCATATTAATAAGGAAATAAGATTTTTCCAAGAGCTTTTTGGGAATAAAATGGAACATAATTCATATGATTATATCTAACAGCATAAATATGATGACTTCCATAAAGTTCTGGAACATGTAGATGAATAAGAGATAAACGGGCAGGTAGAAACTTCTTTAATAGTTTACTTAACTTTCCATTTAGCTCAGCTGTTGCCATACAGCCCATGTCTAATATTTCTGCTCAGATGTCTCATTTTTGGTGTGCCAGAAATAGTATCTGAGGGAAATATTCTTTTCTTATGCCAAAAGACACCTACTGAAAATTACTGAGTGTGTAGTATACGCCAGGTATTTTACACAGATATGTTCATGAAACGTGTGACATGTAAGTGAATGGTATCTAAGTGCCTTCACTTTTCACTGTACATATGAGCCATTCAGCTTTACTAATTTACCTATTTAAATTTTACTCCTTTTTTTTCTCACCCATTTTAATTCTTTTCTTAATTTTCCAGATCCTTTTTTGCATTGTTCATATCCGTGGATATTTAGTAATAATCAAAGGGATCTTTCACAGAACCAGATCTAAACCAATTTAAAAGCATGATGAAGTGATTTATTTACTTCTCCTTTCCAAACTTTCAGACAAATGGAGGCAAGTTAATTTTCTAAAAACTGTCGGGTTTTTTCCTCTCTTTTTCCAAATAAAGAAAGCCAACTGTAGACACAGCTTTTGAGTATTCATAGAAACCTATAAACTTAAAGTTAGAAATGGAGTGTCTGTACTGGCTCATTCCTCTTAATAAACCACTTCTCAGTTAAAGAGTTCCCTTACTAATGGCTTCTGGACTATACTTCAGGTATTTAAGAACCTGTTGCTAGCCCTTTATATTTCATTCCCAATCTTCTTTGGTCATTTCCTTTCAGGATTCTAGTTTTTGACTTAGTATATGCTCTTCAGAAGAGACTCTACCTAGAGGTGTTTTAGTTTGTTTTTCCCCTGGATACTGTATCTCAGGTCAACATTCTGCTAACCTGTGGAGACATTTCCCAGATGGCGATGTTCTACATCCTTCATCTTGACTCTTCTCAAAACTGGCTGAGATCTGTAGCCAAGAATTTTACTGCTTACCAAATGACCAACTTCCTGCATTAGGTAGGTTTATGTGACTGGTTCTGGCCAGAGGCTATAAGCAGAATAACACATGTCACTCCCAGGACAAGGCATAGAAGAGAAAGTAGGAATCTTCTATGCTTTCTATTCCCCTTCCATGACAACCTTTGAGACCATCAATTCCTGATGGTGCAGTCTGGGTCCCTGAGTGATTGTATGGAATAGAGCTCTCCACCTCTAAACCATAGAGCTGCTCTGAATTTGTATCAGCAACACATAAACATTTATTGTATTAAGCTACTGAGATTATTTCAAATTTATTTCGTTACCAAAGCCTATCTTGACCAGTGAAGGATCCTATTTATTATATTTTCTTGAAAAATCTTGACTTGTCTTACTTTTCAGGCATCATATGCCTCCCACACTAGATAGTAAATTTCTCAATGGCAGAGCATTTGTCTTGGTCATCTATCCCCATAGTTTAGTAGAGCAAAATGTATGATAGGCATGGAGGAGGGCACTTATTGGGATGAGCACTGGGTTTTATATGGAAACCAACTTGACATTAAACTATATTTAAAAAATAATTAAAATTTTATGTCAGCTATGTTGATCCATGAGCTCAATCTTAACCTTTTAGGAAGATCTTATATTGAATCCTAGTTTCTTCCCCCACATTTGCCTTCTCCATTTTTCCTTCAGCAACAAAATGCAATGAAAGTTTTACTGATCCAGTTGAAGGCTCATTGATTAGTCCATGAGGTGGGTGGGGAGAAAAGAGGTCTAGATAGCTTTTTAGAGATTATGTAGTTTTCCTCATTTTACTGAGAGAAGTTAGGGTATCATAAGGACATTGGCTTTGGGGACACGTAGCCTCAGTTCAGCCATTTTCTCTATGTGACTAAGGGCAACTTAGTAAGTCACTCTAATCCTAATGGAGAAAAAAATAATTTTCCTTTGAGGCTGTTGAAATAATACATTATTTCATATATATAAATTACCTGAAACAGTTGATACTCTTCCCATTTAAGTTCTGTTATATGGTACTAGAATAGAAATAACTTTTCTTTGAAATTAAGCTTAATCACCTATAAAATGACAATGACCCTTCTTATTTCTGAAACTACCAAACTGATAATTTTGTTTCAAAAATTAAAGATGATTTGAATAAAACTATTCTAATACTCATTAGTTTCTATATAAAAATAAGATACTGTCTTTTCAATTTTCTGAAAACTAAGAATATGTTTCATAAAGTATAGCAAATAGTTTTAGGAACAGGGTGTTAATAATTAAGAACATGGCCATTATTAAATGCCTTGCCTTGCCAGAATGCAAACAATTTTAGCAAAATGCAAATGGTCTTTGCACCAAGCTCCTCAAAATAAATCATTTCCATTTCATCACCAAATAGAATTGTTTAAAAATGTTTTCAACTTCATTAACTAGCATTGACTTAGTATTTTCTCATCCTGTACAACTAAACATAAAAATATCTTGGATTAACAACAAAGCCGGGACTCAATTCAACCCATCCTTCCAAATCCAGACTTTGGTCAGAGGAAATGACATAGTAATGGCTTTCACAAGCAGCTGAGTACTGCATTTGAGCACATTTCCAACCATAGAATTGAAATTTCCTGTCTTAGGAGGTTTTAGACAGTTTTAGACAGTCCTTGACCCTATACCACTGGCAGTTTTGCCCATGTTTATCCATGAACTTTAATATCAAATAGCCTTGATGGAGATTTTAAAAAAATATATGTTTAAGCCTTAAAAATAAAAGTTTTATTTAGGAATTCCAGGGTAGGGGCCAGGCACGCATATGAGAAAATATATATATACTAGTGATTCTGATGTTAGGGGATTCTCCCTGTTTAGAGATCACTAATTTAGATCATTATTTAAAAAAAAATTATTTTAATGTGTGCTTGCTGCTATTTAAAAGGAAGCAGGTGAATTTCCTGGTCCTTACTCTCAGCATTCATTCCAAAGCCTCACTTTAAGAATGTGTAAGTGGTTCTAATTGACTTCTATCAAGTCTTCTCAACATCAGCATAATGAAGTTTTAAAAAGCAGCAACAATATTTCAGAAGCTCACTTTTACAGAATGTTTACTGCTTTAAATTAAAATATAAATTCGATTTATATTGTCAAACTCACAGCTAATTAAACTTGGTTTGATCTTTTCAAGTGGCAATGAGTCCAGCCTATAGGAAGACAAAATTAATTTTTGTGATTTTGTACACTTAAATCCCTGACATTCCAAACTGCCTTGAATAATCATTCATGAATCTCCTTTTGAATCTCATTATATCTGCATCCTGATTTATAGAGCAAGAATATAATACCTCCAAATTTTGAAGAAATGTTTATATTCTAAGTGGCTTTAGATTTTCTTTCTTTCTATTTGACTGACGTGTTTTTGTGAACACTCAAATTTGAGACATGGTGACTAAGGTATAATTCCATTAGAATGTCATTCCATCTAATCTGTTTAATTATACCACATTTTATTTAATGGTGTCCCAGCAATCTTCTAATTATAAGTTTGCAGGCCAAGTAGAATTCTCCTCTTAAAAAAAAAACAAAAACAAAAACAAAACACACTGACCAATAAGGCAAGTTTCTCAGATACTTAGCAGTAATTATGTTCTATTTAAATTAATAAATTAGCCTTTATGTTTCTAACAGCCAGTGTCTGTTGGATATGACTAGTTTAATTCAATTCTCCAGATCTAACAAATTTCAGTTTCTGGGTCAACGAAACCGAAAACCAGATTCTGATCCACTGTGACCCAACCAAGTCATGCCTCTATGAAATCCCTGCCTGAGTGTCCCTGGATGATATCTCTATTTTTATTGTTATTGCTTCTTCTGTCACAAAAAAGAATTCCTGAATTTCTTTTATTTTCTTCTTCTTCTTTATTTTTATTTATTTTTGAGAGACAGTGCGAGCAGAGGAGGGTCAGAGGGAGAGGGGTATACAGAATCTGAAGCAGGCTCCAGGCTCTGAGCTAGCTGTCAGCACAGCTAGCTCGAACCCATGAAACATGAGATCATGACCTGAGCCGAAGCCGGAGCTTAACAGACTGAGCCACCCAGGTGCCCCTATCTTCTTCTTTTTAAATTTATTTTTGAGAACGTAAGCCTAAGCCAGGGAGGGGTAGAAAGAGAGCATAAGCCAGAGGATCCAAAGTGGGCTCCGCACTGAAAGCAGTGAACCCAACGCAGGGCTCAAACCCACAAACCATGAGATCATGACCTGAGCTGAAGTCAATGCTCAACTGACTCAGCCACTCCGAGCACCCCAAGAATTCCTGAATTTCATTATCCACTATGTTATATAGAATGTATTGCTTTTTTTTTCATTTTCCTCAAATAACTATTTTAAGCTTCAAGGGTGGCTCACTAAGCCTTGAATTTAACTGAAATTTAATTTAATGAGATTAAATTAAAAAGTTCACATTTTTAAAAATTGGTTTCTTATTTTTATAAACTCTGATGGTAGTTATCTTTTTTCTTTTTTTTAAAAATTTTTTTGAAGTTTATTTATTTATTTTTTTTAAATACTTTATTTTTGAAAGAAAGAGAGACAGGGTGAGCAGGGTAGGGTCAGAGAGAGAGGGAGACACGAATCTGAAGACAGACTCCAGGCTCTGAGCTAGCCGTCCACACAGAGCCTGATGCGGGGCTCGAAACCACAAACCGCGAGATCATGACCTGAGCTGAAGCCGGACGTTCAACCGACTGAGCCACCCAGGCGCCCTGAAGTTTATTTATTTTTGAGAGAGAGAGAGAGAGAGACAGAGCATGAGCCGGGGAGGGGAGACAGGATCCAAGGGAGAGAGAGGGAGACACAGGATCCGAAGAAGGCTCCAGGCTCTGAGCTGTCAGCACAGAGCCTGATGCGGGGCTCAGACTCATGAACTGCGAGATCATGACCTGAGCTGAAGTCAGATGCTCAACCAACTGAGCCACCCAGGTGCTCCAGTTATCTTATTTCTTTAAGTACCATTCCATTAAGACTCTGATTTTAAAATAATTCATTTCTAAAGAAAGATGGTTTTTATTGTATACTCTTATTAACATCTAAAATACTTTTGGTGGAAGCTCATTGAATGATGTGGAGAAGCATAAATAATAAACACAACATTCTCACAATAACTATGGCCCTATGTAATGGGTAACCATTTCTTGCATTACAGTAAAGTGCTTCATCCAGGAATTTTTCTTTGTAGCCTTCTTCTGCACTTCAAGAATGAGAAGATCCTAGAAATTCCATAAGTGATACTGGTCTTGAATGGAGAAGCTCTGAATTCCAAAACTCATCGAATTTTTAAAAATAATTTATGCCAAATTCCACTAGGCTAGGCACAATTGATCGTAGTGGCTACTTGTCTCATAGATGTCCAGAAGGCTTGATGTCTTTTGAGTGTAATTTTTGGAAGACATTTATGGTTTATTGAGAAGTCAAGAAAAGATATAGATGTGTATCTCACAATCATTGAAAATAGAAAGATTTATCCTCACCAATTGCGTATCCCAATTCCCAATGTTAATTTCTGAAAAAATCTTAATTCAGCATTTTAAAATATTAAAGTGGATTATAAGACCAAAAGTATAACAGAAAAAAACACAACCAAGAAAGAAGTTTTAGATATGGAAAGAGAAGAAAGAGAAAATACTCAACTCTTGTACATTGCATTGGCTATGGGCTTTAACCCAATTTGATATCGACCCAAGTACTAGCCATCAAGAGTCTTGATTTGCCAACCTGAGCTTGGAAATTTTGTAGCACAAGGCTTCTCTAAGTGTGGCGGTGGACTATAAGCATAAAAATCACCAGGAGTACTTACTAAAAAATGAAGAGCATAGATTTTGTCTGGACCAGAGGGTCAAAGTCTCTAAAGTTAAGACTCTAAAACTTAAAGCATTGAGAGTATCACATAGGTAATGCGTATGCATGCTAACATTTCAGAAACACATCTGTATTTTTGTGTTTGTGTTCATTTTTGTTTATTTGTTTTCCCCAGGGTTTACTAAGTGTTTCCATATCAGACATTCTAGATCAGCTCCCAAATAAGAGAGTCTAACAATACCCAGGACTCTAGCTTGTTAGTAAATGTAGGAATGTTGTTGAGGAGTGAAGCAAAAGGAAATGCTTCCATTTACTTACTGATTTTATGAGACAGAGAAAACAAAGCCCCATTAACTACTGACTCAGACATTTTGCTTAGCTCAGATTTGCAGTATAGTAAAACATGTGTTTGGGGGAATTTATTTATAGGTAGAGCTGGGGCTGAGATGAGTAGTTGTTTTAGAGAATGAAGCTGTTTGCTTGATTATTACAATGATCTGAGACTTTGGGGAGGCAAGGATATATATGGAGCAGAAACACTAATATTAGGAAGAGATCATTGGAGATTTGAGAAGAACTCATAGCCTACTGAAACTTTGTGTTTTCTACTTTTTTAGACATGTGCTTCTTATGGCAGCTATCATTTTTGTGCACAGAAAACAAATTTAACCTCCAAAAAGAAATAGTAGAGCTTGTCCCTTTTATTGATTCTCTTCCTGATGAAAATAATGAAAAATAGAAGCACTTGCACAGCAAACATCAATTCATTTTCCCCTCGATGTTTCAGGAGACAAAAGATTTGGAAGACAAAATATCTTCCAAATTAGCCAGGTCAGGGCTAATGACCTCTTAAGAGGCTATGCAGAGCCTTTACCCTGCCAGAGGCCAGCTTTTCTCTCTCCCTACCTCTCTCCCTTGGTCTTCATTCTGCAAGAAAAAACCATAGAATGATGGATGAGACTTCCATCAGACACAGACCTGGGGCAGAAGTAGATTTACTACAAAGCTAATGAAATTTACACTTCAGAGTTTCACTTGTATATGGTAATTCCAAAGTCATCTGGGTAGGACCTAAGAATGCTTTCATATAGTCTATGTTTTTGCTGTAAAATTTGCAAAAGAAAGATGTTTTAACTGAACACAGTTTAGACTATTGTCTCTCTCTCCATTGTCTTCCTCCCCTTCTGGGTAGCATTGCAATGGATATTATAGGGATATACTAAAAAGAGTTTGAGTGGGAATTTAGTTAAGATTTGGTGGTATATAATTGTTATGATTGACAGTCATTTCTATGTACCATGAAGTTATGGCTATCTATTTCAGTGCACTGTACTGTCTTTTAAGAATGTCTTTACTGGTCTCTGCATGGATTGGTCTTGTGTTGTGCATGGATGGCTAAGGTCTGTTGTCTGATTATAATTTGAATGTGTTTATGGCTCTTGGTACTAAAACTTTGTGGATTGTGGAAGCAAAACAATGTTTGAAATGTATAGACTTGGATGCCAGTTTGTGGATAATTCTCCTAACCATCAGATGTATCAAGTTGTATGTTCAGCAGGTGGTTCCCTTTATTCTCTTCTGTAAGGAAAACATTTAATAGATTCCATATATTCAAGTGTAAATGCAAGGTAATTTTTTTGATAGGAATCATGAGAAATAGAATTTACCAAGTTGCCTGATAAATATCAGATTAGTATTACAAAAAGCAAGTACATGTATATGTGCAGTCACATGTTTAGGCACCTCAACTATAAGTAATCTAAAACAAATTTTGTTGAAACCCAGCTAGAGAAAGACTGATTATCTTCCTCTTCTCTGTAAAAAGTGGTCTTACAAAGTTTTGTCATATAAAAATGTGATCAGATATTACAACACCAAACACGTAGAAAATAAGTATTATAGAATTGGGTAGTTTTGTGATATTTTTGAGATTTGTTGACTTTTAAAATATGTAATTTGCTGTGCTTTTTTTTCTCTTATTCCAAATGAATAGTTACCATCAGACTTTGTATCTTCTCCTTAAAAATGACCATCACACTTTATAAACTTCAGGCCCCATAAAATCTTTTCTTTGTCCTTCCTGGGAAAGCTAAATGGAAGATATGAAAATGCCTAAAATTCAGCTAAAATAATGTGGTTCTCACAAAAAAATGTCTCTAAAACTCTATAGGGAAACATGGAACTGTACCAAGTCTGTCTTTCAGTCTCTCATTCTCTCATTTTCTCATTTTCTCATTTTGTCTCTTTCTCTTTCTCCTCTCTCTCCCCATACTCCCTAACACACACACACACACACACACACACACACACACACACACACACAGCTTTTCTAGACTTTTCATACTTCAGAGAACAAAACAGAAGCATTCTCTACATTCAACATTATAATTTCCATAGATCACTAAGCCTCAGGAAGAGAATCTACAGTAACTTTGTTTTCCTGTCTCCACAAAAGGCCAAATGATACCTCCCCTCTATTGACTCCAAATGTACTTGGAAAGTTCACACTTCTCAATCCTTTATGTCTTTAAATGATGTTTATCTGCCCTGTGTTTCTGAGAGCAATCTTTAAACTCCTCTTATATTTCTGTCCTTGATTATGTTGTAGATGCTAACTAGGAATACACCTCAAAGCCATGTGGAAGAAAGATTCCGTTCTCTCTGGCAAACCTGCAAGGGAGATACCCATTGATCAGATGAATAGATCATAAAACTAAATCTACAAAACTAATAACTGGATTTTTTTTTGTACACAATCTTTGAAATAAAGGAAAATCTTTCAGCTGGGTGAGTTTATGCTAAAGAAAACTTGAGACATCTTAACACTCATACCAAGTCTCAAAAGCTAAGTAGGTCAGTATCAGTGTTTGAACCAGCTGTCTTGCTCCTGGGCCAGTGCTTTTTGGTCACACCCTTGTACCTTGTCCAGAGTTCCAACATGAGATGGTAGGACTGTAATAGCAATGGATTAAGGTTCAGCATCCCAAAATTAACCCAGGGCTTAAAATCTAGATGAAATTCAGACTTGTGGACAATTTTGAAATTCTCAGAAAATTGGGGGTAAAAAAATAAAATGGAATAGCTTATGAAAATTAAGTCATCATTTGTTCAGCAAATATCTCTTAAGTAACTATTATGAACTCACCACTGGTGTAGGGACTAGGTATAAAACAATGAACAAGATATAGTTGTACTTGTCCTAATGGTATCCATGGTGTGAAGGCAAATCCTCATCAATTTAAAAGTATTTGATTAATAATACTTAACTACTTATTGTATTAGTTTCTCAAGCCACAGACTGGTGGCAAAAATAACAGATATTTCTCATTGTTCCAGAGGCTAGACGTCTAAGATCAAAGTGTTGGTTGATTTGGTTCCCAGCAAGGACCTCTTCTTGGCATTCAGAGGGCCTTGTTTTCATTGTGTCCTCACATGGTGGGACAGAGTGAGTTCTTTGGTGTGTCTTTTTCTAAGGACACTAATTTCATCATGAGAGCCCCACTTCATTACCTCATCTAAACCCAATTATCTTCTCAAAGCCCCATCTCCAAATACCATCACACTGGAGCTTAGGGCTTCAACATATGAATTTTGAGGGGATGTAATTCAGCTCACAATATTTATTTAATTAAAAATACAGAAACATAATTATAAATATTTAATTATTAAAATAATCATTTAATTATAGTCGTGATGAGAAATGCTTAAGAGAAATGTAAATTATGCAATGAAAATATATAATAAAAGAACATAATTCTAGACTTTCAGAGAAAATGACAGAGCAAGAGGATCCTAGACTCACTTCATCCCATGATACACCCAGGTGACACCCACATCAGTATAAATAATCCAGAAAATGGCAGAACAAACTTTTCACAGCTAAATATAGAGAAGAGGCTTCATCAAGAGGATAGGCAGAATAGAGATACAGTTGGGAGCTAAACAGACCCTCAGGGCTGTCCAGAGGAGGGAGAGACACTGCAGGTACAGAAATGGGAAACAAACCCCACACCAGGCTCCCCAGGCATGAGGGACCACGTTGGGAAGATGAATCCCAGTAACATTTGGCTTTGAACACCAGAAGGGACTAATTTTGCAAATTCTTACAATCAGTGGGGGTTGGAACTTCAAAAATCAGCAGGCATGGATCTGGGACAGCTGGAGAGTGAGAAGAAATGGTGTCCATGCCCTTAAAGAGACAGCACAACAAACAGCCCTGCTGAGATACAGCATGGAAACAGCAGTTTGAAAAATGCCTGGGGTAAGTGCAAGGAGATTTATTTATTAATCTCAGAATGTGTGCGGGACAGACAGGAATCTTTAGGAGACTTCTCTAGGAACAAAGGAGGTAGTGGCTGATATTTCCTTCCCCTTTCCCCCAGCCTAGATCCAGGGACACCTGTAGGAACCAGTGCAGTGGGCACCAGTGCAGCACAAATACTCTCCACCTAGCTTGCTAACAGTGTCACTGCCCTCATATTCTTCTGAAGACCAGTCTTCTCCATCCTGGCCTTTGGCAGTTTTCCCAGGCAGCAGCATATCCCCTCCCATAAGGGATCTGCCTGGACCTTGCTCACACTGTATGCTCCACTCCCGTGTTCTCCTGCAGACCTGCCCCTCCAGCACATCCTCAGCAGAGGTCAACCTAAAGTGACACCACAAATATGGCAGTGTGCAAAGTGGCCCCCACAGGTTGCCAGCACCACTCCAAAGTGACCCCTGCCCTGGGGAGAGGGGAAGATAACTACACACACCAGTTCAACTGCAGCCAAAGTAGTGGGCTGGGGGCAGATATCTGGTCTGACTGCAGGCCCTGAGTACCAAGGAAAGCTTCTCAGAGAATATCACAAGGAAAGCACCCTGCAGTTTGGTGTTACTGAAGCCCTAGCAAATGCTGGGCTGATTCAACTCAAGCCCAAGGCAGTCCCAGACTGGCCCACTAACGACACAGGCACCAAACCCTTTCCATAACAGGCAAAGAGAGCCAAAGAGAGCCAATGCAGTTGACCAAACTGAAGATGAATGCAACAATGGGGTACACACAATACACATAGGAGATACCCCTGAAATGCCAGGTTCTGGTACACAGGGGACACTGCTCTGCAGGGTACTACAGGACATCTTCATAAGGCCACTGCTTTCAAGATCAGGAGATATAACTGACTTTTCCACACATAGAAATAGACACAGAGAATTAGACAAAGTGAAAAGACAAAGGAATATGTCCCAAATGAAAGGAACAAGGCAAACAAAAGTCACAGGAAGAGAACATAATGAAATGGAGATTAATAATATGTCTGATAGAGAGTTTAAACTAATGGTTATGATGATACTCACTGGACTGGAGAAAAGAGTGGAGGATATCAGTGAGACCCTCAATAAAGAGATAGAAAACATAAGAAAGAAACAATCAGGGATAAAGAGAGCTGAAACTAAAAGTAATCTAGAGGGAATAAATGGTACACTAGAGGAAGCAGGAGAATAGATCAGTCACCAGGAAGGACAGAGTAATGGCAAATAATCAAGCCAAACAGGAGAGAGAAAAAGAACAACAAAAAATGAAAATAGATTAAGGGAACTCAACAATACCATCAAACATAATAACATTTGCATTATCGGGACCCCAGACAGTGAAGAGATAGAAAAGGGGGCATAAATTTATTTGAGGAAATGATAACTGAAAACTTCTCTAATCTGCGTAAGGAAATAGATATACAGATCCAGGAGGTACAGAGATTCCCCCAACAAAATTAACTCAAGGAGGCCATGCCAAGACTGATAGTAACTAAACTGGAAAAAGCAGTGATAAAGAAAGAATTTCAAACACATTAAGAGAAAAGAAAACAGTGATATGCAAAGGAAATCTCATAGTCTATCATCAGATTTTTCAGCAGAAACTTTGCAGGCCAAAAGGGAGTGGCATGAAATATTCAAAGGGATGAAAGAGAAAACAAACAAACAAACACACACACACACAAACCTACAATCAAGAAAACTATCCAACAAGGTTATCATTCAGAAGAAGGAGAGATAAAGAGTTTCTCAGACAAACAAAAGTTAAGGAATTTATTACTACTAGACCAGACCTACAAGAAGTGTAAAGGGGACTCTGACTGAAAAGGAAATACCATAAGCAGGAGTAAGAAGAGTATCACAAAAGCAATAAAACTAAGTATATCTACAAAAATAATTCAAGGAATTCACAAAATAGAAGAATGTAAAGTATAACACTATATACCTAAAATTTAGTGCTTTTAGAATGGGCTAAAACTTAAGTGACCATCAACTTAATATAGACTACTATATGTGTAAGGCATTATACATAAACCTAATGATAACCACAAAATCAGAGGCTGGTAATAGATATGCAAAAAAGAAGAAGAAGAAGAGGAAGAAGAAGAAGAAGAAGAAGAAGAAGAAGAAGAAGAGAATCCAAGCATATAACTAAAGAAAGCCAGAAAACCATGAGAGAAGAGAGCAAGAGAAGAAAGGAACAAAGAACTACAAAAACAATCACAAAGCAAGTAACAAAATGGTAATAAATACATACCTGTCAATAATTACTTTGAATGGTAATGAACTAAATGCTCCAATCAAAAAATAAGGTGATAGAATGGATTAAAAAGCAATACCCATTTATATGCTGCCTACAAGAGATTCATTTCAAACCTAATGACGCATGTAGATTGATAGGGAAGGGGTAAAAAAGCACTTACCATGAAAATAAAAGTGAAAAGAAAGCTAAGGAACTAGGCTGTGTGGAACAAAATAGACTTTAAAACAAAGACAGTAACAAGATACAAAGAAGGACCATACATAATAATAGGGAGACATAATAAAGGGGACAATCCAACAAGGGGATGTTAATATTATGCAGCAAACATGGGAGCACTCAAATACAAAAAAAAAAAAAAAGCAGCTAATAAACATAAAGGAAGTAATTGATAGTAATACAATAATAGTAGGGAATGTTAACACATCATGGATGTTAGACCACAAAACAAGTCTCGACAAATTCATAGATTGAAGTCCTACCATACATCTTTTCTGACCCCAATGCTATGAAATTAGAAATCAACCACAAGAAAAAAATCTGAAAAGAGCACAAACACAGAGTCACCAAATGACTGAAAAGTCAAGCAAGTTGAGAATTGATAAACATTATTTTGGATTTAGGGCTTGGAGGTCACTGATGGCTATACTGGGAGCCAATTGAATATAAGTTTAGGGTTAGTGTGAACCACATTTCAGAGCTAATAGGATATAAAGAAGAGACAGTGTACAGACAACCATTTCAAAAGATCGTAAAGAGTTGAAGAACCAGGAATAAATTTGCAAAGCTATAAGGCTCTATCAGTCATAAATACTGTGTGAGGCATATTCCTTTGGCACTGCCTGCCTTTCAGATCCTTGGCCTCAGTGGAGGCCAACCAACTCTGTTTGACCAACACAGGTTCCTCATCTGGGTTTAACCAGTCACTGTCCTAGGAGCCTAGGCTGACCAGTTGCACCACTGGATTTTCTGGCTCCTCTTATCTCTTCTGCACTTGGGTGAATTGTAACCACACTAACAGATTCCAGTGTGGAATCTGGCATCCAAGAGGGCTAGACCACAATACTGAAAAAGAAGAGAAGTTAACTCCTTGAAGGCCAACATTGCTCAGTTGAAAATAAGAGCTAGAAAGGACTTAGGCAAATCAATTCCCTCTCCTTTCTTTCTCCTCAGGACTACCAGAAGCACATTTTCTTCTTCTTGTTTCCTGTCTAGAGATACTGCAAGTGTCAAGCGGTCATAGTCATATCTGTTGAACAACCTGCTCTACACTTTAGAGCTTATACTGAAGGCCTAGCTGTTTGCATCTCATTTTATCTTGCTTTATGTGATAACTTGTCTTACTTTTCTTTTTCTCTCAAATACAGCATTAGTGCTTTAATTTTTGTGTCTGGCTCTCTAGTTTATAGTAAACCTGAGCTAAGAAAGGTAAAGGGTCTAGGAGAGTTTCTTGTTTTGTGTTGTTTGTGTTTTAGATGGGAAAGACCTGAGCATATTTATTACTGGAGAGAAAGATCTTATCAGGAAGAAAATATTGAAGATGTAAAAGAAAGAGAGAATCATCACTCAAGTGTAGTTTTCAAGAAAGGAGGTAGAATGAGCTGCATAGCATGCATGGAGGGTGAAACTAAGTTTTGTTGAGCTCTAATTACGTGTAAGATTCTCTTCTCGATGGGATATATTATGATTATTATTAATTATTAATCTTTACAACATCTGTTGACCAGTTGAAGTAATTCTCACCATTGTCTTCATAGTTCAGAGGAAGAAAGAATTTTCCCAAGTTACACAGAATTTAAGTGGAGGAGACAGAATTGTATATCAAATGTCTGTTTCCGGAGCTAATATTCTCACTCAGTGTATTTTACTACTTATCTTTCATTGGAAGAAGAGTGTTTCCTCCATTGTGATTAGAAGAAAGAAAGAGATGTTCCACACAGTGCAGATATGAAGATGTTTGTGGTGGGAAGGTGAAGGAATTCCCATCAGATTGCTCCAAATTTCCCAGTGGACTGTGCCACAGCTAAGAGTGAGTGGACAAGGATATGTTGGGGATTTCACAAGAGTATGGAAAATTAGACATCATTTCATCTGTAGCGTAGGTAATTGCAATAACCTCTAACTCACTCATACTGCGTCTACCCTCATCTCTGTCCAGTCTAGTATCAACACAGCCACAGAGTGATCCTGTTAAACTCAAGTCAGGGGTGACTCAGTCGGTTAAGCAGCCGACTCTTGATTTCAGCTCAAGTCATGATCTCATAGTTCATGAGGTTGCACTCCATGCTGAGCATGGAGCCTTGCTGGGATTCCCTCTTCCTACCCCCTCCCTCCTACTCTTTCAAAATAAATAAATAAATAAACATTTAAACTCAAGTAAGATCATACACTTGGCTCAGACCCACCCATAACTCCGTATCTGGCTCAGGGAAAGAGTCAAATAACTCATATTAAGACTTATAAGGTGCAACATCATTCAGCTCTATCCCTACCTGTCTCCTCTCTGAGCTCTTCCTCTTCTCCTTCCCTTGTTCACTCAGCTCCAGCCGTCCATGAAAGCATGTCATGATCCCAGTGATCATGACCCTTCCACCTACTCCTTCTACTTGGGATTCTTTTTGCCTAGACAGCCAAGTGGCTAGTATCTTTTAGGGTTTGCTCAAAACTTGCATAGAATCCTTCCTGATTATGCTAAGATCTCAACTGCTCTGTTAACATTTCTTATCCCCATCCCTTCTTTGCTATTTTTCTTCTTAGTACTTACAATTATCCATCACCTTATACACTTAAATTTTGTTTTTGTCTTGCATATTGTCTGTCTTTCTCACTACAATATAAAAGTCCTCAAGAGCAGAGCTTTTTGTTTGCTTTTTCACTACTATCTGCCTAATAGCTAACATCTTGCTTGGCTCATAGATGCTTAATAAATATTTGTTTAATGAATTGTTTCAGAGAGTGGGAAAATTAGGCACTTAGTAAAATGTAATAGGATATCTAGGCAATACAAGACACTAGTGTGAGGGTGGTGAACAGCGGTGTGTGATTTTCTTCTATACCAGTAAATTGCTAGGTATAGGAAAAGGGACTGGTAGGGAGGGAGCCTTTCCTCCACCAGAATTTGTCTCAGAGATGTCCTTTCTCTCTTGTTTTCCACCTTAGACAAAATTTGTAGACACTTTTGATGTTTCATGAATCTTTAGATAGATGGGAATTAAAGATGAACCACTTTTAAGGGGGTTGATAAAATTCAAATGGAAATTATTAATAAACATGTGATAAAATTTTTGAATAAAGAAAAAACTTTTACGTCTGCAAGGTGCTGAAGTTCAAACCCCAAGTTTTCTATCTGTTTTTTTAATCTAGGAAAAACTTGTATTTGTTGGCAGATTTGTGAATTTGCAGCTCAGATGCTCTATCCTGTAAGTGTTTCAGTTTGAAGCATCACAGACCAGGCTTGGAGTTCTGATATGTAAGTTAGCACATTCCCATCTAATTTTCCACTCCTAAGAAGTGGAAAAGATTGAGTCATGAAGTGATAAGAAGCTTCCTAATGGTGGCAAACAAGTCTTCTACTGCAGTATGCAGAGTGAGACCTAACTGGAATGGAGAGGACAGGAGATAAAGAGACATTGTAATGAGAATTAAAAGAAGCTACCCTGATCTTCATCTGATTAATAGCACTTCCTCAGAAAGAGCTGGTGTTTCAAAGTTGCTGGGCACAGGAAGCCCCTGAGATGTTTGCTAAATGCACACCCCTGAATCCAACTCAGGATGTAATGTGTGAGGGACTCTAAGGTTGTGACTTGGAATCTTAATGTTTAGTGTAAGCACCCTAGCTGATTCTAATGTATGTTGTCTGTAAACCAAACACGAACAAACATTGTTATAGAACATAGCCTGTAATAGCTTCCCCCCCACACACACAAAATTAGCTTCTAAGATATCAAACTGCTAAAAGTCAGACACTAAAGCTCTTGCATTTTACTACAGGAGGAAGTTTATGTTCACATTCAAAGTCTTTTTACTTTTATTTTAAACCAATGAATCATACCATTGCCTGGTTATTCATTTAAAGTTTTTATAATTGAATCAAAACAGCAATTAGAAGAAGGAAAGACGCCTGCTCAAGCCAGGCAAGCTGAAGTCTGATAATAAGAACGAATGGCTGAGAGTCTGTCAGGGAATTAGGAAAACAAGAGCTATTTCCAAAAGCACATAAGAACGCAGAAAGAATTGCAGTCTGGGACCTCCTTAGGTAGAGATAAGCAGATCTCAATGGTTCCAGAGGGTATCACTGCATTACAGACTAATAATATCCCTGAGTTAATAATGAAAGATTCTATCATTTTTAGTATTCTCTGTTTAAGACTTCAGGGAAGTGTAATGAGTCTTACAAAGAGTTAGGTGCACAAAAATAATATTAAATATAGATTAAAGTAAATCTCCATTATTTGGGAAATTAACAGAAGTGGAAAAGCTTGTTCCCCAGATGAATGAGATACTTTCCGTGCAGACAATGGTGAAACAATGCCTTTATGTTGGACCTGGGGCTGGGCTGGTATAGAAAGTGGTCTGATGGGTGGTGTTATAGTTTGTATTCAAGGTGCCAGAAACTGGGAAAGATTTGTGCCTGAGACAGCACAGGGCAGTGACAGTCAGAGAAGAAAGCCACACCAGTGTGCGCTAGAGCTTTGGAACTCCAAGGGCAGTTCCTGGGCTAGCAGCCGCAACGTCATCTGGGAGCTTGTTAGAAGTACAGACTCCCAGATCCCACTCCAGACCTCCTGAGTCAGAAGCTGCAGTTTGACAAAATTCCTGGGCACCTTAACATTCGAAAAATGCTATTGGGATTTCAGTGTCAAGGGATGCAGTTGATGATGAAAAATGAGAGTTCAGAATTCAGTATAACATAGAAACTGGGAATTCAAAAGCAAGTTCAAATGATATAAAACTGCCAAGAATAACTCAGGGGTATCCCTATGGCTCTTAAAGGGAAGACATAGGTGCTCAAAGATCATAAGCAGGACAGATATCTTGCCCATATTTAGGTTAAAAAAACTCTCATAGCTTTATTTCAAAAATTTTACAGTGTTTTTACTATAACATAACATAAATATTTAAAAATGCAAAAATTCCATGTAAACTCAACGACTTTTAAAGCTATTTTAATGAGGTAAGATTTATATGCAATAAAATCCATGATAACTTTTGACAAGTGTATAACCCAGGCAATTACCCCTCTGGTCAGGATATATAACATGCTCATTACCCCCAAATAATTCTCATCCACATAGGCAACTACTAACACACACATACAAACCTTATGTACTTGAGGTATGTCTGGATCCTTTCCCTTAGCAGAATGCTTTCAAGAGTTACCTTACATTTTTGCACATAGAGTTTGTTATTTTTTACTAGTAAATAATATTCTTTGTATGAATATACCACATTTGTTTATCCTTTCTCCTACTGATGGACATTTGTTTCTAGTTTTTTGGTATTCTGAATAAAGCACCTATAAAACTTATACAAGGCATTTGTGGGCAATATTTCATTTCTCTTGAGTAAATATCTAGGTATGAGATTGCTATTTTCTAAGAGACTGCCACTTGTCCAGAGTTGTTATAGCATATTATGCCCTCGCCAGGGGACCACCCAGCAATATGTGAAATTCTGATCATTTCACATCCTTGCCAGCATTAAGTAGTGTTATTGGTCTTTTAAACTTTAGCCATGTGAAGTGGTTGTGACTGTGAAATGGGGTCTCACTGTGGTTTTAAAAGGTACTTCCCTGTTGACAACTGATTCTGAATACTTCTGTGTGTGTGTGTGTGTGTGTGTGTGTGTGTGTTTATCCCTCATCTCTCCTCTTTTGTGAAGGATCCACTGAAGTCTGTAACAGATGTGTTTTCCCTCCCAAAATGATAATAACAAAAATAGCAACAACAATATCTCCCATAACACATGTTTATCATATAATGCACTCATGATATTTGTGCCATCAGGTAGTGAGGTGTATGTCACCTCATTTTAAAAATGGGTGAAGCAGTGACTGCCTTGGTTGCTAGAGTATGGCAGAAGTGTTGCTCTAGGACTTCAGAGGCTAAGTTGTGAAAGGCTCTATGCTTTTACATCTCCAAGGATATGCTTTATTGAAAGCCAGTCATCATGCAGTTTGAAAACCCACGTCACTTTGTGGATAAACCTATGTGGATAGGAGCTGAGAGCCAACACCAGCTTGCATCATGTGTGTGCACCATCTTGGAAGTGGATCCTCTAGCCCCATTTAGAACTGCCTTAGCCAGTATTCAGTGGAAGAGAGACAAACTGTTTGCTTTATGCAGATTATGACATTCATGAGTGAGATAAATGGTTGTTGTTGTACTGAGCCACTTAGCTGTAGGATGGCTTGGTATATGGCATTAAGACAGATTTTAGTTGCCACACAACAAAACTAAAGCATCTGACATTGGCTTTGTGATTGAATGGTGTAAGAAAAGCAAAGGATATTAGTAAAATAATAAGTACCTCAAGCAGAAGCTTAAGAGACTATAGAATGCTGTCGGTGATGTTGTAAAGTAATGTGAAGAAAACATTATTGGAACCTAAAGGAAAGGGCCCCCTCGTAATGTGTTGGTGAGATATGAGGTAATGCTGGCATCTAAAGTGACATGGAAAATAGGAAATTTGCCACATTTATCAGGGATCAGCGAACTTTTTCTTAAAGATCCAGATAGTAAAATATTTTAGTCTTTCAGGCTACATGGTCTCTGTCACAACTACTGAACTATGCCATTGTTGTGTGAAAAGAGCTATAGAAAAGACACACATAAATATGCATGAATATGTTACAATAAAACTTTATTTACAAAAATACATGCCATCTCATAGGGCACAGTGCACTGGCCCCTCATACAGTTAGAGATGTCCAGGCAGAATATTGAAAGCTTCATCTTATGTATTCTTGTTGTCTATGATAAAATGCAAGAGGAGAGCAATAAATTAAAGAATAAACTATTAAATATAAAGGACCCAGAACTTCTGGATTTCCAAATAAAACTGCTCCTCATTCCCAGCCTCTCCAGATGGCAAATGATCACGACAGTAAGAAAACATTTCAGAGCAAAGTTCCAACCCTGGGCAGTGCTTTAAGATCCATTGTTAAAATCTCAGGAAGATTTAAAGTGATGCGTCATAGAATCTTTTAAATAGGAAAGCCAAAAACCAAAACAAAAACATTTTCAGGGTGGAGTACTCTGCCCTAATCAAGAAAGTGGCAACATACAATCGGCTAGATTTCCAAATTGCTATTGACCAGCGACTGCTGTGCGCCTCACAGTTTTCTTCCCTTTGAATGTGTCCATGGCATTGATCCCATTACTCTTTGCCTCTTTCACCAAAGTATGTGGGATATGAGGGAGGCAGATAATTTGTATCTTTTGTTCACAGATCTTCATAGAGAAAGACATCATATGTATGAAATTAAAACATATTTGCCTTATATTCACCAGTATCTCATTTAGATCACAAGATCTCAGACTTGCAATTGAGTCTGATGAGGCAATGGATGATCTATTTGAAGGCTTTTTTGAAGGTGGTGAGTGTATTTTACTTATGAAAGGAATATAAGTATGTAATTTGTGGGTAGAAGGTGGGATGTGGTAGTTTTAAAAGGTAGTCCCCCAAATCTTTGATACTTCTTTCATTAAGTGACAGTTTCTATAGCTCCTTCCACTAAATCTAGGCTCAGTGACTGTTAGATCAATCTAATATGGCAGCTTTATAAAAAGGGGCTTTACTGAGAGATGAAGAGTCCAAACAACCTGTGCTGGACTTGTCACTTTGTGTGGGAAGATCTTTCCCTGTTTCAGACTCAGTGTGTACTCCTTTGTTCTGCTTAATTATATTATACAGCACTTGGCTAATCTCACTGCTGTATCTGTCCCCTATGGGGAGGAGACAGTGTCTTTCTGATGCAGCACAAAAGGGGTGTGGGCAGGCTATTGCCCTGCATTGTCTGCAGGAGGGACCACTGGCTATGGAGTGCAGACACCCACTACTGAAGCAAGCTCTGTCTCTTCTCTATTTGGGTGCTTGATTAGGTTGTGTTTTTCTTGGCAACTCTGATACCAAGATGCAGTGGGCAGAAGTGTTCGGACTTCTATTCCTGATAATAGACAACAGACACCATTTGCTCAACAGTGCCAATTTCTGAGCCTAGACCTTAATAACCTACAGCTTCCACTTTCTCTTGGGATATGTATTCTTGGAACCCAACCACTCTGGTCTGAGAAAGCCAAGCAGGCACATGAACAGGACATGTGCAATGTATTGTGGACAAAGCCCCTGATTAGGTACCTAATCTCCATCTAGAAACAGATTCCATACTTTTAAATGAGCAAAGCTTTAGATTATTCCAACCTCCAGGCAAGGAGTTACCCTCAGTCTTCATGCCATCTGAGCTATTGCTACATAAAGCAGATATATGTTATTCCCTCTGGGCCTTGCTCAAATAGAAAATTTGTGAGCAAATAAATAATAGTCTTTGTCTTAAGTTATTAAGTTTGGTATGGCTCATCGTTCATCCATAGGTAACTAGAACAGTTCTTTGTTCAATTTTACTCAGTCTATGTCTTGTCTTTTCCTTTTCTTAATGATTAGTTTGGTCAGCAGACACTTTTAAAAGGCTTATTGCAATATTGATTGACATTGAGTTTCATCTTAAAAACAATGGAGAGGATTGTTATCATAACAATAGTTTTCCAATCCATGACCATGGTTCATCTCTCCATTTTTCAGATCTTCAATTTTTCTCATGAATGCTTTATAGTTTTCAACGCACAGTGGTTAAACATTTTTTGTTAAGTGCAATCCTAAGTATTTTCTATTTTTATGTTACTTTAAAAAGATTTTTAAATTTCCCTTTCCAATTTATTGCCTCCAGCATAGAAAAATACAGTTGATTTTTTTATATTGACTTTGTATCTTACAACCTTGTTAAAGCTATTTTTGAGTTCTATGAGCCTATATTTTTAGATTTCTCAAGATTTTCTATGTAATTATGGTATCTGTGGATAAAGAGAGTTTTAACTCTTCCTTTCAAAGTTTATGGGTATTTTTTCTTTAACTTAACTTACTGCATTGGTCAGAACCGCCAAAACAATATTGAATGGATAAGGAGAGCATCTTTTTTTCTAGATCTTAGGGGAGAAACATTCATTATTTTACCACTAAATATGATGTGCTGAGGTATTATGGAGATATATTTTTCTTCATTATTCTCTTTAATATGGTGAAGTATATTCTTTTTTTTTTTTTTTTTTTTTTTACTGTTAAGCCAAGCTTGCATCCTTGGGATAAATTCTACTAACTCATTATGAATTATTCTGTTCATATATTACTGAATTATTTTTGCTACTATTAAAAGTTTCTGATCACTATGTTCATAACATCACTATGTTCTAGATTTTCTGGTATCTTTGCCAAGTTTTGGTAACAGCGCTAAGTATGTCTCATAAAGCAAGTTTGGATATGTTCCTTCCTCCTGTATATTTTTAAAGAGTCTTTTAAGATTGGTACTATTTTCTTTATTATTTGTCAGGAATCATCAGTGAAACCAGCTGACTCTGAAATTTTATTTATGGGAAGATTCTTCAGAATAAGCTTAATCTCTTTAATAGATACATAAAGCTTTTTACATTTTCTATTTTTTAAATTCTGTCTGGAAAACTTGTGTTTCTTTAAAAATTGTTCATTTTTCAAATTTATTGTCCTAAGATGTTCATAATATTTCTTTATTATCTGTTTAATGTCTGAAGGTCCTACAGAGTTTACCTCTTTTTCATTTTTCCTATTATTTCTTTGTGTTTTCTTTTTTTCACTCTTCTTAGCCAATCATTCTAGTGTCTTTCAATTTTATTGATTTTCTCAAAGAAACAATTATCTTCTTTATTAAACTTCTCTATTGCTTGCCATTTTTACATTTTATTAGTTTTTTTCTGTTGTTATTCCTTCTTTCTCATTTGTTTTGGTTTGATTTACTCTTTATTTTGTCACTTCTTAAGATGGACATTTATAATACTGATTTTAAACTTTTCTTATTTTCTAAGGTATTTTGATATTTACATATTTTGATATAGTATATTTTATCATCTGGTTAACAATATTTTCAGAACCTTTGTAATTCTTCTTTGATCCTGGGTTATTTAAAAGGATGTTGTTTAAATTCAAAATACTTGGGCTGAGGTTAGGTAGGTCCTATTATTGAATTTTAATAATATTTTTACTGGATATTAGTTTAATTTTGCTTTGTTTAGGGAGCATATTCTGAATGATTTCATTATTTTGAAATGTACTGACATTTGTTTTATGCCCCAGCATCTGATTTAATTTAGCGAACATTCTACGTCCACATGAAAATAATGTGTGTTTTGCAGTTTCTGAGTGAAGTTTTCTACAAATGTTAGTAAGTTCAAAATAGTTGATAATGTTATAAACTCTTCTATATCATTTGAGATTTTTTCTTTCTTATTCGTTGTTAAGAGTTGAATATTAACATCTCTATTTATGATTGTGGATTAATCTATATTTTTCTGTTATGTCAACTCTTGTATGTACATAAGATTATAATGTGTTTATGAAGAATTGATCATTTTATCATTATGTGATATCTTATGATGCTTTTTATCTTGAATTAATTTTGCCCAATATTAATATAGCCATTTTGGCTTTTGTTTGTTTACTATTTGCACAGTGTAATCCTTTTTCATCTTTTTATTTTCAATATGTCTGGATTGTAAATTTAAAATTAACCTCTTGCAGACATATTGTAGTTAGGTATTTTTCCCTCCATTTTATACTTTTTTGAAAATTTCAATAGCCCAGTAAAACAAATACTTTTATAAATATTTTATAAATGGAGAAACAGAAATGGAGAAAATTTAAAGGCCTAACTTATTCAAACAATGGTACTCTAGCTTCTAATATTGTGCTATTTGAATGAGATGACTAAAACAATTTGAATGATCAAAAGTAATTTTGGCCTAAAACAGTAAACATAGCAGAGGTTAGTGAAAAATGCCTTATGATTTATTATTAACCTCTCTCTTTGATTTGAACTATAACTCTGTTATCACAGCAAAATAACCATTACACCTAACCTCAACCTATCCTTTGAGCTCAAATTTATATTTATAATATATTTTTGTATATTCTTACTTAAATGTGTTATAGACATCACAAATAAATAATTCTATTTTTCTCTCATTTTGTCCATAAAATCTATGGAGTTTTTTTTCTTATTTTGATTAAATAAATCAACAACCTTTACCCACCAAAGTCTTCTTTGTTTCTTATTTATTCCTTCTATCTAATTAGTCACCAGTTTTTTCCCTTCTACTTAAAATAGTTCTTGAACCCATTCCTGCTTTTTCAAAACATTAGATCTCAACTTCTTGGTGGTAAAGTGCTTTGCAAAGGTGTTGTAACTGACCTACTTCACCCACATTCTCCTTCAAAAATCACAGTAATAACCAGTTCAACCAAATCTATAAGTCTTTTGCAGCTTTCACAAAATAGTTCACACTCTCAATTCTTCCTTGTTTGCATGCTAATGTCTCTCTAAGTTTGGCAGAAACCTATTATTTTCACCTTCCCAAAATTTACTATGGCTTCTATCACACTTTCACTCATTTACTCTTAGGGTATTCTTTCTCAGATTTCTTCCTTGGAATGAATGTCTATCTATCATCTATCTATGTATCTATCTATGTATCTATGTATCTATCTATCTATTTATCTATCTATCCATCCATCATCTATCAATAACCTAATCATCTATCTATATAATTACTTAGCTTGTTAGCCAGCTATGTATCTATCTATATATCTATTCTTTGAATCTCCATACAAATGTGACTCTCTTGTGAAGCCTTGCCTAACCTCTTAGCCCCTTGCAGAGTTCATTGTTCCCTCCTCATTATTCTTTTCACATCATAGATGCTTTAATTTCTTCTTCTGACATGATTTTACTTTATTTTAACATAACAATCAATATATGCTTGAAATATTGAATATCAGACACAATAATAATCACCGTAACAATAATATAAAACAAATGTTACTTTTTATTTATGTATTCATATGCTATCTTATATATTTATTTATTGGTAGAAGGCTCAAAAGGGTTAGCCCATGCACTGAGTTTTTTATTTTTTGCATGGACTTGATAAATCTAGAATACTTTTTTTGAGTGAATTTATATCCAGACCATGCTGAAAAAAATTATGTGCCAGAAAGTACTAGTTCACTAGGTATTTCATAGTGGTTTGTGTTCATTTCACCTGTATATTGTAAATACCTTTTTTGATGTTTCTAAATATACTGTGAATTATTTGAGAGAAGAAACCGCCATGTTTGTTCATCTCTCTATTATTTATCTTTTGGCACATTGATGGCACATAGTAGGCTTTCAACAATGGATACAGATTTTTAAAAAGCCCGTGACTGTGGAAGCCAAGACTGAAAAGACTGTATGATGTAAAACTGTAAAAGGATAACGAGTTTCTTTTAATAGTTTATTTTAGAAATGGGACACTGAGTTGAATAGACATGGTGGAATAAAGGAGGTTGGGAAATAAGGCAGATCTATGCAAAGAATCTCATTAAGTGTTTAATCAAAATTTCATGATCTGTGTAGGGAATTGAACAGACTCCCTGAGAAGTCATAAAATTAATTTGAAAGGGAATTAAAAATGGAGACTCAGAGTGCTGTGTAAGTGATTTTGTGTCTTATAAAGCTCCCTAAATGTGTTTATGAGCTGAACGTCCTGTCCCCCACTCGTGAAAGAGGAAACAATGCATCAGTCTTGGCATCTCTTGGTATTTGAAATGCTTGGAATTATTATCTCACAGTCTTGGCCATCTCAAAGGAAACAACACAGAAGTGTATGTGTGGGTCAGGCTTTCATTTTCCAGAAGACTGAAAAATTCAACCACTATCTACCCAGATGCAAATCTCATCTTCTTTTTCTTTGATCAGAAAGAGTTCATTCTTCTGGGCCTGGGTCAGTCGAAATGGGCAGTGTGGGAAGGTGTGATCCCAAGAGTATTTTGGCATTTGCTGCACATTTATTCTCTCTTCTGTCAACTTTAATTCCTGGTGGAGATTATTGTGTAAATTTCACTAGCGTTTTCTTTCTTTATTAATAGTAAGTAGAAATAATGAAATGTTAAGTAAGATTATAAAAATTTAGTCCCTGTGTCTCCATGTGTAAATTATTTAAATTTTACCATTTTGGACTATAGAAAGTATGCTATGGAAAAATCTAATTAACGCACACAGAAGACTTACTCCAAAAAACTGTACAAATGAATGTCAGTGTAAAATAAATAGTACCATATATTAAAGCAATAGTGTTTAAATGTTTAAAAGTTGTCTTATTTAAAATTAGTATTCAGATAACTAAAATGATTTATTGCACACATATTTGATAATCAAGATTACAAAAATTGACATGTGATATAAATGCTAAAGAATAGTTAATTAGCAATAAAGTCAAGCCTTTTAAAAATACTTTAAAATTTGACTATAAGATGATGACCACAGGTTTTCAGCCTTTTCTCTTTAGGTGTAAAAATGTAGATGAAAGGAAAATATGTCTTAATGTTTCAATTACAATTATGTTTAAATAAGTGCACATTATAAATTAGAATTTACGTCCAAGGCATATTTCCTTTTTTATTTTTTAAATGTTTATTTACTTTTGACAGAAAAAGCAAGGGGGAGGGAGACACAGAATCTGAAGCAGGCTCCAGTCTTTGAGTTGTCAGCACTAATCCTGATATTGAAAAGATTTATAGTGGTAAGTGGTGATGCCTTTACTTGAATATTTAGAGGCAGCCACCTGATATAATTTTCTTTTTTTTTCTTTTATAGTTTATTGTCAAGTTGGTTTCCATATAACACTCAGTGCTCATCCCCACAAGTGCACTCCTCCATGCCCATTGACCCCCTTCCCGCTCCTCCTCCCCCATCAGCCCTCTGTTTATTCTCAGTATTCAAGAGTCTCTCATGGTTTGCCTCCCTCCCTCTCCCCAACTGTTTTTCCCCCTTCCTCTCCCCTATGGCCCTCTGTTAAGTTTCTTCTGTTACACTTATGAGTGAAAACATATGGTATCTGTCCTTCTCTGCCTGACTTATTTCGCTTAGCATGACACCCTCGAGTTCCATCCACTTTGCTACGAATGGCCAGATTCCCTTCTTTCTCATTGCCATGTAGTATTTCATTGTATATATAAACCACATCTTCTTGATCCATTCATCAGTTGATGGACATTTAGGCTCTTTCCATGATTTGGCTATTGTTGAGAGTGCTGCTATGAACACTGGGGTACATGTGCCCCTATGCATCGGCACTTCTGTATCCTTGGGTAAATACCTAGCAGTGCTACTGATGGGTCATAGGGGAGTTCTATTGATAGTTTTTTGATGAAACTCCACACTGTTTTCCAGAGTCACTGTACCAGTTTACATTCCCACCAACAGTGTAGGAGGGTGCCCGTTTCTCCACATCCTCACCAGCATCTATAGTCTCCTGATTTGTTCATTTTAGCCACTCTGACCGGCGTGAGGTGGTATCTCAGTAGGTTTTGATTTGTATTTCCCTGATGATGAGTGACGCTGAGCATTGTTTCATGTGTCTGTTGGCCATCTG
>CM053567.1:112893642-112961137 GCA_028646485.1 Cryptoprocta ferox | reverse complement strand
CCCATTTTTTCACTGGATTATTCATTTTTCAGGTGTGGAGTTTGGTGAGTTCCTTGTAGATTTTGGATACTAGCCCTTTATCTGATATGTCACTTGCAAATATCTTTTCCCATTCCGTCGGTTGCCTATTAGTTTTTTTGATTGTTTCCTTTGCAGTGCAGAAGCTTTTTATCTTGATGAGGTCCCAATAGTTCATTTTTGCTCTTGATTCCCTTGCCTTTGGGGATGTGTCGAATAGGAAATTGCTGCGATTGAGGTCAAAGAGGCTGTTTCCTACTTTCTCCTCTAGGGTTTTGATGGTTTCCTGTCTCACATTCAGGTCCTTCATCCATTTTGAGTTTATTTTTGTGTATGGTGTAAGAGAGTGGTCTAGATTCATTCTTCTGCATGTTGCTGTACCGTTCTCCCAGCACCACCTATTAATGAAGCTATTTTTTTTCCACTGGATACTCTTTCCTGCTTTGTCAAAGATTAATTGGCCGTACATTTGTGGGTTCAGTTTGGGGCTCTCTAATCTATTCCATTGGTCTATGTGTCTTTTTGTGTGAGTACCATGATGACAGCTTTGTAGTAGAGGCTAAAGTCTGGGATTGTGATACCTCCTGTTTTGGTTTTCTTCTTCAAAATCTCTTTAGCTATTCAGGGTCTTTTGTGGTTCCATACGAATTTTAGGATAGTTTGCTTTAGCTTTCAGAAGAATGCTAGTGCAAATTTGATTGGGATTGCATTGAATGTGTAGATTGCTTTGGGTAATAATGACATTTTAATGATGTTTATTCTTCCGATCCATGAGCATGGAATGGTTTTCCATTTTTTTTTTGTTTCTTCTTCAATTTCCTTCATAAGCTTTCTATAGTTTTCATCATACAGATCTTTTACATCTTTGGTTAGGTTTATTCCTAGGTATTTTATGGTTTTTTTGTGTGTGCAATTGTGAATGGGATCAGTTTCTTGATTTCTCTTTCTGTTGCTTAATTTTTGCTGTGTAAAAATGCAACCGATTTCTGTACATTGATTTTGTACCCTGCGACTTTGCTGAATTCATGGATCCATTCTAGTAGGCTTCTGTAGGGGTCGATCGGGTTTTCCATGTAGAGTATCATGTCATCTGTGAAAAGTGAAAGTTCGACTTCATCTTTGCCAAGTCTAATGCCTTTTATTTCCTTTTGTTGTCTGACTGCTGATGCTAGGACTTTCAGCACTATGTTAAGCAACAGTGGTGAGAGTGGACATCCTTGTCGAGTTCCTGATCTCAGGGGAAAAGTTCTCAGTTTTTCCCTATTGAGGATGATATTATCTGTGGGCTTTTCATAAATGGCTTTTATGATGTTTAAGTAAGTTCCTTCTATCCCTACTTTCTCGAGGGTTTTTATTAAGAAAGGATGCTGTATTTTGTCAAATGTTTTTCTGCATCTATCGACAGGATCATATGGTTTTTGTCTTTTCTTTTGTTAATGTGCTGTATCACATTGATGGATTTGCGAATATTGAACCAGCCCTGTAACCCAGGAATGAATCCCACTTGATCACGGTGGATAATTCTTTTTATATGCTGTTGAATTCGATTTGCTAGTATCGTGTTGAGTATTTTTGCATCTGTATTCATTAAGGATATTGGCCTGTAGTTCTCTTTTTTTACTGGGTCTCTGTCTGGTTTGGGAATCAAAGTGATGCTGGCTTCGTAGAATGAGTTCGGAAGTTTTCCTTCTATTTCTATTTTTTGGAATAGTTTGAGAAGAATGGGTATTAGCTCAGCTTTAAATGTCTGATAGAATTCCCCTGGGAAGCCATCTGGCCTAGAGCTCTTATTCATTGGAAAATTTTGGATAACTGATTAAATTTCTTCACTGGTTATGGGTCTGTTCAGATTTTCCATCTTTTCCCAGTTGAATTTTGGTGCATGTGTGTTTAGGAATTTGTCTATTTCTTCTAGGTTGTCCAGTTTGTTGGCATATAATATTTCATAGTATTCCCTGATAATTGCTTGTATTTCTGAGGGACTGGTTGTAATAGATCGATTTTCATTCGTGATTTTTTCTGTTTGGGTGCTCTCTCTTTTCTTTTTGAGGAGCCTGGCTAGAGGTTTATCGATTTTGTTTATTTTTTCAAAAAACCAACTCTTGGTTTCATTGATCTGTTCAACTGTTTTTTGGATTCTATATTGTTTATTTATACCCTGATCTTTATTATTTCTCTTCTTCTGCTGTGTTTGGGGTGCTCTTGCTGCTCTCCTAGTTACTTTAGGTGTGCTGTTAAATATTATATTTGCACTTTTTCTAGTTTGTTGAGATAGGCCTGGATTGCAATATACTTTCCTCTTGGGACTGCCTTTGCTGCATCCCAAAGAGTTTGGGTTGTTATATTTTCATTTTCATTTGTTTTCATATATTTTTTAATTTCTTCTCTAATTGCCTAATTGGCCCATTCATTCTTTAGTAGGGTGGTCTTTAACCTCCATGCATTTGGTGGTTTTCCAGACTTTTTCCTGTGATTGATTTCAAGTTTCATAGCATTGTGATCTGAAAGTGTGCATGGTATGATCTCAATTCTTTTATATTTATAAGGGCGGCTTCATGACCCAGTATGTGGTCTATCTTGGAGAATGTACCATGTGTACTCAAGAAGAAAGTGAATTCCATAGCCTCAGGATGTAGAGTTCCAAATACATCTGTCAAGTCCATCTGTTCCAAGGTGTTGTTCAGGTACATTGTTTCTTTAATGCCTCTTCTGTCTAGTTGATCTATCCATTGCTGAAGTAGAGTATTAAAATCTCCTGCAATTAGCACATTCTTACCAATAAGATTGTTTCTGTTTGTGATTAACTGTTTTATGTATTTGGGTGCTCCTGAATTAGGTGTGTAGATGTTTACAATTGTTAGCTCTTCCTGATGGATAGACCCTGTAATTATTATATAATGCCCTTCTTCAGCTCTTGTTACTGCCTTTACTTTAAAGTCCAGTTTGTCCGATATAAGTATGGCTACTCCGGCTTTCTTTTGACTTCTAGTTGCATGATAGATATTTCTATATCCCCTTACTTTCAATCTGAAGGTGACTTCAGGTCTTAAATGAGTCTCTTGTAGACAGCAAATAGATGGGTTTTGTTTTTTTATCCATTCTGCTACTCTATGTCTTTTGATTGGAGCATTTAGTCAATTTACATTCAGTGTTATTATTGAAAAATATGGGTTTAGTCATTGTGTTCTCTGTAGGGTTCATGCTTGCAGTGGTGTCTCTGGTACCTTGTATTCCTTGCAACATTTCCCTCATAGAATCCTTCTTAGGATTTCTTGTAGAGCTGGTTTAATGGTGATGAATTCTGTCAATTTTTGTTTATTTGGGAAAACCTTTATCTCTCCTTCTATTCTGAATGACAGGCTTAATGGATAAAGCATTCTTGGCTGCACATTTTTTCTGTTCATCACATTGAAGATTTCCTGCCATTCCTTTCTGGCCTGCCAAGTTTCAGTAGATAGGTCTGTAACTACTCTGATAGGTTGCCCTTTGTATGTTAGGGCCCTTTTATCCCTAGCTGCTTTTGGAATTCTCTCTTTATCCTTATATTTTGCCAGTTTCACTATGATATGTCGTTCAGAAGGTCGATTCAAGTTACGTCTGAGGGGAGTTCTCTGTGCCTCTTGGATCTCAGTGTCTGTTTCCTTCCCCAGATTGGGGATGTTCTCGGCTATGATTTGTTCAAGTACCCCCTCAGCACCCTTCTCTCTTTCTTTTTCTTCAGGAATTCCTATGATATGGATATTGTTCTGTTTGATTGTATCGCTCAGTTCTCAAATTCTCCTTTTGTGCTTCTGGATCAATTTATCTCTCTTTATCTCTCTTTTTCCCGGTTTCCTCTTTTTCTATAATGGGTCTTCTAATTCACCTATTCTCCTCTCTGCCTCTTCAATCTGTGCAGTGGCCACCTCCGTTTTATTTTAGACCTCATTTATAGTATTTTTTAATTCATCACAATTATTTTTAAGGTCCATAGTCTTTGTAGCAATAGCTTCTCTGATGTCTTCCATGCCTTTTTCAAGCCCAGCAATTAATTTTATGACAATTATTCTAAACTCTTGCTCAGTTTTCTTGCCTATATCTGTCTTGAGCAATTCTGTAGCTGTGACTTCTTCCTAGAATATCTTTAGAAGAGAGTTCTTCCATTTCATCATTTTGGCTAGCTTTCTGTCTCTTATCAGTTTTAAAAGCTTGTTATGCTCTCTGCACCTGTGAGTATTGCTATTTTAAAGGAGGCTCATTGACTGTCCAGGTCCTGTCCGTTCAGGAAGTGTTCTTTTAATGGTGTCCCTTCGCCTCTCTTGTTGTGCGTTTGGTTATTTTATTTCCCTACTCATAGTGATATTTAGGACTCCCCACCCTGTGTAGTTTGGCTTGTTTCTTGAGGTAGCCCTGAAAAGGAAAACAGACAGACAAATACACACACAGGGAACAAAAACACGTAAATGAACAGACAAATCAAACAAACAAGCAAACCAAAAGGGGAAAAAAAGGTGGGGGGACAAAAACAACAAAAGACAAAGGACAGTCTACGAGCATAAAACCAGAAATCCCAGCTACAAATAAAGAGCAAGGTGGGGGCAGTGCTGATGGAAGAGCATATACAAAGAGAGAAGTGACAGGGGTGGGGAGGAAGCGAAATTGAACATTGACCAGGCGGAGAGACTAAAAGGCTTAATTCAGAGAGAGAAAGAGGAGAATATGGTAGGAGGCAAGGAGAAAAAATGAAGATAATGTTACTCAAAGAAACTATATAGTCTGATTATTCCAGAGAGAGAGAGAAGGGAAGGCAGAGATGGAGGTGTAGAATATGCATCAAGAAATTGGATTAAATGTGACTGTTTAAGCAAACCAGTGACCAGAGTGCCCAGTCCAGTGGAGGGGAGAGATAAGAATGAGATAAGAGAAAATATATCTGAATAGCAAGAATTGGTCTAGAGTTAATCATGGCAATGCATCAATGTTGTCTTGCCACAGGCTCTGGTTAAAAAAAAAAAAAAAAAAAGGCAGCTCTCCAGGGTGGATGAGTGTGGTTTGGTGTAGGCAGGTCTCTCCTCCACTTTGGGTCCCTGAGCCTTTCCCTGAGGCCCCGCCTTGGTGGCTGTGGGAAGAAAAATGGTGGCTCTCCTGTCCCTTCCCGAACCAAGCATTGCAATTAACTCTTTTGGGTCCGATCTCCGTGTGCTGCAGGCATAGCCAAGGTGGGCCAAGTTGTATCTCCCAAGCCCTGCCTCATTTCCAGATCTTAGTCTGCACACTTTAATGATATCGCCCAAAATGTACTCCCGAAGGCTGGGCAGCTTCCTACCCAGGATCGAGTGGGGGAGTAGGGGAGCAGTTTCTCCTGGCGCCACCTGGGATCCCGGCGCCTAGCCCAAGGAAAGCACCACAGCTAGAGAAAGGATCTCTGTTCAAATGCCCTGCCATACCGATGGAATGATAGGATCCCTCTCCGTCCTGGGCTGTTTTTCTTTTCTCCAGAGACAGTTCTACAAACGGTTTCAGCCTTTCTCTTCCCCTAGTCTCTCTGAGGTTCTCTGCAGAAGGGGCTCCCTCCCCTCCATGCCTCAGCGTCCTGGTCCATTTTTATCTTCCCCAGTTCGCAGTCACGCACCTATGAGGCTGTCTTCTTAGTGGACTCTGTCTCTTTTCCTCCCAGACTCTTGCGGTTCAGTATTTTATGGCTTCAGTCCTTCTTTGTCTGAGAGATGCTGGCAGGCAAAAAGTACGGAGCTCCCTACTTCTCCACCATCTTGCCTCCCTCCTCCTGATATGATTTTCATAACCACCTAACATGTTTTTTTTTATTTTACTATATTAAGGAGAAGATGGAGAGAAACATGAAACAATTCAAACCTATTAATCACCCCTTGCTTTACTTGATGCACAAAGTTGCATATAAATGAGGGCTTTCAAGAAAGCAGGGATATATTTAATAATTTCAAAGTTTGGGGTAAGGAAATAAAATATATCTGAATGAGATTTTATTTTAATGCTTCTATCTGAAAGAGAAAGGAAGAAAAACAAATAATGGATTATGTGGACAGTAGCAAAAAAAATAAAGAAAAGGGAAATAACTATTTGACCCCTATATAGTACTTTATGGTAATAGAAAGATGAAATTCTGCTGTGGGAGATACTGCCTACTTTTTCATTAATACCCAGGTTTTCATTTTTCTTGGCACACCACTAAAATTATGTTATAAACTTTTTTCATTGGAGACCATGTGATGAATTCTTTCCAATAGAATATAAATAGAGTAATACATATCTAGGTTAATGTGATTAAAAATGGACCACTCTATTCACTCATGTATCAACCTGATGCTAAGGATCCAGTTGACGATCGTAAGGAATGGTAAGGCCTGTTAATCCAAGTAGGCTAGGTTGCAAAATGATCAAGGGGAATAGAGGTCTCTATCTACTGACATTTAGGCTACAAAAAAGAGAACAAACATGATTGTATTTAGTCCCTGAGATTTCTGAAGTTGTTATTCCAAGTAGTCTACTCTGCATGTCATCCAATAGATGAGGTATACTTTATTCTTAACAACTAGCTAAACTGATTATTGTTTTAAGCTGAATTTGAGTTAGAGAAAGGTAATACATTAATAAAACAATCCAGTGATATATGTAATGAAAATGTATGGAAGAACAATATAAGAAAGAGTGCCCACTAATTTTCAGGATAAAATAACAGAGAAGAACCATGAGGAGCATTTGTTTCTTGAGCTGCCTCTTCATCAGAATATAGCTATTTAACATGGTAAACGTCAAGTTACAGGAGGAGGTATATATCATCTCATAAGTATCAGTAGGACCTGGTGGATGGAGCACTTAGCTACGCTATGAAAACAGAGAAGAAATCTTTATCTATGGAACTGCACTGATTAGAAGAGGTGGCACCTTGTGTGTATAAGAAGGTACACTCGCTCCTGCTTCTCCCATCTTTGCTTACGCTTGAAGTTTCTGTCTGTCCGTCTGATTTCCAGTTTCATCCTACAGTTTGAACTAATGCCGCCATATTTTCCCCTACCAGATGGACTCAAACTTGGCTTACTAAAGAAAAATTATTAAGTGAACCTCTGCTCATCCCATCCCCGCCCAAGGGCCAGCCCTAAACTTTGGATGGATCATATTATGTTAGTGTCACTTCAGCCTGACACAGTATCTTCCTGCTGACGTTTTTGGATAAGAATCTCAGAGCTGACAACTAAGTCTCTTCCAAGTTATGATGCATTCCTCTGTAGCGGGAATGATGATGTTATTGTGGTAGTATGCATTTGGAAGTAATTTGAGTGAAAACAAAGGACAGAAGAGAAAAGCACTAGCAATTGCTGTTGTAGGAGTTAACATATTAGACCATTTGGCCGAGTTGGATAATGCCATCAAAATACAGGGATAAAGGCATGTAGCTAATATATAAAAGATACAGGGAAGTGTACTTAAGCCCTTATTTCGAAAGATGTCTTTTGGAAGCCTCATTCCACTTAAAGTAAAAAACCTGATACGTTATTGATTTTCTCACTAATAGATTCATTTTCTAGAAGGTGATGGAAGCAACTATAGAGATTGCTACTTTGAAAATCATTGCAAGAAAAAAATGAAGAGGTGATTTTTGGTGTATAAACACTGGCAAAAAAATCAAAGGAAGATTATATACAAGGTATGGTCTGATGTGTGTACTGGCCTTTAGGAAAGCAGCTTCAAAATATTCTCAAGAAAACCTAAGTCTCTGTTCAGCAACTTAAAAGAAGAGGGTAATTCAAAAAGGATAGGAATCTCAAAGAAAATAAATTCTGATAATTCTCTCATAAATAATCCCCTAAAAAAGAAAAAGAAGGTGACTTCTAAAGAAATCAGCATAGCTCTACAGGGAGTTATCTAGGAATGCACAAATGAGGGAAGAAGAAGCACATTTCAAAGGAAGAATATAAAGAAGTATTCTAAGCAGAAAATTCATTACAAAAGTATTAAAACGCAGAATAAGCTAGGGTTTGTGAAATATACTGAGGATAACAAAAAATGTCTATTTTTCTGCTTTGAATGATAAAAAAAAGACTATAAGGAAAGATTAGTCTTGGCTCTGATGTGATGTTAAAAGGGAGAAAAGAGAACAAGCCAACGTTTATTTTATTTCTACTTTCCATATGAAAGACAATAATCTTCAAAGTGTCCAGGGTAAAACTTTGCCAAGAAAAAAATTAGGCTCAAGGTAGGAAAGGAAAGAGATGTTAAACCTACGTTTATTGATATCTACTGCATGCCATTCATTTATTCAGCAGTTACTTTTTTTGTCCATTTACTGTACATATTCATATGGGTTCTGGGTGTGTAGCAATGAATACATCAAATAAGTGCCTGAGTTCAAGAAGCTTTCATCACCAGTGAAATTTTATACACACATCTCACATATTCCTAGGAATTCAAAAGGTATCATGACTTCTACAAACAGGAAATCAAGGCTAAAAGAAAGTCATTAAATTGCCCAAGGTCATAAAGCATACTTATCGTAGATGCTAGAATGGGAATCTAATACAAACAGGTATTTTCTACTTTGTATTATGACTCTTTGTAGAGTGTAATAGTTCCTATGAGTTACAACCTAGGGTGCGAAACTAACTGCAGGTATAGTCCTAGAATATCCATTGGCATTCTACAAAATCTACATCAAAAATAAAGACAGAGGCATATTTAGAAAAATTTTAAATGCAGAAGCACCTGGGTGCCTCAATCAGTTGAATGTCCGACTTCAGCTCAGGTCATGATCTCATGGCTCATGAGTTCCAGCCCCACATCTGGCTCACTGCTGTCAATGTGGAGCCCTCTTGGGATCCTCTGTCCCCCTCTCTCTCCGACTTTCCCCTCCCCTCCTCTCAAAAATAAATAATCATTAAAAAAAGAAAAAATTTAAATATAGACAATTATAGAGAACAGCTAATACACTGCATTTCTGAATAAAAATGCAACTTAATTTTGTTTTTCAATTTTTTTCTTTATGTCTTTATTTTATTTTGAGAGACAGAGACAGAGAGCGGGTGAGGGGCAGAGTGAGAGGGAGACACGGAATCTGAAGCAGGCTCCAAGCTCTGAGCTGTCAGCACAGAGCCGGACTCTGGGCTTGAGCCCACGGACTGTGAGATCATGACCTGAGCCGAAGTCAGATGCCTAACCAATTGAGCCATCCAGGCGCCCCAAATGCAACTTAATTTTGATAGGTCAAATAAACAACATGAAGTTTAACAAAGAAAACTGAAAATTTTAGACTTTAAAAAATTAAATATTAACAGCGAACATGTGGTTTAACATTTCTTCATATAAAAGTCCTAGAAGATTGGAATTATTATAAATCCGAGCATGGACAATAGTATTAAATGACTTTTTATGAAGTTAACACCATCTTACCATCTTTTCTATTTATGGACATGACCACATAAAGTATATTGTAAGTAAGATATTGCCAGATTAAAGTCCACCCAAAAGAGATCCATACAGAGACTGGAAAGGTCAATGAGTATTTTACCCCCTTCTGTATTTCCAGTGCCTAGCTGTGGGTCTAGAACAAAATTGGTTCTCAGTAAATATGTGTTAAATAAAAAATCATGGGCACCGTGTAACAAGGGGTGTAGTTAAAGGAACTGAAAAGTTTCATCTAAAGGAAAGAAACTTTTACAAGGAAATAACAGCTGCCTTTAAGTAAGGTAAGGTTTATCATGTGAAAGATAAATGAGATTTTTTTTTCTAGTAGCTTAAGAGGAAGTTAAACATGCTTCTCCCCCTAACCCCCAACGCTGTGGTAAAATGAAGTGTTTGAAGTGATAGCCAAAATGGTATCCAAAAATGAAATGATAGCCTTTCTGAGGGTGAGCTCCCTGTTGTTGCATGTGTTAAGAAAAGATTATCCGATTTAAGAGAGAAGGTGGCCAGGTGTGTGTTGCAAACATTTCTAATGGAAAATCTCTCCGATTCTGTGCATGAATGTTGTCAGACTTTTTTTTTTTCCTGTATTGTTTCCTGCAGTTTTTGATTTCCTTAGTTCATTAGCCCTAGAAGTGTTTCAGGATTAGCTTTATAATGCTTCATGTAAAGAATATTGGACTTAGTGTTTAGACTATCTAACGTTCAAAACGAGTTACTCTTTTTGTTGATGACTAAAACTGAAAAAATTCAAGGAATGAAAAAAGTGCCTTCCCTTTCAGAAAAATATTTGGAGCCAAAATGGGAAACTTTGAATGAAAGTGGAAGTTACCGGCAATGGGATCGCAGTGAGAGAGGAATGAGGTGTCACAGTGAACTGAGACTGCCAGAGAAGGCAGGGCGTGGTCATCCCTATGATGCCCCTGCCCCCTCTGCCTGCCTGCCATAGCCCTCCTGGCACTTTGTAATCACCAGTAAGTAGCTTTCCCATGTGCCTCTCTTCCCCTGCAAGCTACGAGCTCCGTGGGGCAGACATGCTCTCCATCCTACCTACCATAACATCCCCAGCAGCTAACCAAGTGTTAACATATTAAAATTCAATGAATATTTGTTGACTAAAGTGCATGGACAGATTTTGGAACCCATACTATATTAAAATCTAATATCATATTTTGTATGTAGCATGTGTATTTGGGGAGGAGAGTAGTGAGGACTTTAATAGAAGGAGGCTGAAGCATATGTACCTTAAATGGTAGTGAAGCCATTTAAAGATCTGATCTTTTGATTTTAAAACTTGTATTTATTTACTGATAATTATATCATTCTTTGTTACTCTATTATTAAATACCTTTTAAACTTATTATTTTTAGCTTTCCTTTCCTGTTGTCATCAAAGAAATGTCTGAATGCCTCTTACCATGTAGCAGTGATCACTACATGAAGCAAAAGAAACCCTCATTCACCCAACATTTGCTAAGATGATGTGCTAAGATGTTGAAGATGGAAAAATGAATAGGACGCAGCACCTGTTTTGGGGAGCTCTTAGACATGGGAGGGACAAAGGTAATTATACCATGATAACAGTGAATGGACAAAAGTGGGTGCACTTGTGTACACCTAAAATAGGCTAGGCAGATATATTGGAATATATATTAAATAAACAAACATGTATCTTTATAATAAATAATGCATAATTGATTGAAGAGAAAAGGAACATAGGGAATTTTAATCACATATCTCAAAACAATGGATATTGACTATCCATTGCTGGGTTTTATGGGGGCAGGAGAAGTAGAGAGGAACATGTAATGAAATGATAAATATGAGCTTTAGTGATTCCAGGCTTTTGAATAGAGGCTTGCTGACCACTAAGCTCACAATAGTCTGTAATATCCCAATTTTACATATGAAAATCTGAAGCTAAGAGAAGTTAAGGGATTAGCCCAGATTTCCTAGTCAGTAAATAATAAAAAGAATGGCAGCCCAGCATTTAATACCCAGTATTTTTCACTCTTGCATGAAGAAAGGGTCTTCAGAAGTGCTTAACTCATTGAAATGAATATTCCATTCACGTATCTCTTTTCTGTAAAATTACTTTGAGTTCAAGGATTTTATGCATAAAAATATTACCTAAATGTGACAGATAGATTTTACATAACCACATTAATTCAACACAGAAGCCCTTCCACATCCTTCTCCTTATCTACCTGCAAAATAACTCAGGAACATTATTCAAGTTGGAAGCACACAGCCTCTGCTAGCATTAACAAGAAAACCTATCTTCAATGTCTTTTTCTTTCTTTTTAAAAAAAATGGTCTGAGTAGATGAATAGTTTAGTTTCTTTTTATCATAGTGATGGTATTCTTAATTGATGGCCGTGACAAATCTGTTCTTTACCCTAAAAAATAATGACACTTTTCAAGGTAAGTTACTGTCACATACTGATTACCTGGACAGAGATAAAAAAGACCGGTAACAAAAACTATAAATATTCTTGCTTCTGAGTTCAGAGGCATATTTGTCGAAGGATGGAAATTTTGACTGGAATTACTGCAAACTCCAAACCTTCTTTTCATGTTATAATATCCATTTCTGAACTTTTGAATCTCTTACCAGGAAGTTTTTGGGTTTATAAACACAAGTCAAATTGAAATGGAAATTATCTACACACTTTAATATTTACTGTGAGAATTATCGGCATTGATGTTAACATGGGCCTTAAGACAGACAGGAGATTTAGCTTTCTGCTTCCACTCATTAACATTGTGATGATGAATTTGTTATTTCAAATACTATGCCTCACTTTTCTCATCTGTGAAAATAGAGACATTAATATTTCGGACTTATATAAAACAGGTGAGGTGATATTTGCAAAGTAATTAGCATAGCGTTAGATGTGCTAAGTGCATATTAAATGTTATCCATTATTATTGGATTACAGGAAAAAATTTTCAAAAACTCAAAATTTGTTTCATTTTAAGTTTGTGGGAAATGTTTGATGGATCAGATAATTCTGTGGGTTAAATAATTGTGTAGGGATTCTGGGGTACCTGGGTGGCTCAGTTGGTTGAGTATCCGACTTCGGCTCAGGTTAGGATTTCACGTTTGTGAGTTTGAACCCACTTAGGATCCTTTGTCCCCCTCTCTTTCTGCCCCCTTCCCTCACACATGCTCTATCTCTCTCTCAAAAATAAAGATTTAAACCATAAGAGACTCTTAACTATATAGAACAAACTGAGGATTGTTGGTGGGGGGCTGGGGAAAAGGGAAAGTGGGTGATGGGCATTGAGGAGGGCACTTATTGGAATGAACACTGGGTTTTGTATGTAAGTGATGAATCATGGGAATCTACCCCCAAAATCAAGAGCACACTGTATACACTGTATGTTAGCCAACGTGACAATACATTACATTAAAAAATTTAAATAACTGTGTAGGGATTCCGTAGAAGCTGAGTTATAAGACCTGAATTTGCCTTTCCTAGTTTTGTTTCCTAGATCATTTTACCTTTTTTTACTACAAATTTATCAGTGCTTAAGAGGAAATGATGGTATCTACTTGTGTATCAGAATTTTAAATCTAGAAAAAATGACAGGTAGTGTCAATTGCAATTTATTTATTTTATGAAAAAGAAGCTAAAAAATAGAAACTGCAGAAGTTTTATGGCAGTATGAATTAGAAACTAGCAACAAATTCAAGTCTAGTTTATGTTTTTGGTAGACGAATGAATTGTGCACAAATAGAAATAATACATCTAGTACCAAGGCTGGCTTTTACTTTTATAGTAAACTCTCTGTCCACATTTGGAATCTTTATTTAAAATGATATTTTGGTTTACAGCTGACCTTTCCAGACTTATATAATCATTCTATTCAGTGGCCTATTTATGGGCCCTATATACAGGGTACCTGGAGTGGACCATTTTTAAACAACCCTCTGCTATAAAGAAAGTTATTTTCAGTAAGATTCACAAAATGAAATAAATAGTAATGATTCCAAAAGAGAAGCATAAACATAAACATTTTCTTTCTTTGAACTTTGTATATGAAAATATGCAAATGGAAACAATTAAATGCTATACTATAAAAAGAAAACAGTAATTAATGGTTTTAAATTACATTATTGCATTAAAAAAATAGAAAACTGACACATATGTAAGTGCTTCCAAAGAGTAACTGCAAGTTTCAGATAATAATTTGCAAATAGAATGACGAACGGAAGTAATTAAAGTTCTGTTTCCTTAACTCTATAAACACTGGGATGGTGCTTATTTCAGTGTAGTGCTTAAATATAAGAATCTGTAGTACCACAAATGCTGGATCATCCAAATTCAGCACTGTCCTGGTGCACACTCCCATTGGGTCTGTGGCTACTGTGAGCATCTCTTCCCAAATCCTTGCTCAGTGCCATCACACTGGCAGAGTGAGATTAGCCATGGAAGGTGTCGTATACCTAAGAAATCAGGAAGTACAATTCAAAGTTATGTCTTCAGGGATCCGACTGTTAAACATTCACCAGTCCAGCACAGATCAACTGTACTCAGAGAGAGCCCAAATTACTTCAAACTGTTGAGGCGGTTCTCTCAAAACAATTATCTAAGTCCACAGAGTTGGGAGCCCAGCGTATGGCTGGCAGTTTTCAGAATTAACTCTCACAGAGAAAGCAATGTTACTGGAGAAATTGCTTACAATGTAGATCCACAAAAGATCATTTAGAATTGTTAGCATGTGTCGATAATAAAAAGCAGACTGATTTCAAATTGGTTTTATTATTCCTTCAATTTTTACTCTTAAAGTTACCCTTATCGAGGTGTAATTTACTTGGGTGTATCAGAAGTGCACAATCTGGTGAACTGTACCAGCTGTATACCCTGTGAATCACCACCTCTGTCAATGAACAAACATTCTTATATCCCCCGAGATTCTTCATGCCCCTTAAAGTGGCTATTTCCCACTGCACCCCCCATCAGCAACTGGTAGGATTTTTGTCACTAAAGATTAATTTTTATTTTCTAAAAGTTTAAGTAAATGGCATCATATGCTATATACCCTTCTGTGTCTAGGTTTTTTTTTTTTTTTGCCACTAAACCATAATGATTTTGAGGTTCATCCATTGTGTTAACATTTATCAGTAGTTTATTCTTTTCATTGCTGACTAGTTTCCCACTGAATGCATATGTAACATTCATTTTGGTTATCCGTTCACATATTGATGGGCATTTAGATTATTTCCATTTGGGGGGCTCTTGTGAGTTTTAAAAAGTGTACACATCTTTGTCAGGATATATGTTTTCATTTATTTGGGATAAATTATTAGGAGTGGAATGTCTGGGTTGCATGGTTATGTTTTACTCTTCAAAAAACCAAAAAATTTCTCTAAAGCAGTTGTAACGTTTTACATTCCACTGGCAGTGTCGGAGTGGAATGCCCTTAGTCCTCATCATCACCTGACTGGAAGTAGCAGTTCAATCTCTCCCAGCAGCAAAGTCAAAGTCACACAGACCCTACAGGAGCCGGTGTGTCACACAACTTCCCAAAAACAATTACTATGGCTTCTATTTGCCCAGTTTTGTGCCACATGTTTATGGAAGCTGAGACTGGAGTCAACTCCACTGTACACCATATGACGAGGGTTGGGAGGAAATAGCTCCCCAAAGGGAAACTGAGGCACTAAGAGGACTCCAGGAAGCCAGGCACCAACATAATTCTACTATACATTTCCATTATGTATAGAAAACTCTGCTAGAAACAACAGCTTTTTAAATTTAGAAATGTACAATCACAGGAAAAAAAATCGATTTTTTTTAGTTGGAATAATAGTGCAGTGAAACCTAGTACCTAATAAACATATGCTCAGAACAGTTAACAAAGAAACTGATGGGTAGGTGTTGGGAAAAGCATATTAAGTCCATTGCTTTCCACTTCTTTTTTTGTTTGTTTGTTTGATATTCATAGAAATCTGTCTGTAAGGCAACTGGGTGCACTTGCTGAAGGCAGATGGCTGTGTTCTCTTGCTTGGTAACATAAAAAAGCGGAGAAGGAGGTGCAGATGGCCAGGTGGGGGAGGCTTTAGAAATGTGTGTGAGGCCAATGCTAACTTTAGGGATCATAGAATTTACGTAAACCTAAAACTTTTGGAATATTTGTTAACGACAAATTATGTTCTAGAACCTTTGAACATTACTGTTGTTATTCAACCTTGACCTTATAGAAGGGGCAAAGAAGAGAAGAGAGATGAATCAGTCGATATTCCTATTTTCAGCTCCTTATTATGTTAAGTCACCTCTCTTTATGGGTACAGAATCTGATGTTTTCTTGTCCCATTTTCATTCTTTATAAGCTGTTTGTGATTTCTGAATGTTATTTAACTCAGTGAGTAATTTTATTGACTTTATATCCTATACCTTACCACCACTTCCTTTCTCCCATATCTTGCTCATCACACATGTGCGTGCGTGTGTGTGTGTGTGTGTGTATTTATATATATACTTTTAAATTTATGTATTCTTTATTGTCCTTTTCTGTCAATCCCACACTAAAACAAAAACTCCATGAGGAAAGACTATTTTATTTATTCTCTTCACTGTTGTAGTTCTCTCACCGAGAAAAATTCCTGGCATGGCTTATTTGGTGATATATCCTAAGTGTCAACAATAGCGCCCAGCAAACAGTATTTTAATAACCATTTGTAGGATGGATTAAAGATATCCATTCTTTAATCCTTCTTTGTGAAGGAGACAAGGTTAACTGTTGGTTGGTTAAAGAAAGCAAAAGTAATGGTGGTTGATGAAAATTTGTAATAATTATTGTGAGGAATAATAAAAGTAGCCAATAAGAGACTGCCAGAAGGATTTCTCAGTTGAGGAAACTCTGTATTTGTAGTGGCCACAATCAGTATGAGTTATGATTTCCTCCAACAGTGCTAAGCTATCAAGGACAAAGAAGCAGATAGTTTTGTTGACCTAACATCACCACCCTCTAAAACAATTGATCTCCCATTTAATAGAAATTGCTTTGATGTGTCATAGGATATAGACTGGATAGGAAGAAAAGCAAGTGCATAGGGGATGGGGAGACTGGTATAGAGTATAGAGATTAGAAGACTCAATGGAGCCCAAAAGAAAGAATAGTGGGAGGTGTGAGAGACTGAAAATATGATTGATTTTGTCCTTGAAGAGGATCTCAGAATTTATTATTTAGGAAATATTTTAGTTTCTGGGTGATAGGATTCATTCTGAGACCAAGGTAAAATGTCAGCATGAAGTAGAATCGTTTTGTTTGAGGTTTGCAAGGTATAGGTATCAGTGGAGAAGACCAAGGAATCGAGAACTAGGTTCTAGTTGGGTCTTTAGGAGTCAGGTTGAAGATGTGGACTCCGAGTTGTATTCAGTCTTTCCAAAGAGGGTGAAAGTGACTGAGAAGTCTATAGGTGAAAGACTTACAACAGGATAGTAGGAGTGGGATTATGGGCAGTGTAGACAGGCCACTAAGCTTCATAAAGGAAGGGAGCAGCCAATAAATGTCTCAAGAGTAGCAAATGGAGGCTAAGAGAGGTGGGTGCATCAAACTAGGAAGCATGTTGCAAGCTATTGGAGTTGTATAGAGAGAGACATTAATGGTTTTGACTAGGGCAATAGGAGGTTTCCACTAGGGCAGTAGGGGTGAGGAATTGTCATCTGAGGGCTCATTTTTTTTAAGGTAAAGTCAACAGAGGTGGCATTAAATGGAATTAGATGTATGGTTATGAAGCTCCTTGGTATTTAGTCTGAAAAAACTGGTTGAATGTTAATACTAAGGGGGAAGGCAAGGAAAGATGTCATTTTGAAGGAAAACAAGAGTTTTGTTTGGGCTTTATAAGTTTAAGAAATTTATTTGAGTTGTTCAGACATCCATAGGGGTGTTAGGAACTGTGTCAACTGCTTTAATATGCACGCTGTCATGTATTATATTTTCCCATTGATTCTCTGAGGTGTATACTGTTTTTCCAATTTAACAGATGATGAGATTTGGAGAATTAGAGGAACAATGCCAATGTCATGTAGTTAGAAAGCCTCAAGGGCAAAATTTGAGTCAAGTCTGTCTGATTAGAAAACCCTAATTCCCAACCACCATTTTATACAACTGAAAGCCCTCCTGATCAAATGGATCCAGGTTATATGATATCTAAGGCATATATGCAATTGGGGGAGGCGTCTTTAAGAAAAAAAAATTTACCACTACGAAACTGCTTACAGAAGTAAATATTTAGACTGAGAAAAGAAATCATAATAAATTGTACACTTTAAAAGCTATCCAATACCATAAACATCACAAAATCTAGAAAATTAGCATAACTCTTAAAAGTTAACAAGTGAACACATTGCTATAATATTTTCCTACTTTTTTGTCTGCATACACTTTGATTATCTCTTTCTATGGCAAAGGTTTTGTAATGATCTTTGCATAAAAAAACCTGAAAGATAAATTAGTTGGGCATCTTCTATGACTAAAATTGATCAATTTTTAATTATTGATGGGAAAATTTCTTTCAGATTTATAACTTACCAATAGTAAGACTGTATAAATGTGTATAAATGTGTAGGATTGTTTAGGAATTTATTTGGAAAATCTGATAAAACATTCAAATTTGGCAATAACACCTAACCCCTTAGTTAGACACTGTTAGACTCTTCCTAGGTCTTTCAGGGGGCGCTTGCAGGGCAGGAACCTGGTGAATCCACTTCTGGCACTGGTTTCTCTAACACAGGGTGAAGAAGTGACAGGGCCAGGAGATTTTTGCTGTATGTGGTGTAACATGAGATCTACCCTTCCAAAGTGGCCAGAGAGGGATTGGCTGCCTCCTCAGGAACTCCCGTCTGATGGAATTATCAGTTCTCCAACTGTGAGGTGAGAGCCAGGGGGTGAAAAAGAAAAAAGACTGGCAAAAATGATCCTTTAATAAAGTCTTCAACGACTGGGTTTAAAAAATACTAGAACTGGCATTACTTTTTCTATTTCTCTTACCCTCCTCCCATAAGTCGATGAAAATAACCTACTAAATATTTACCCTGCTGAAGTTTTCTTATTTTAAAATATACCCTCTTTGAAGGCTAACTGTAGGTAGAAGTGGTACATATCTTCTTTATAATTAACTAATCAATAATTGGACCGTTGCCATGATTATAGTCTTACTTGAGCACACTGTCATAAAACAGTGATTGAACTTGAATTGTGCCTCATTTTCTGTCTTCACTCAATTTTCCTTTGCCTGAATTAATTACATGTTCAGGACCCTTCTGCTATTGTGCAGCTGTGAAATGAAATGTGGCTCACTTTCTGTATCCTTCGAGTAAAGGGTAGACGAGGACTGGAATAATCATTATAGAAGAGTGACTACTGGTCCTGGTTGGAAAAATAGAAGGAATTTAAAGAAAAAAAAACAGTGTGAGTATGGAAAAAAAGTGAAGAAATTAGTATGAAAAAGCAGTTTCTGGGATGTTTGGAATCCAATTAAACCCCTTTTTGCTTCCATATGTTTGGTAAGCTATAAGGTATCAATGGGGGCACGTTGATTCGATTTAACATGCTTAATGGAATTTCAGAATTCAATGTAAACAGCATGGGCAGCTCCCACCAGTCCATGTCTCGGTGTCATTCTTTAACTGATATTTCAGAATGTCTAGACTCAATCTCCTACCTGCTCAATTCAGCAGGGAGCCCAGTCTGATATGTCAAAAATCCCCAGGGGTCCCTACTGCCCTAGCTGCTTGCTGATGGGTCATGAATTCCAATTCATTTCAGAGCCCTGGGGAGTCTTCCCTGGGGCCAGGTGATGGCTGCTCCCCAAATCATCAGTGCACAAACAAGCATGCTGCTGTTTCAAGGGTACAAAATCACTGAGTCCACATTAGTTGGACTCACAATGTCCCTCAGTGCACCTGGGCATGCTCTGTGCTCCTAGAGCTGCTTCGGTCATGCATGGTTAAGAAGATCCCGAAACTAAGTCTGTGACATCACTAAACTGGAGACCTATATGCAAGAGCCATAATAGGCTCTTGTGAAAACTAAATCTTAAATAATTTCAGTCTTTTTTAAAATACGAAATACAAAATCATAAGGTTTAGGTACATAATTAGGTGTGAAAGTGAATGTTTGCTTAGAATGGGGAAACGTCATATCATGTTGCAGAATCCTTGGAGATTCAGGTCCCTTTCTTTTAAGATTCATGTTAGGCAATTTTCCAGAAATACTTCATAGAAATAGTCCTTCAATGCAGTCTGGCTTACCCTCCTCTCATAGAACATTCTGAATGGCAAACAACTCCTCTACAATCCCGAGAGCCTGGATGAGGGGGAGTCCCTGAGAGAGAAGTTCTATTAGCTTCATGATAAATTCACCACTACTTACATTGGTAGTGTCACTTCTGGGTACATTGCTGATTACCTGGGGTTCTTCTAAAACCATCTGGCCCTGACAGTTTGGATGCTTTGAGTGTGGGCATCGCTGAGGTTGTCTGCACCTGCTGGAGTCTGGGTAGTGCTCAGAGATTTGGCTCATTCACTCACCTCTTCTTCCTCACTTTTTTGCTAGGGTTGGTCCTGCCATTTAAGCCCAACCTACAGTGGTTTCTTGAGGTTTGAATGAGGATGTGACTTCTTTTAGTCTTTATCTAGTGAAGGGCCTCCTTGACAAAATGAGCAGTTCCACCACCATGGACCACTTTAATTGTATTCAGTGTATTTCTATTTCCTGTCCCTAGTAAAAGATGTGTGATGAAGTGTTCCCCCAACTCTAGCAGCCCTCTTCTCCTGTTATGCAATTCTCCTCCTCAATTGTTGTTTCTTCGGAAGCATTATAGAAATATATTTTGCAAAAATAAACAAATCTGTGTATATGCATGTTGATGTTAAGTTCATCCATTCTTTTTTTTTAACCAGCTAGAATAATTTAATCTATTCTGTTAGTATATAATTTGTCATAATTATCTACTCAAATGATCTGAGTATAATGCTTATGGGAAAGCTGGAAAAGAAGGAAGTTCTTAGACATCTTTCTCTTTTTCTTTTGTAGTGACATTTTGTCTCATGTTGGGTGGGATACTCTTTGTTAGCATTGGCCTGACATGACTTCTCTCTTCTGTTTTAGCATAGGATTTTGCTTTGTCTTTCAAGCGTTGCTATGTGAGTTTAGTCTGAAAAACTTATTGATATGACTGATTTTTTTCTGTTATACTATTAGAGATTTTTTTTTCTTTTCATAGCTTCGATATACTTTATAGACTCTCTGTGAATCCAATGGTGGTACATAGGTTGAGGGTTTCTCTCCGCTGGTTATATTTACCTCTGTGTTGTTAAATATATTCAGCCATCTTTACTCTTTGATTTGTTACAGGAGAGATCAGAATATTTACTTTTCTAACTTCAGTTATTTTTTGAATTATCACAGATTATATTATTTACATTTTGATCTGATTTCATAATCTTAACATTTGTTTCAGTCTTTATTCTATGGGTAAATAGATCCAGTGACCACACAAATTTCTTTGTTGTGGCTTCTTCAGTCATTTCTTGATTGGCTAAATCTTGCTCAATGTTAGATTCCATGGGAAGAGATGGGAACAATTCCCTTGGATTCTTGCATTTGGCATCCTTCTTGAATATATAGGTTAAGATAGTCTTTAATTTCAGGAAAGTCTTAATAAATTATATCTTTATATACTTGTGTTGTCTTCCTTTATTTCAATTTATTCTTCTATAATCCCTAGTATCATAGTTTGGCTCTACTTGGTTTATCTTCCATATCTATGATATACATACATACATACATACATACATATATATATTTAGTTTTTTCCTTCATAGAGAAATATATATATTTTTTCTCTTTATGAAGAAAAAAAAACTAAGAAGGCAGTTGGCCAGGAGAAGCAAATAAATCGTCCTTCGATACTCATGTCTAGATTGTGGTCAGACATCAGCATGTGATTTAACCTTCTCCAGGTCCTATTTGAATTTGCACTTGGATCTGCAAAGTGGGTGGCCTTAGATTCTTGAAGACAATATAGGTTTTGTTTCTGTTGGAGCTTAAGAACAGTGTTGGTCCAGTGTATCAAGTGGCAATATAATTGGAGGGAAACCTGAAGCCCCTCCAAATTATGTCACCCGCCCAGAATACAGTGATATTTACTCTACAGACTTCAAAATGCAAAGTTTTAAAAGAATTTCACCCATTTGCTATGCTGTCTTCTTATGAAACTTTCTAAAAATTTTGAAAATACTTTATGGTTATTTTAAGAAACAATCTCTAAAAGAATAGAAATCAGATTTTATGAGTATAGACTACAAAAGGGTAATTCCTTGGGGTGGATATCTGGCTCTGGCAATGAGACAGAGTGGACCAGACGGTCCCTGAAAGAAAGGGCACAGGAATTTTAAGACTCAACATTATTAATGTATTACCAAAAGGTGTAGGTTTTACAACACATAAATGTTGTAAATATCATGTTGGCCAATGTGTCCCTAATATTACTGGTTCAGATGAGGTGTAGGGCTACTGTGGGGCAGATGACTTAGTTCCATGCTGGATTCTCCATTCTTTGGTTCCTTTGAGAATCCTGCTGTTACTAGGAAGATCCTTGCCAGTGATGTTCTGTAAGTTTCAGACATTGGGACAGAAAAGGGGCACCAGATCCAAGACGTGCATGATAAAAAAGAAACGGAATCTAAAGGAAACAAGTAGAGCCTGCAAAGGGTGCCAAAACATACCTCTGATTTAATTCTTCAGCTGCTCAGTGAGTTACGTATCTGCTGTTCTATAGATATCACACATATTTTCCTGTTTTCAGTGTTTCCTCTTTCCACTTTCTGTCAGAGATAGAGGAGAATGAAATATTTCTCTCTGTACACACTGCAATCAATTTTGCCAGTAAGTACAGATCTTAAAACAAAAGTATCTTGACCTTCTCATAAAAGAAGGTATTTTCAATTGTTTGCTGATAGCTTGAAAGTACACATCATTTTTCATACTCATTCCCCTAGTAATTTGTCATATGTCTGGGCATTTCATTATCAGTGATATTTTACTATCTATCCATCTCTGCTCTTTCAAGTGCCTGTTTTTAACACTGAGACAATAGACTTCATCCAGTCAATAAAAGAACATTCCAATAGATGGTGATTAAGAACATACTCAGATGTCAGACAACTTGGTTCAAATGGGCAATTTACTTAATTCTCTCTAAACCTTGAAAATAGGGATCATGTCAGTACCCACATTACAGAGTTGTGATGAAGATAAGATTCATATACTTATTTTTTGGATACTACCTATTGAAAATGAATGTGAGCTAAGGTGATAGAGACAATAGGGTGCTTTTCTAGATATGATGACAGAGAATGCTGCTCCAGAAAGGTTTTGAGTGAAGATCTAAATCAAGTGAAGCTAGAAAGCAAGTCTTGCAAATATTGAGAGAGAGAAGATTCCAGGCAGAGGAAAGAGCATTTAAAAGGTGGTGTGTTGGGAATATCATTGCCATGTTTGAGAAGCTGGGTGACAGTGCCTGGGGCCTAGGAAGACCTCCATGAATATTAGCAATTCTGCTTCATGTCTGAATCGCAAGAACAGAAATATTTCCTCCTTTTAGGGGCCCCTGGGTGGGTGAATCAGTTAAGTGTTTGACTTTTGCTTAGGTCATGATCTCTCGGTTCAAGAGTTTGAGCCCCGCATTGGGCTTTCTGCTGGCAGCATGGAGCCTGCTTTGGTTCCTCTGTACCACCCTCCTCTGACCCCCCTTTTCTGCCCCTTTCCCACTTGTGCACACGCATGTGTTCTCTCTCTCTCTCTCTCCCAAAAATAAGTAAACATTAAAAAAATATTTCCTGAGGCTCCTGGGTGGCTCAGCTGGCATCTGACTTCAGCTCAGGTCATGATCTCATGGCTTGTGAGTTTAAGTCTCACATCAGGCTCTGTGCTAACAGCTCAGAGCGTGGAGCCTGCTTTGGATTCTGTGCCTCCCTCTTTCTCTGCCCCTCCTCCTCTTGTGTTCTGTCTCTCAAAAATATATAAATGTTAAAAAAAAATTTTTTTTTAAATCTCCCTCCTTTGTTACCTTGCTTAATGTAAGAGGATCTAATTATGCCAACCATAGCACAGAAACTACTGTAAAACTCTCTTGTTCTTTAAGAAAACCTGTTCTCTGCTCTGAAAAGAAATAAGCTGACTGAGTTTCTCCTTGGGACAGAACGAGGAGCAGTGATTTCTGACTTGCCCCACCTGGACAAGTATTACAGGACAAAAGTGTGCCTTTCTGAACTTGGGCTATCCAGAACTGATGACCTCAAGAAGACAAGACCAGAGGTGAGTGTGAAGAGCTGTACTGGATATGAGTTCCCAAAGCCAGAGTCTTTCTAGAGAGTTCTAGGCTCAAACGAAGTCACAGTCTACATGCAGACTATACTATGGAAGGGTATTCCTCATCTTTTGGGATTTGTATTTATTATGTGAGCAATATTTATTATAGAAAATTTATTTATTTATAAATAATATTTTATATATTTCTTAAATTTATAATAGATATTTAGAACATTAAGATGGTACATACACAAAGAAGAGAGAAAGAAAAAAGGATAGGGGAAGGAGGAGAAAAGAAGAAGAAATCATCTACTAAGCTACTAGCCAAACATAAGTGCTATTCCTGTTTCATTACATTTTTTGAACCAGATTCAATGAAAATATACAGTGAAAATATATATATCATTAGTAACTTACTATGTTCACTCAACAGCTGATATTTACCATCTCTTCATGGCCATAAATACATATAATCCCACGTCTTTTTTCTTGGCTGCATAGTCATCCATCATGAAATTGAACCATAATTTACCAACTTATTGTAACCTTATGATAATCTCTCTTTATAATGTTTAACACGTTTCTTTTTACACACAGCAATTGTGCTTCCAATATCCACAGAAGGAGAGAACGCATAATAGGAACAGTTTCCCACAAAATCAGTGGCATTTTCAGTGAGTTTGTAGATTAGTAACCAGAACAGCATCTATATATATTTGAAAATTTAGTTAGGTAGTTAGGTAGGTAGGTAGATAGGGAGGTAGGTAGGGAAATAAATGGATGAGATGTTAGGACTATTCAATTTGCTCACATGCTTAATACACAAATAAACTCTTGGACTCCTTGCAAAGTTTCCACAATTCAGAGTGCAGCTGCTCAGAGATTATACTGTACAGGTGATGCAAGGTGGTGGTCCTCCAAGTACTGTCCCAGGACCAGCAGCCTATCAGCATCACCTGGTAACGTGTGGGAAATACTAATTATCTGGCCTCACTCCAGACCTAATGAATCAGAAGCTCTAAGGATATGGCCCAGCAACCCATTTTAGCAAGACATGCTAGTGATTCTCATCAAATCAGAGAACCATTGAAAGGGAGAGAACATAACAGTTGTCTCCTGTCACTAACATGAGACCCATGACTTCTCACCCACTACATCGTCTGTGCTTCTGTTTTCTCATTCATAAAAAAATATAAAAAACAGAAGAGGCAAACAAACAAACAAACATTACATTTATAATGATAGAATTGTTGTAAAGATTCAATAATAATTTCTGTGAAAGCAACTGGCTGTGCCTGGTGGAGGAGATACACACTGATTCAGGGATTAAGACTCTAACATGTGACAGGTACTAGAAGACAAAGAGAAGAAGGTAAATATTCTCTTGGACCCCATTTAGTAAGGGGAAAACTGCAGGTTTCAAAAATCAATTAAATGTCATATTTTCCATGATAACATGTAGTTGAGGCCCCAAGGAAGGGAAAGATTAATCGCGTTTCGGAAGGACAGGGAGGCAGGAGAGTCTTCACAGGGGAGAAAACCATGAGCCACAGAGAGTCCAAAGTAAATCACTTCTGTGAAGTGTGAAGAGGCAGGGGCTTGTAGATGTGGCAAAAAGAGGTCACCATATATCTGTGAATGACACATCAATGAGACAGCAGAATTTCCTGCAACATTGGGTGGCTGCTACGAGAGGAAGAGAGAGGTCGAAGAGGAAGCCACAAGAAATTAGAAGAGACGAAATTTGGGAAAGAGGAAAAGATAAGTTGAAAAACAAGCCAGATCCTAGAGGTCTTAAATGGCCTTTGTATTTCCGGCTCCAAGAAATGTCAGTTTCCCTCTTTTTATGAATATATATATTTTTCATCCTGATAGAGAGTACATTTTAAAGTAGTATTGATGGAGGAAAAGAAATCACAGAAAGGCTACATCACAATTTGAGACCCAGGTGGAAAATGGCAAAGGGGCCTCAGGAATTGTGTATGTTTTCCTTTCTTTGTCTCCGTCCGCAGCTGATTGCTTGAATGACTGACAAGCTGCCAGTTTTGAGGAAGAGGAATGTGGAGTGGGAAGGAAGTAAAGGAGAACAGAAGGAAGAAAGGAGAGAAAGAGGAGGGTTCGGAGGAGCTCCTTGGGGATTCGCCATTCTCAGAGGCAGACAGACTGTAGCAGATTTTTCGGTACACTGAAGTAGATCATTTACTGCCTTTGGATTTATTTGAATTCTTTGTGGCACATTATTTATGACTGGGTTCTTTGTACATAGTTATTTTTAATGACTTTGTTCCCAAAGTAAGCCCTTGGTACCATTGTGCCGGCACAGCCCCCATGAAAATTGACCACTTTGTTCTGTTTACGAAGGACTATAGATTTACAAATGCCTAAAATAAAACCCACAGAGTCCATAAAGTAGACGTTCTTGGTCCTCTGCTACCTTATTCTACATTTTAAATGTTTTCCCAGCCACAGTCATAATCATGGTTTACTGCTTTGCCCAAAGATAGAGGACTTAGAACATCCACTCCTGTAACTCAATTAAGGGCAGTAGCCTGAGCCCTCACTTCTGTTCTCAGCTCTCCAGTTAGGACACAAGAAATGATTATGCTTTATGTAAATATTATGGATGTGCATTCCGTCTCTGTAGCTTGAAGTTTAAAATTTTCCACTTTACAAGATACTCACCACTTTCCCTTGCTTTTCCCAAACATGAAGTAAATCTCAGAGAATAAAGGAAAGTTAGTTTAGACACCATAATGCTCAGTTTCAATATAATTAAATTGCATACACATAGTCACACTCAGGGAGAGCTGGGACGTCAGCTTCTAATTTGCCACCAAACAAACATTGTCTCCAGTTATTTTCCAGAGTCTAGGGTGGTAACTTTAGTAATTGAAGAGGGGAATAAACAAAGTTAGCATAAAATTATAGTCTGACACAACCTTAAATTCTGCATTTTAAGATCTGGGTGAGCTCATCTGTCATGAGGCCTAAAATAAACAAGTGTTCAAGATGGAAACAATAGTGTAGTTAAAAGTCATCCACATAAATGAGTCAAGCACTCAAAGTGCCTTTGGCTTGGGGCAAAGTAAAATTCTGAGGGGTGAGTCGTCCTTTTAAGACATTTTAACACATTAAGATGTTTAAGTAACCACTACAACAACAGACACACACACACAAACACACATACTTCTTTTCTGTTTGTAAAATGTTGGAACATAATCATGTTGATAAAATACAAAACTTACTGGGTTGTGCACGTTCTGAGATACAAGGTGATTACCAGAGGGTTTAGGTTTTTCAGACCTCCAAATGGTTGGAAAATGGAGGGAGGAAATGAAATGGATCATCTCTCTGGAGGAACGTCAGCAGATCTAGGGACAAGGACAAGGAACAAATATCAAGGAGTTCAAGAGCTTGCATTCTTCCCCATCTCAATAAATGAAGATTCCTATTTATCTAATTGCTCACACCAAAATGTTGAAGTATCTCTGACGCTTCCCTTTTTCTCATCTCCTATATCTAATCAGGCTGCAGATTCCAGCAGCGCTGACATCACCCTGGTGCAAGTGACAGTCATTGTCTTGCCAGTTTTCTTATCACCACAGAGTTTTAATTGGTCTTCTTGTTCCCACCATTGTCCCTCTAATCTATTTTTGACCCAGCAGCTAAGTGATATTGTTAAAATTTTAGCCAGACCATATCAGCGACTACCCATCTTGGAGTAAAATTCCAGTTGTGCACAGTGTCCTAAAAGGCCCTCTTGATCAGACCTTCTCTCCCTCCAGATGTCTTCTCTGGCCACCATACCCATTCCCTCTTGCTCACTTGATTCCCACAGCATGAGCCGCCATGTTGTAATTCATGCCTGCCTCAGGACATCTGCATTTGCTATTTTTTTCTGCCTGAAGTGTTCTTCCCTTAGATACCAAAAAGTTCTCTCCCTCACCTTATTATGGGTCTCTGGTCGAAAATATTTACTTCAGGGTCACGTAGGTGACTTAGTTGGATAAGCATTGGACTCTTGATTTGGCTCAATGTGGTGAGATCGAGCCCCTCATGTGGCTTCATACAGGGTGCAGAGTCTGCTTAAGATTGTCTCTCTCTCCCTCTGCCCCTCCCCAGCTCATACGTGCATGCATGCTCTCTCTCTAAAATAAAAAAATAAAAACTAAAAAAATATATTTACTTTAATCAAGGAAGCCTTTCAAGAACACCATATTTAAAAGTGCAACTTTTTCCTTCACTCTCAGGACTCCTCGATCCCTTCCATTCTGTATATTTTCCTAAAGCAGTAGTTATTTCTTACAGACTACAAGTTTTATTGATTTATTATCTTTTCTCTTCCACCAGGAATGTTTATTTGTTCGTTATTTTTTTATCGCTGTTTCCAGATAACTGTAATAGTGGCACAACATGGGTAAGTCTTCAAAAATATTTGTTAAAATGATATAAAAAGTGCTTTGAATAAGGCCAATTATACTTCTTTTTTTTAATGTTTATTTATTTTTGAGAGAAAGAGAGAGGGCATGAGTAGAGAGAAGCTGAGGGAGAGAAAAAGGGAGAGAGAGAGAGAGAGAGAGAGAAAATCCAAAGCAGGCTCCATGCTGTCAGTGCAGAACCTGACATGGGGTTTGGGCTCACAAACCATGAGATCGTGACCCAAGCTGATGGTTGCTTAACCTACTGAGCCAGCCGGGTGTCCCCACCAATTATACTTCTTATAAGACTGGCCCTGCTCTAGTTCACTATGGTTATTTACGAAACAGATCTGAAGGGCCCCAGGACTCATAACTAAGGAGAGGGGGGAAGATTCTGAAAAAACTGTGGCCATCCAGAGGGGTTGGATGCCCCACTGCTTTGGCTCATGGTTCCAGGAACAGTCAGCCGATCCCTTGCATCTGGCTCCCAGGCCTAACAGGTGTCATTCTATAATACGTTAAAGCAAATACTTAGGAAGGAAGGAGGAAACAATTTTATAGACTTCTTTACTAGAAATTAGCCAACAGCATCTTCTTAAATTCATTAAAGATTCAACAACACTGTCCATATTTCCAAATCCCAATAATATTCCATGTAATAGGAAAACACATCTGGCATTAAAAAATATTAGTGGTAATGCTATGAATTTTATTCATTATCCCACTTTTGGTTTAAAATAGCAGGTCTATTGTCTCTAGACTAATTCTTTTAAAACCTACTCTGACTTTATTTAGGACCTGGATTAATGAAGTCATTCTAACTTCTGAAATGCAGATTAGGATTAGAGTTCTCACAGAAGGACCAAAGTAATAGCTTGGTTAAAAGAGATCAAATAGAACTTGCCTTAATGTCATTTTGAACTAGAAAGCATACTAACTTTCAATTATGGTTACGTGTTATCTTAAACAGATCCCATCGGATCTATAACAATGCACCCTGGTGTCCACAATTTGTTTTCAACTACCATGGTTTGTCCTCAGACTCACTCCCCTAGGGATCTGGTGATGAATTAGTAGTGGGTGAGAAAATTTCTAAGTACTAAATAGCTTCAATGGACAATAACATGAATGGAACTACTCAAGGCTGTCTCTCAGAGTCTGAAATGAGTCACTTCATATTAAAAAGTATTGCACCAAACGTTGATGCACAAAGGAGTCACTTTCCTCTTTGACAAAGTCAAGTCAGGTCTTATGGTTCACAGGAGAAGCTGAGTCACAGAAATTACACCACACAATGCGAGTGCTCTATTGAGGCATACGAAATTGCCCAATGTATTATTTTTAGAGGGAAAGTATTAGTTACCTTACAAAAACATGCAGATGGTGGAAAAGCATACCTTCAGGGAGCTCAACCATTTGGGTAGGAACATCTTAGAAATCCAGACTGAATGCCTGCAGCACCAAAATTTCCCAAGATTTGGAAGAAACCACATGACATTGCATTATTTTACTCTTCTTCACAAATTTGATGTCAGAAAGTGATAACCTCAGTCTTAGCCTTTTCTGTTAAAAATGAATCAATGCCTCAAAGCAAAATAATTTTTTAAATAGTAGCATTTCTTACATCCCTTGACCACCTTTACTTCCAACAACAAAATATACATAAGAGCTTAAGACTGATAATTCCTTTATAGTGTTGTTTTTCTTGACAAAAATTATTTTTTGATTTTGTCTACGTAACATGAGCATTGGTCAACTCATGTTGTCCTCAGCTGTTCACATTGCCAAGTGCATATGATAGCCCAGTTTTTCAAATCAACTTACTGCTGCTTTTTATTTTATCCCCTTGGAGCTTCATCAGCTTCTTTGGGTGCCATGCAGTAGAAACCAGAGGTCAGCTTAAAAACGTCTCAGTTAAGAACATCTGAAGAGTTTTGTGAGGCTGTGTAAATATGCATAAACAAACTCGCTCTACCTATATCAAAAGGGTTAAGCACTCCTGAACAGCACTTCAAGGTCAGTGGTTTGCTTTCATCCCTTTCCAGCACTTTGCATAGCTGGCAGCCCTCCATCCTTTGGGGAGTGCAGGGACAGCAGAGTGCACAAGACTTCACAGCCTCCGCCAGAATTTCCATAATCACATCAACAGATGGAATAATAATCACCGCTGAAGTTACCGCACCATCTTTCTGATCCAAGGAAACTTCCTCCTGCTTCATTTCAAAATCATTTCTGCTGGCAATTTATACGTAAGGTATTCTTATTTTCTGGAAATGCTGTCACATTAAGGTGATTCCAAATAACTGAATCGCATAAGCCCTGCATTTGAATATGAATGCCTGGAGGGGGGTCAGGCAGGTTGGGGGAGGGAAGGCTTTGTGAGTGCTACAGGGAACACTGTCATTTTCTTGGCAGCTGGAAGCAGTGATTGTGAGGCCTGTCACTAGCAATACTATCTCCTGGCCACCTGGCCTCAACCTCCACAGCTGTGGTTCCAATCATAACTGTGCTTGAAAGTGACCTCCCCTAATCTCCATGTAGTGGGTGTCCTCTGTGTTCTTGATTATTCCATGAGGGAAAGCCAGTTATATGGATTATATTGCAAAGACTATTAAATCATTACAATCAAAATTGGGCTTTCTAAAATCTGGTATTAGAGTATTTAATGTTGATTTCTAGACAACAGCTCTGAATCTGCCCAAGAACCCTGTGTGGAGTATGAGAAATGTAAGTTGCCTTTTAAAAAACATTGAACAACTTCTCTATTGTGTAGATTTTTAAGTTGTTTGAGGTTTTTGGGTTTTTTTTTAAACAAATGTTTATTTATTTATTTAGAAAGAGTGAGAGTGCATGTGCATATGCACAGGTGAGAGCGTGAGCGGGAGAGGGGGGAAGAGGCAGAGAGCGAGAGAGGTAGAGAAAGAATCCCAAGTAGGCTCCCCAGTGTCAGCACAGAGCCTGATGCAGGGCTCCATCTCATGAACCCCTGAGATCATGACCTGAGCCAAAATAAAGAGTTGGACCCTTAACAAACTGAGCCACCCAGGCGTCCCTAACTTGTTTGAGGTTTAAGGCTTTGTTGATATCATGCATTCTCTCAGAGTACAGGGAAACAGACACTGATTTCTCAAAACCTTTTTCTAATTATTTATCTTCAGGAGAATCTTTTACCAATCGAATGTCTAAGTCACATACATGGACAATTTCAATAACCATAAAAGCATAATATAAACACAAATCTCTCTTCTACTCTTAAGAACTCATAAAAGATGTCCTATGTTTGTGTGATATAATCTACTAAAAAGATAATGAAAACAGAGGAGAAAAGAGACCATCATTTCAGCAGCAAAATTTATTGAGATCTTGATGTCTGGCACTTTTCCATACACCAAGGACAATACAGAGTCCTTCTTCCTTTTTGTACACCCTATCACTTGGAGTTTATCTTTTCACATAACTGCAGCTATATTCTAATTGGAAATCTCTGAAATCTATATTTTCAATAGCAACCTCTTTTTCAAGCCTCAAGCCAATACTATTATATCTGTTACAACCTTTTTTATGAGGAAGGGGAGGTTTAAAGTTGACAGATAAAATGTGTGATGCACATTTAGTTTTGTCCCAAACTTATGGAGCAGATTTATACTTAAAAAAAAAAAAAAGAGTGTTCATTGTGTTTCTGATATTCACATTGAGCTAGACTCCCTGTATTTTAATTTGTTACTTCTGGCAACCCTAAGGTAGGAATTGGGATAAGTTTTTGTAATTTTGTGTTTTTATCTCTACATTTCCCCCTCTCCTAACTTTGAGCAGTAATCAAGCTCTAAATATCTGCTTGTCTCAAGGATTCTTACAGGGTATACAGTCCAAGCTGAAACTCAATAAAAAGATTCCACATGTTTTTTAAAGAGAAGAGGTGAGACAAGACAGAGGTGATGGGAGAGTGACTTGAGGGGATCAGAGACTGGCAGGCCTTACATTGATCAGGGGCCACCACATTGCTTGCAAACACTAGAGCAGGACAATGGCAGGGCTTTGAAGAGGATGATTTGGAAGAATGGTGTGGCAAGTGAGGTACTACCTATGACACCAAGGTTCCTGGAGTCACTATCAGCTCACATGGCTAAGCAATGAGAGGCGCAGAAGCAGTGCCGACGTCAGACCTGAAAGTTCTGTGTGCTTTGCAACAATGGGTGCTTCCATGGAAATCAGTGTTGGATGATGGCTGAAGGTTTTCCTTGATGCTTTGGCATCAAATAACATCACAAAGCCTTTGCATCAGGAGGAACCCAGGTTATAGACGATGATGGAGTTTCCTCTTGTGAGCAGTATGGGGACTGAGAGAAATGAGATAGTTCTTCCATACCACATTAATGGGATCAGATTCAGACACTTTTGTGGTAGACATTGATGATTACTCACCCTAAACCACTTTTTCCCCCAAATTTATCCTTGTTGTCAGGTTGCCTTCTTCTATGGAAGCAGAACATTCCAGAAATTGCTATTCCAGCCTGCTTATAAACCGCAAGAATGACACCCAATCAAGGCCACAGGGACCTGGAGAAAGACTTTCTTCTGTGATTGAAACAAAACAAAGAGCATCTTGCAAAAAGAACCTACCACCCTGTCTTTGGACTCGGTTTTGAGAATGTACCATCTGGATTCATAAAAGCCATCTTTTGAATATGAAGAGACAAAACTGAGAACAAACAAGATCTGAACCTTCAGGAAGAGGGCATGGAAAGATAGAAGAAATTTGAGGGTATCACTGAGCCATTTGTTAGTCAACTCTGTAACTGCCCTGCTTTAGAACGTTTTGTTTTGTGAGACGATAAACTTTAAAGATATGTTTAGTTGGGTTTTCTATTATTTGCATCTAAAAGAGCCCCCAAATAATATATCACTACTGACAGAGATTGTTTTTTCCAGAAGCAGACGCCGACATGTAGTTTAGGTGTAAAATGTTCATTAGGGACAATCACCAATAACATCTGTAACACTTTGTGGTTTATTTATACTGTCTACTTTTCCCTTGGCTTTTGGTTACCTGGTGTTTTTGTTTATTTGTTTGTTTGTTTTACCTGTCTCTTAATGTTGTTTCATACCAGAGTCTGAGGATGAAAAATTATGGAGACTTGAAGTGTTATTATCTTAATTTAAAGAGGGTTAGCATTTTCTTTTTCTTTGGTATTTATTTAGATTTTTTTTTTTTTTTGCTTTGTTTTGGCAGGCAGACAGAGTACCAACAGATCATTTAGATCTTCTTTGCTCCCTTTCTGTCTGGATTATTGCTCCTGAAATCCTGCCCAATTGTGCTCGATTGCCTTCCAATTGTTACCTCTTACAATCTATCCAGCTCTTACCATTGGTAGTGAGGTGGTTAATCCAGAACCGGTTATTCTCTCACATCTATAGCTATCAACCCTGTTAAATGAGATTGGATTTTATCTGGATAAGTAGGGAACAGAGAAGAGCTTTCTGGAGAGAGGTAGTTTAGCCTGAGTTATCCAGTGTTAGAATGGATGAATTTTTGATGAAGACAATTATTCATTCAAGTAGAGAGTTTATGTTAGGTGTCTATAAGGAAAAAAATAAATGCTCGAATTGAACTAGATTATTGAGAATTTATTGCAGAGCTGGTAGGGACTTATTAAATCTTTTTAAGCAAAGTTGTAGAAGGATGAATTTGTAAAGCTTAGTCTATCAATTGCTTTTTACAAAAGTAAAATCATCTTGATTTTATGTAAAGGAGATATCAGTGTACTCATAAAGGCATTGTTTAAACCTTTAGGTGGCAGCCCACTTTGAAAATCTAATGTTCGTGGACTAGGGTCAGATGACAGAGGAAGGGCTCTAATACAAAGGAGTGATTGAGACTAAAGAAAATGAGGTAAATTATGAAAATGTCACCAAAATAATATATAATATTACATTTTTACAATTCAAGTTTCATAGTGTTCATTGGCCAATTTGATGTGAAAGTTGGAAACAAGTGTTAAAATTTGTTATTGGTGTGCTCAATTGATTTCAGTTTTCATTGCTGTAAACAATTCCTCTGTGGATGTATTTGTGGGTATACTGTAGTTATAATCCTAAGGCATCATTTGTAACAAGAACATGTCCCCATGTTTCTCTGATTTACAAGGCTATTTATTTTAACACCAACAAATTTATAAAAACTTTTTATAATTAAAATGTCCAGTTCAATGTACCTTTTTATTGTTGTAAATATACATAACATAAAATTTACCATTGTAACCATTTTTTTAAATTAATAAACTTTATTTTTTAAACAGTTTTAGGTTTACAGCAAAACTGAATGGAAAATACAGAAAATTTCCATATACTTTGTACCCTCACAAACAACTTTGTCCACTATTAACTTCCCTCACCAGAGTGGTACATTTGTTACCATCAATAAACTGCGTTGCCACATCGTTATCACCCAAAGTCCATCAGAGTTCACTCTTGGTATTGTACATTCCATGGATTTTGACAAATATATGATGACATGTTTCCACTATTATATTATACAGAACAGTTTTCGTGCCCTAAGTATCCTCTGTACCCTGCCTCTTCACCTCTCCCTCCTCTCTAAACCCAGACAATCATTACTCTTTTTATTGTCTTCATAGTTTTGCCTTTTCCAAAATGTCATATAGTTGAAAGCATACAGTATGTAGCCTTTTCAGATTGGCTTTTTATCACTTAGAATTATGCATTTAAGGTCCCTCCATATCTTTTCATGATTTGGTAGCTCATGTCTTTTTAGCATTGAATAATATTCCATTATCTGAATGTACCACAATTTAAACACTCACCTATTGAAGAGCATCTTTGTTGCCTCCAATGTTCACCATTATTATATTATCATAAAAAATTTAATTGTTGACTAGAATGATGAAACATCATTACATGCTGTAAAATTTTTCTTTCCCTTTAAACTACTTCATTTTTCTCTTATAGCAATTCTGTTTTGAGTTTCAGTTTTTATTTTATGTAGCATCTTTTCTGGTTCTCTTGTTTAGATGAAATACCTATCTTTGGTTAAGTAATTAACAACCTATATTGTGACTAGAATTTTAAAACCATTCATGCACTGTCATAAAGAGTGTATGAAAGAGACAACAGATCAAAGAGAGTTTGGTTGGGCTGAGAGACCACTCTGCTCTGAAAGGGGAGCACAGGTAATCAGTTGGGTTCTAGACAGTCAGAAAGTTAGTTTCAGGGAACACTTGATTCAGACAAGGATCTAAAGAGTTAAATAGACCAAGACATCAAGAAGGTGTTCAGCAAAATATCAGGCATACAAAAGAATATTTGGGCAGGTCTGATAGCACATGGCCCAGGGACAACACTTCAGTCTCTGGAAAGACTGGAGAATAAGGCAGGAAACTAGTCCCTTGGAAGTAAGATATCGGAAAGGAAGCAATCAAGAAATTGTGAATGAGTGACAAAAAAGTCATAATTTATGGTCTGTCTTCCCTATTAGACCATAAGTAAGTCACATGAGGGTAGGGAATAAAGAATGGGTAACACAATAACAAAGCTAATGAAAGCTAAGTCTGCTCTTTTTATTTCCCTTTCCTTAAAACATTATTGTTTGAAAATTGTAGAAATCGACTAAATCTCCAGGGGGGGCATTAAGGTGACTTTGCAGTGGATATTAAAAGGACTGTAGGAACAAATGTTCAAGCATATATTCCATTCTATGTTTGTTCAATTTTTTTCAGAAGCTATAGATTTCTAGGCTAAGCTAGAATTTTTTCATGAGTCCTATTTTGAGCTTAGTTCCCTATTCAGATGGAAAAAAAAATCTCAACTTCTTAATATGTGACAGGAACATAGTCCCACTACTTTATATATGCATTAAGGAAATGTTAAAATTTAAATAATAGTTATGCTCACATTATTCTTAAGTATCTATAGCAAGGAAAAAATTTATGTAACTCACATTTATCTTATCTATTTTAAAAGATATGGACATGCAATACATTTAAAATTAGAATTAAGAATTTAGGAGCAAAAAATAGCGGAACAAAGAACAGTTGCATAAAAAATGCATAAAAGTTGCATAAAAAATGATAATGGATTAATAACATAAAATGGGAATCGCTTAGATTTTAAAGATTGCTTTAAGTCGGAAAACAAGTAAGATTCTCTCAAGCATAAAATACAGTGTTGCATTCAGCTGAGAGAAGAACACAAGATTCAACACAAGTTACCAGAAAATTCTCAGTTGTCCATGAGAGATTTGTGGGAAACCCTTGGAATGCCAAGCCTACTCTTAAAACCAAGAGATTATAACTGGAAATCCATGCTGGCAAAAGAAAAAAAAAACTTTTGGGTAGTTTAAAAACAAAAGCTGAGAGTTTGAATTTGGAATTGTGGCTTTATAAGGAATTCATTACACACTGCAGCAAAATTATGTTATTGAAGAGCTACTTGGAAAATTTGTTATGTTTTCCTTCAATATTTTAGAAAGATCTTGTAAGAGTCTGAGGAAAATGGGACTTACCTCTTTAAGAATGAACACTGTCAGAGATCATGAAATAAAATTACTTCAGACCAGTGGAAGGCAATAAAGAACCCAGTTGAAGATAGATGGAGAGAAAACATTCATAGATACTTGAACAATCTTAGAAATTGTCTGGAAAAGCTACTATTAGCAGGGAAGACACTATATTTTAAGCATTTCTGCATAATCATATCATAACTCTTCCCCTCTCCTGCCAAAAGTCAGGGAGGATATAAGAGAATTGAAAAGCTAAAAGTAATTCTAAGAGAGCCAATTAGCACCTTTCCTTTTCTGCTTATGTTAGAGATTATCAAACATTTAGCATTACAAAGAAAATAAAACATTAAATTGCTCCAAGGCTTTTGATACCAAGTTGAGAGAAAAGCCAAGGTGAAACTTCAGGTATTTTAACATTCTAGAAAAATTTTGACCTTAAGGGAAATTTCAGATTGGCACAATATGTTGCATTTGAGACCATAATTAATTAAAGAGACTGAACACAGGTAAAAATTGATATGAAAGATAATCCATTTTACCTACACTTTATTTCTTAAAACTACCATCTAAATTTTGTTTCAACATTACATATAAAGTTGCAGTTAATGCAAGGATTTTAACATTTTTGTTATTTAAATTGGGGAAAAAAAGGAGCCAATTATCAACACGGTTAATCTTATCTATAAGGCATCCTTGCTATTTAGACCATGGGATCCCATCTTATAACTCAGGTCCCACTCCTTGGAAGTGGTAGTTTACTAACATTTCAGGCACAATGCCTGAAAAAATGCAGAATAGCCTCTGGAAGATTAGTCCTAAATCAACAAATATATATGGTCTACATGCATGTGGGATTAAAAAAAATCCTACTGACTTGTCAGTTATGCAAAAACATTGTGCATTGGGGAAACTGTTCAGCTCTGACTCTTATTAAGAGCGAGGACCTGGGCAAGTTACATAATCTTTCAGTCCTGCATTTCCTCATCAATATTATGGGCATAACCACACCTGCTCTCACAGTTGTGTTAGAAGAATTGAATGAAATCATGTCATAAACGCCTTGCACAGTCCTAGTATAGTCAGTGGTCAGTCTATACTTTTGTACAATAATGATATTAATATTTAGTTAGACAGAATCCACTATTTCAGAAGAAGTCTTATATCTACTATTTGTATAGATCCCCGGGTTCAAATTATTCTTCAGAAGGAAAAAACTAACAAGTCAAGATGGGTCTTGGCATATCATCAGCACAAGCAGGACCACATTGCAGCATTTCTACCCCATTACTGGAGGCTGCTCTAGAATGTTCCATCTCCTTCAAGATGGTTGGAAATTTAATTCTCATGTATTACTTTACTCTGTAGACTCATCCATAAAAAAACTGAATTTTTATTGGCTCAATGGCTTTTCAACGTGAGAAAAGTTTTATAGTATTAAAATTAAAACATGAAAAATCAATCAATACTTGCCTACAAATACTTTGTAGTTATTCATGCTTCCTTGTCAACTTTGGTTGTGTATGCATCTCTGATACTTGCTTTATTTTCTTCATTATACCAGGTCAGATGGGTGCCAAAGCAACTTTAATGCATTGTTTCCTCTCCCTAACCCAAATCCCTGTTTATGCCTTCTCCTCAAACTTTTCTACTGTGCCCTCTGTATATATATGTTTATGTGTGTGTGTGTATTTTTTTCATAATTTGTTTTCTGCAGGCCTTAAAAAGAACATGGCTGTTTGCCTGAGTACACCACACTCCTTTTTCATCCCCTCATTTTCTCATATTTTCTTACATCTCATAATTCTCTAGATTTCTATTGCTGCTTATACACAATTTAGCTAAATTCTATTAATAATTATTTAAAAATATTTTTATTTATTTATTTTGAGAGACAGAGTGTGAGCAGACGTGTGAGGGAGTGGGGGAGGGGCAGAGAAGAAGGGAAGAGAATCCCAAGCAGGCTCCTTGGTCTCTGTGTGGAGCCAGACTTGGGGTCTGATCTCACAAACTGTGAGATCATGACCTGAGCTGAAATTAAGAGTCAGAAACTTAACCGACTGAGCCACGCAGGTTCCCCAGTAATTATTTTTAAAGGCTCTCAGTTGGCTGTAACAATCGTTACCCCACCTCCATTATTTCTACACAATCGTCTGGGAGCTATGGTCTCCACTTTCATTGAATATGTTGGAATTTGGCTCACAGCTTTGCTTTTCAACCCAAATCCTACCACCATCATTTGTACTTTCTATGTCATTTTTCATATTTCTAGGTTGGCATTCACAACTTGGCCATAACCACAGGTTTTTAGTTTTATTTTGTTAAGGTTTCATTTTCTTTTTTTCTTCCTTCCTTTCTTTCTTTTTTACTTTCTTTCTTTTATTTTGGAAAATTTATTTCATTTTTTAAGTATATTTATTTTAGAGAGAGAGAGAGCGAGAATGAGTGTAGGAGGAACAGAGAGAGAGGAAGAGAGAGAGAATCTCAAGCAGGCTCTGCACTTACAGCAGAGTCTGATGGGAGGCTCAACCTCACCAACCATGAGATCATGACTTGAGCTGAAGTCAGACAGTTAACTGACTGAGCCACCCAGGTGCCTGTAGGCTTTATTTCCTTAACATTGGTTCATTATTTGATTCATTGTCTCTATACATCCTGATTTTCTGTGTTTTTCTAAACATATGACTACCTCACAACTTCCATCCTTCAGCTTACATCGAACATAGCATCTCATTGAAAATATCAAATCCCTAATAGAAATAACAGGACTGCATCAGCTTTGATCAGAGAACACCATAAATACATAAAATTACTGTGGGGGTGGGCAGAGTTATCAAGTGTAGAAGGGGTGAAGTTTTCTGAAGACAGATATTGTCCTGGGGAGGAAAGATGGATCAAACACTATCTGCTACCGTGTCACTTTTCTGCTTAAAATCTTTCATTTTTCCCTGTCTTTTAGGAAAAATTTAAATTTCTTTGCATAGAATAAAAAGCCTTTTGTAATCTGACCACTGCTTATCCCTCCAGCCTTATCACTTTCTTCTCTACCCCTTCTTCTCCTCAGCCATACTAACCTTTTCGGGATTCTGAACACAATGGAATTTCTCTTGCTTTGTGGTCTTTTCATTTGTTGATTTCTCTTTGGATAGTAATCTCCCTTCCTTGCACTGCAAGATGCTTTCTTTATTTCTGATCATAATTCAGGTGGGGTCTTTGGAAAGCCTGTAATAAATACCTCTTCTATTCTCCTCTGACAGAAGTAACCTGCCTGGCACCCTCAGCACTTTGTGCAATGTTCTATCATATCCATCATCACACAATATGGTGACTTCTGATTTCTTAGCTCTTTCCCATACTGTGTCTTGTTCTCTACTTGATAGTAAACTCTTTAATGGTAGTCACTTTGTTTTTCATAATTCTTTCTGCAGCATCTAGTGCAAAGTGTCTGATATTTAATATATACTCAGTAAATATTTGTTGCCAGGAAGGGAGGAAAGAGAGAATAAAGGAAATAGAATGATATATTATAAACATTTCATCATCAATTGATGGAAATTGCTAATATCTGGTACAATTTTATGTGAATTGAAGTATTCCTATAATAGGAGACTATCATAGAAGCCTAACAGACAGTTATGTAAATATGATTCTTGAACTGCTCACATAGCATGAAAATAAAATCAACTGCTTTATTTTGTAGCCACTGTGTACTCTGAACTGTCCTTCTATCCACAACTTAAATGACCCAACAACATTGCTCAGGGAGGTAAGGTTAGTAAATCGAACATCTTCCCACATAGACATTTACTTGTCTTTGGGAATGTGATGATGCCTGTTAGATACCAAAACATAATTGATGAACAGTTGTTTGTGTGGCTTATCATCAGAATTGAATTTTTTGAGAATATAGTCTGTGATCACTAAGAACTAGACCAAGAGTATAAAGTCATTTCAAATATTGTAAGTAAATACACATGAGTTCTGCTGGATAATTTGCTAGGTGGTGGTGGGGAGAAGTAATTCAGATATCATGTGTTAAACTTTTAAGAAAATTGACAGCTTTAAATATATACCAGTAGTTTTTAAATCTATCTATGCAACAAAGTTACCTCTTTGATTTTTGGGGAAAAAAAGTGTTTTGCAAAAACACTTTGCCCAACACACTGAATCATCATCCTGTTTACCACCAACCTAAATCCCTAACCTCCTATTGAGAACCTGGCATGTCTTTCCCCTCCATTCTATTCCAGTTGCATGATGTTTCAAACACTTGGCTTATTCCTATTTGAAATTCAATCCTTGCTCTATCTCTATGGCTATGTGATACTCAGAACTGTCTAGACTATGACTAGTCTAGCCATGGTCCTTTGAGAACCATCATAACCTTCAGTTCAATACACTAGTTTAGTTCGTTAACAGTAAGGCTGTATCAGCATCACCCAGAGAGCTGTTGATTGCAACTTTGATCATTTTATTTCAAATGGACTTCTCAACTACTGTTCTGGTCATCTCCTTCATCTTCCAGACTAAGTGGCATACCTCATCTGCCATTATCGCTCTTGTCTTGCTTACATTTTTCCTGTTTTTCCTTTTATGTCATGTGAAGTAGCATAACCTGAGGGACATCTGCCAAAGAAGGGACTTAAGGAGCATTATGAGAATCCCATAATTGCCCAGTGGGATTTTAACTTGGCAGGTCAAAGATGTAGCCATAGATGACGAGACACAATAACCCATTTATTCTCCAGTGCTGACTCATCTGCAGAAAGACTGCATCATGAGTAGATGCCACTATGGGAGTTCTGAACATTTGTGTAACCACATCCTCCACCCACTGATTTATACCAAAAGTGACAGTACCTTGGCAAAGGTAAAGTAAATGTTCTAACCAAAGGCAAATGAGGCAGTAGAGGGAGCAGAGCAAAGAGAAAGTAAACATCCTCAATTCAGAGCTCAGTTAGCTCACGCTAACTAGCAATCTTGAGTTCTGCTTGGCTAGACTGTCATCTTCAGAGCCACCAAGATTGGGCCATGTCTCTACATGTTGTCTAGTGCTAAAGAGACTAGCAAAACTAGTTGAAGGTTCAGTGGTGCCTTGGTCTTCATAAATAAATATGTAAACGAATAGCAAAAACACAGAACAAATGATAGATTATGTGCCTATAATCTGTCCCCATGCTATGAATAGAAAATATTTAATGGAGATAATACACAAAACATTTTATATACTCTTTTTTTGGTATTTACAAATAATGATGCCAATATTTTCAAGTAAAAATTATAATGAAAAACTAGAATGGTTAGGATAAATACTCTCTATTAAAATGTATAATCTGGTAGCTAAAGATAGAATTCTATATGTTTTAATGGAGATATAAATTCTTAAATATTGCTGGCAACCTACTTTCTTTTCAGCAATTAACAATGTAATAGATAAAACCTGCATTTTTACTATTTACAACGAGAGAATGTTCTATGATAAACATATGTGTTCTATGATACACACAGCACACATGTGTTCAAAAATATCTGATAAATTGAAGATTTCTTTATTTAAAAATGTTTATTTATAAGATACCTCTTTCACTGTAAGGCATAATGTCTAAGAAACATTCCTTGAGGGCCTTACCATGTGCAAGGCATTAGGTATAAAGCATTTACAAACAACTACAGGGAATTTAGCGTCCACTGATGAAAAATTGACATGTATAAATTCTTCATTTAATGTTATTTGATAAATTCTGTAGAATATACAGCTATTTATTTCTTTTTTTAAATTTTTAAATGTTTTTTATTATTATTTTTGAGAGAGAGAGAGAGAGAGCATGAGCAGGGGAGGGTCAGAGAGAGAGGGAGACACAGAATCCAAACACAGCCTCCAGGCTCTGAGCTGTCAGAACAGAGCCTGATGTGGGGCTCAAACCCACAAACCTTCAGATCATGACCTGAGCTGAAGTTGGATGCTTAACTGACTGAGCCACCCAGGGGCCCCTACAGCTATTTGTTTCTAAAATAGTCTCTTAACTTAAATGTTAGTAAATATATAAATAATCATGATGGTGTAGTGCCAATATGTGTGTGCTTGCGAGTGTGATCTGCTGCAATATGACTGTATCCTTGTAAGAAGAGCAAAATTTGAACATAGATAGACATGAAAAGAAGACTCTCATGTGAATACAGTTGCAAAGTTTGAATTATGCTGCATCTAAGTAGGGAACACCTAGGGCTACCAGAAGATGGGAAAGGCAAGGAGGAATCCACTCCTAGAAATTTTGGAGAGAATACGACCTTGCCAACATCTTGATTTCAGACTTCTAGCCTCCATAACTATAAGAGAATAAATTTCTGTTGTTTTAAGCCATCCAGTTTATGGTATGTTTCCTAGGCAGTTTTAGAAAACCAATACAACCAGCTAAATGGTATATGCATTCACAAATAACTACTCTGATGGCAAAAGATAGGTAGTTGTGAGTGCCATATAAATATACATAGAAAGTTCCTTGTCATTATAAGAAGGAGAGGTGATTCCTGATGAAAGACTTAGAAAAGGCTTCAAGGTAGATGTGTCATTTGCAGTTGACTTTGAAGAATGGATAACATTCTAAATGGAATACAATACCAGCTCTTGACCTCTGTTAGCTATAGGCAGTGGTGCTTCCTTTCAAAGGCTCCATACCATCTACTTCCTGAGATTATCTTAATTAAATGTGAACAAATATAAAGAGTACTATTTCCAGTAGAAGCTGGGGTAGGGAATTGCTCTTGCTGCCTTAAGCCAGGTTGTTTGGATTGAGCTGTGGGCTTCTGTGATATTATTAAACTTTCTAGAGCAGCCTTCTCTCTTCTCTTTGACTTAATCCCATAACAGGACTTTTGTCTTGCTCTTCTGTTTTGTAATTCATCTTCACTGCCAAGTCGAGTCCTCCTCTGAATCCTGATTAACGTGACTGGGAATCAGATACCTTATATAATTTCTGCTGGACTTTTCAACCAGGAACTAGACCTTTTTCTTACACCCACATTGGCTGGAAGAATTCTGCTCCAAACCATGCTCTGAGCATCACCATTGTGAAGATGCTTGTCCTGCCTGCGGCATGTAGAATAATGCTCCCCTAGAGATGTCTACATCTTCATCCCTATCACCTGTGAGTATGTGTTGTTACATGGTAAGGGGGAATTAATGTTGAAGGTGGAATTAAGATTTCTAATTATCTGGCCTTGAGATGGGAAGAGTAGCCTCGAATATCCAGGTGGGCCCAATGTAATCACAAAGTCCTTATAAGCAAAAGAAGGAAGGAGAGCTGGTGTCGGAATGAGAAGGATGAGGACAGCTTGACTGGTCATTGCTGGTTTTGAAGACGGAATGGAGTCACAAGCCAAGGAATGCAGGTGGCCTATAGAAGCTGGGAAAGGTAAGGAGATAGCTGCTACCCTACAGTCTTCAAAAGAAATGAAGCTCCGTGTGACCTTGATTTTAGCCCAAAGATATCCATTTCAGACTCCTGCCCTCTAGAGCTGAAAAAAAAAAAGTGTTGTTTTAGCCACCATATTTGTAGTAATTTGCTACAGCAGCAATAAATAGCAAGCAAACACATTACCTTTATGCAAAACAGACCTTAGGATATCAAAGCCAGCTTGCTTTGGGTCTAAGTTACCATGCTCTTTGGTTTTCTGAAATAATGGGGAAATATAATTCACAGTTAATATCATGGGCTTTGAAATCCAACAAAGTAAAGGGTAAAATTCTGCCTCATTAAGTACTGGCCACATGGTTCTTAACAAATGATCTCTCTGTGCTCATTTTATTATCTGTTTACTGAGGATAATACTTTTCTCATTAGGTCATTTGAGAATTAACTGAAATAATGCATATAAAATACTTTGCTTAGAGCATGGCAAATGTTATGAATTACTTGGGATTCCTCCATGCTTTTGTTTCCAGAGGTGAGTTCTCCAGTCAGGGTAATGTCGTGATATTAGGTAACATGAATAGAAAAGTAGTTTGAAGCCATGTTGGGAAACATCTTTCATCACATACTGTTAAGGAGTTGTGATTTAATGTGGTAAGAAAGAGGGTAGTCATTGAAATTTAAAATACTTCCTGTTTTAAACAGAATTTATCTAGCAGTGCCAGTGCCAGTACAACTTATGGACACCTATGGATATAAAGAAAAAAGTGAAAAGCCATATTTATGCCAAAAACAAGGACTAAGAGTCACTGTTTTATTGGAATGTAGGAAAAAGACTATTTAATAGTTACAAAGCAAAAGGATCTAAATTGGAAAGCACAATAGTTGGAAGATCAACTATTTTTTTGGAAACATCTGGCCTACCTCCCTAAAAGTAGCTATTCCTACCCCCCATCTGCCCTCATATTTAGAAACATGGTTTCTAAAACCTGGAAATGATCTTGTAGGTGATGCTTTTTCAAAGGCTTTTTGAATGATTTCTTCTATGTTTCATTCCATTTCCCCTCTAATATTATCAGCACCTATGGGGGGGGGGGGGCAGGGGAACTCCACTTGCCAAGAAATAAATGAAAGGGAAACTGGTGGCATTTTATTTCAACATGGGAGGTATAGGTCTCCCAATTAAATCACCACAGGTGGGGACAGAAAGAGGACTAGCTTTTAGAATAGCAAATATTGTATACATAATGAATTGCTGATTTTTATGTCTTCACTATTTTAAAGTGTCAGTGAGCTAAGCAATGTGGATAGGAAAACAAATCCAAATTCTAGGCCAATATATAATCACACTTATATGGAACTCTGATACTATCAAAACTTTAATTATGTCCTTCAGAAATACATGTTAAAGTTCTAACTCCCAGTACCACAGAATGTGATCTTATTTGCAACAACCTTAATATAATTGATGCAGATATAATCAGTTAAGTTAATATGAGGTCAGACTGAGGTAGCATGGGGACCAAATCCAATATGAATTGGTGTTCTTATAAGAGGAGAAGAGACATGTAGACATGTAGACAGCAACACAGAGGAAGAAGCCAGATAAAGAGGTTAGTTCAGAATAAGTTCAGTGTATCCTAGAGGGAACTTTGGAAGGTAAATAATATATATCCCACCTTAAGGCAAGGTGACTGGCCTTTGTATTCCCAAATACAGTCCTATGCTTTTCTAGGTAAACCAAGGGTGATCTGAGGAGGTAATAGGTGTTAGCAATTAGCAACCAATATGCATAGCAGCTAGGAAATGGTACAAGGTCTAGTAAGAGGAACCTAGGAATGGTACCAATAATATCTACTACAATGGATATGGGGGCTGAGATTAGAAATTTAACCTAACGATTGTTGACATTCTTTAAGAATATGCTAGAAAATTGGGACAGAAGCAGTAAGCAAAGACAAAATAAAGAAATAAAAACTATCCTATCTTTTATTAAAAAACCTACATAATACACAATTTCATTTGTTTATTTTTTATTTTGTATTTTAAAATGTGTTTGTAATGTTTATTTATTTTTGAGTGAGTCAGAGAGTGAATAGGGGGAGGTCAAAGATAGGGAGACACAGAATCTGAAGCAGGCTCCAGGCTCTGAGCCATAATACACAATTTTAAAGGGCTAACTGAATTTTAAACAAAACATGTGGAAATAGAATGCAACTAAAATATTCCAACAAATTTTTAAATATATAAGACAGATACAATCCACAAGCCCTTAAGAGAATAAAGATTATAGTTTTCCACAAGTGAATAGAAATCTTACTGATCTCAGAATTCTAAGGAACATCACTTATCAGAGGACAATGGAACAGCACAGATAGGATTTTTTTTTAAAGAGTACTTTGTCTAATTAGTCTAACAGTTATTTTATTTTATTTTTTAGAGAGAGAGAGAGCGAGAGCGCATGCACATGTGTGCACATGTGAGGAAGTGGGGAGAGGGGAGAGAGAAATGGAGAGAAAGAATCTTAAGCAGGCTTCACACTGAGTGCGGAGCCCAACACTCAGCTCAAGATTCTGAGATCTCAACCTTAGATCATGACTTGAGCCAAAATCAAGAGCCGACACGTAACCCACTGAACCACCCAGGCACCCCTAACACAGTTATTTGTTATATACTGGGGAAATATAAAAACATTCTAGGATATTCAAGAGGTTATAAAATATAAAATGTAAATCACATGTTATTAGTTGGATGCTTTTCGCTGCAAGTAATGACAACGACAACAACAAATATCCAGAAGTATGTAAGTAGATGCTCATTTAGTTGTTATTTTTTATTCAGCACATGTTTATTAAGCCTACGATATGCCAGACATCACGCTAGGTGCTAGGAACAAAGACATGAGCAAACCAGACACATGCTTACTGTTTTGATCTCCTCTTCTTTACCCTGTTGATGAAGAATGGTTTCTTGCCCTAGGGTTATGGGGATGGCTGAACACATGGCACCAGCACTGGACAGATGAAATTAACAGTAGTTTATTAGTCACATATACTCACTGCCTGGGAGAGGAGGATAAAACATGCCATATGGGACCCAGCAAGGGTTGCCCTCAACAAGAGTGAACATGGAGGAACCGTGGAAGGCAGATTTTCTAGTAACAAAAACATGAGGTGTTCCCTGATTCCTATGGAAGAATGTAATCGGCTAGTTTGAATAATGTGATGGACTAGCAGAGAGTTGAAGCCCAATTCTTAGGAATAAACAGTACCTGGTTCCAGTGATAGGGTGGGTTGATTGGCTAGCTGACCTTATCTGCAGAAGCCCAATGGGAAGGTGAACTTGAGGTGAGGTCATTAGAGGCCCTCCCAGTTTTAAAATGTCAAGGCAGCACATAATATTAATTTTAGGTCTTAAATGACAATTACCATCATATACAATTTTTTCCTCAAGTATATGTTTTACCCTATAATTGTATACAGTTATAGTATGTTCAGATACTGTTTTAATTAAGAATTTGTTTTGATTTATCTTCCTTGAGATTTTTTTACATTGAATTTGTTGATTGGTGGTGTCCATAACATATGGAAAATTCTCAGCTATTATTTTGTTAAATGATGTTTATGTCCCATTCTGTATCTCTCCCTGGGATTACAATTCAATTTATGTTATATTTTTCTTTTCAATATTCTGTTTTTTAACACTTTCTTTGTTTTTGCTTCCCTTAACTGCAGCCTAGATAACTTGTCTGACTTTACTTGCAATTCACTAACTCTTTCTTCAACTATGTTTATCTAAATTTAGTTACTGTGAAATTTATCCAATGAGTTTTTAATTTTAGGTATCATCCAATTCAATTCTACAGGTTTTAGTTAGTTATTTCTCAAATTTGTTATGTCACCTTTTATATCCTCTGTACTCTACAAACATTTTCAAGCTCTTTCATTTAAAAAAAAAAAAGAAGTATTGTTGTTTTATACTGTGTCAATAGCTGAAGTGTTTATGAGTTTTTTATTGCCTTTTGTTTTGTTTTTCTGGCTTTTTTTTTTTTTTTGATTCTCATCCATCATAAATGCCTTGTTTCCTTATGTGTTTTGTTATCATTGATAGCAAATTATTTGGAAAAATTATATGAAGGAATAATTTGAAGTTCAGGAGGATTATACATCCCTCTAGAGAGGATCTTTGTGGCTTTTGCCAGGCCTTTGGGAGGGTACGAGTTTAGGATCAACAAATGTCTCATCCATTTTGTGGTCACCAAATAATCCAAGAGACATAGAACAAAGCTAGTTTACTTCTGGTTTATACTTCCTATGAGACTCTAGCCCTGTGGGTCTCATCTCCTTACCTTGTTGAACACTGCCGCCTTCCTTCCTCCCTCCCTTCTTCCTTCCTTCCTCCCTCCCTTCCTTCCTTCCTTTCTTCCTATCCTTCCATCCTTCCTTCCTCTTTCTTTCTTTCTTGCTTTCTCTCATTTTCTCTTTCTTTCTTCTGAATCCTGTCAAGCTACTAAAACCAAAGTGCAGTTTCACATGCTCCTCCCAGTTGGATAAATGGCCTTCTGGATAAAACATTTTGTTTTAGGCTTCCTCCTCCAGCTTCTTGCTTCTTCCTAGATTTTGTTTGGATGAATCATCTTCTAGATTTTTGATGACCAAATGTAACTATCTTGTTAGTTTTTTGTTTGGTTTTAGGGTTTTTATTTGTTTTGGCTTTCATATTAATATTTCCTCCAGCTCTTTTAGTTATCTTCAGTGAGAGGATTTAGTTCTAATCACTCAGTTTACTATTACCAGGATAAAATCCCTTTCACCCAGTAGTTTATAAAGAATCTTTACTGTATTTGAAGACATTTAAATAATTACTGGTTCTATTCTAGTTCAGCCCTTCCCCACAGTGTCTCATTATTTACATTCTTAGGATATGATATATGGGATTATAAAAAAAGGCTCCTTTTCCTTTCCTTAAAACTAAAGTTTAAAAGGGAAAGCAATGGCAATTTTTATGGCTAAGAAACTCAATAATGATTTTCAGTACCTTTGAAAAATCATACTGAAGTTCCCAAGTTATTTTCGGGCATGTGTTCTGCTGTTTAATTGGTGGTTGCTGAAAAAAATCCAGTGGCAGATATTTTGTCAATAAACTCTTTCTTTGTTTTATTTATATCTAGAAATTATGACTATTTTTACTTAATTCTAATTAAAATTTGTATGCATGACCTCAACTATATATATAAAAAAGAGTAAGGCAGAAATCAGGAATAGAGATAGGGTGATACTGGCAGAAACACTGCCAGGTCAGACTAAAGGGGACAGCCTGGGTTCACCACAATAGAGCTTCACTCTAAAATTAAAGCAATAGGGGCCCCTAGGTGGCTCAGTTGGTTAAGCATCTGACTTCAGCTCAGGTCATGATCTCACGGCTTATGGGTTCAAGCCCCATGTCGGGCTCTGTGTTGACAGCTCAGGTCCTGGAGCTTGCTTTGGATTCTGTGTCTCCCTCTTCTCTCTCTGCTCCTCCCCTGCTCATGCTGTCTCTCTCAAAAATGAATAAACATTAAAAAATTTTTAAAAATAAAATAAAATTAAAGCAATAATCTATTTAAAATCAGTATCACATAGTTATGATTAGATCTAATTTTGAGAGGTCACACAGGAGTGCTGTCTCTATTATATGTCATATTGATATTAAGTTCCATTTGAATATCTGACATTTGAATCCCATCTGACGTGAATTCTAGACATTAATTTATCAGACATTTGAGTCATTAAAAATTTGCATGTAATACATAGATTCTCTGTATTTCTTTCATGAATCTATAATTACCTCAAAATTAAAAAAATAATTAAAAAGTGTCACCTTTTGTTATTCTGTTTAAAAAATATAATCAAAAAATTTTGTTTTATTTCCTATTTAATCAAAATCAGATTCAACTCTCAGTGAACGAATCAGAGTATTAGGAAGGCACAATTTTAATACCTTACTGTTCACTTTTCTTTACAAGTTATTAACATTGCCTTCAAGGCAAGTTTTGAAATTGCCTGAAACTTTCTGGACTAAATATTGACTACTTTTTTCAAGTTTGCAAGTATTTTCTTACAACTACTTTTAAAATCCATATAGTAATCCACTTCTTAGGTTAGTACTTGTCAAATTTCTTTAATCCTCTACTGTGGTGCTTCTCCTTAGAAGATCTAAATAAATTATATGTATTTATTTAAATATCAAATAAAGTTTCCCCTTTGTTTTCTTAAAGATATCCTCCCAAGTATCTGAAACATTAGATACGATTCATACCTACAGAATTATGATTGCAGTATTCTCCTCAAGGCATATAAAAATCTAATGTCACTTTTTGTTATTTTCCTGAGTACTAAAGTAATTTCAGTGATTTAAAATGCCCATAACATCACAGTTTTAACAGGCTCCAAACTGGATTTGGAAGAAAAACTTAAATTTCTTGGGTCTATTTATACTGTGAAGTGATTATGGATACCAGCCCAAACAGTGGGCACCTTGTAAAATTGCACTGTTTCAAAGGTCATGTATGGGAGAAATGTCACAGATAACAAAGTCCAGAAAGCCAAAGTTCAGCTAATATCAGCATTCAGGAACAATGAACAGATGAGCCAGAGATGGACAGTTAATATGAAATACCAGCAAAACAAGTAGGAAAATTCAGTTCATTATCACTTGGAGAAACTAAACAATAAAGCTCTGATACTTTTTAAATTCCATTTCAAAAGCTTGTGTTCTCATTTCTTCCAAGCAACTTTATGGTTAAATTCCAAAACAGACTTCAGGAGAAGCGAAAAACTTCTCATTTCAAGAAACCAAGATGATCAGAATGCATGGTTGTATTGTAATGATTTGCTGTCCTGTATCTGCTTCCAAACACATTGTGAACAGAATCATAATTCGAGCAGTAAGAAACCTTGGCTAATGACGATCTCTGTTCTGTTGAAACCTCACCTGAATCATGCTAGATTGGTTTCCCACACAAAAATAACAAATAGCTTCTTAAAATAAACATGAACGTTAGCATTAAAATGAGTATTTCCTTATTATCCATTGGATTCTTTATCTGGGCTGCCTAAATATAGGCTTAGCATGTATTCCATATTCCCTTAACCCAGAGTTGTAGGTTTGGTCAACATTTATCAAAGCAACATACTCATGAAATACCTAAGAAAAAATATCACTGCCCCATACTAGTGTCTAAAGGTCAGCAATTTTTCATTTTAAATCAAAGCCTTTTTCACTGATGCATGTGAAAGGCCTATAAATTCCCAAGAAAAGATTTTCCACAGGGATGATTTCTGTAACTGTCTAGGAGGTTAAAGATAAAATACTCTACATGATCTCCTGGGCTCCCATGGCTTCAATTATCACCTCTGTGAGGATGATTCCCAGATCTGTGTCTCCAAACCTGTGTCCCTAACCTTCAAGCCCATAATTTCAGCAGCACACTGGACAGCTCCCCGTGGGGGTCCCGCTCTTTTATGATTTTTTCAGTCTCTTTTAATGGCATAATTATCTTCTCTGATACTCAGAACTCAGGTCTCAAATCAATTTTTTAATTTATCTAACATATGGTTCCCCCCCATATTAACTACCAATGTTGATGACACCTTCCTGAAAATTATTTTTACTTTTCATTTCTATTTTTCCCACCACTATCTTAGTTTATTTCAGGAATTTATAGATGGGTTAAGTTCTAAATAAGTAATGTAGAATCTCTTTAACTTGGGGCTGGATTCTAAGTAAATATTACATGATTTCTTTAATTTAGGCACTACTGCATTTATGAAATCGAATCTCTATTCTCTAAATCTTTATTTACTACCTTCCTAAGCACTCATATGCTAGCTCATCTGGTCAAAATTATGCCAGAGTGGTCCCATCAAGCTAAAAACAAATGAATAAATGATTTTAGATATTCTTAAGAGCTGTGAAGAATATCGTGATTTGATAGAGAATAACAAAGTAGTGCTACATTAGATAGAAGGTTGAGGGAAAACATCTTTGAACGATCAGAATAGCCAATCATATAAAGATTGGACGGCTAAGCATGTTCAGAAGAACAAAGTAAAGTGTCTGGATGAAAAAATTTGGGTATATTTAATAAACGGAAAAAAGACTAATGGAGTGGAAATGTATGGAGCCCAGAACATATAGGTATGGGAACAATTTAGAAAGAAAGGGAGGGGACAAGCTCTTGTAGGGTATTAAGCCATGAGTAAAAGGTAGGATATGTGGATCCATTGAAGAGGTTTTGACGTCAATGTAACATTATCTAAAAAAATGGCACTAACTTCTGAGTGAAGAATGATTTCAGAGACTTCCGAGTAAAGATGGCAGATTGAGCCCACATGGAACTCCCCACTCTGCTCTAATTGTATGTAATTGATCTAAACAAAGAAAACAGTTCTTTCTGAATTTCACTCTGAACAAGTAAGGAAACACTTAATAGTAATTAAAGTATGTAGGCATGAGAAAGTGGGACCTGACATAGATTGTCACCTAAATATCAATGCCTATGGTAGGACAGATTCCTTGGCACCAAGTTGGGAACCAGGGGCCTATAAGATATCATTATAATCTCCTGCAATGATAAATAAGAGTCTAGTCAATATATTTTCTCCATTTCTATCAGCCTTTTGTACCATGATTCCTTCTAAACATCACATATTGTAAGACAGAGCAGACTATTCAGGTTTCCAAACATACTATGTCCTTTTACTGTTCGCTTCTTTGTATTTGCCTTAACTTTGACCTGGAATACCTATCACATCTCTTATCCCAACAACATAGATATATCTTTTCTTATTTATGCATACGCTTCTTGTTTGTTATGCTTATTTTTTTAATGTTTTATTTATTTTTGAGAAAGAGAGAGACAGTGGGGGAGGGGAAAAGAGAGGGAGACAGAGGATCCACAGCTGGCTTTCCACTGACAGCAGAGAGCCTGATGAGGTCCCGAAGTCATGAACCACTGGGAGATTATGACCTCAGCCAAAGTCGGACACTTAAACCAAGCCACCCAGGCACCCCAGCTGTTACGCTTATTGTTAAAGCATTACTAGAAGGTGGCTTAGTGATGGGAACAACACTACTTCTTGTCTCGTACAGGTACAGTAACATTTCAACCACTGCCATCCAACGTGATTGTGTGTCAACTGCATAATCTTAATCCTTCAAACAAGAAACTAGAACTCTTAGGTAGGTAATTAGCAAGTAGCAAAGGTAAAATTTTGTGTGGGGGGGGTTGGGTGAGGGGGTGGCATTAATTGTAAAGATAACAATGTGGCTATTACTAGCTCCAGTATACCAGGACTTAAGATAAACATGCCATTTGGAGATATTAGAGAAACTTGAGGCAAAGTACATGAGAAGTGTATATATAAATGTTCTGTAGTGTATTGTGATTATTTTATAAAGAAAATTGTGGATAGGAGAGTGTCTAGAATTCTTATAGGCATGTTGTGAGCTTTAATCATGGCAGAAATCTGTCATTTAAAAGCCTGATTTTTTTTTATATATTTGCTATTGTTGCTGTGGTGGTGGTGGTGGTGTGTGGTGAGAATTACAAGTTTTCTATTGTTTTTCTTTCATTTTCCATTTGTATTTAAGTCTTTATTAATTCTCAGCCAGTGGAAGAAGCATCTGAGTAAAAGAAGTCTTAAGGAAAAGTGAAAATCAAATTTATCCTTAAGAGATCTTTAAAGAGATATTATCTGTGGGCAGTGGCCAACTGTCACTTCCTGAGTTTTGAAATGAAAAGCATCTTTCCAGTTCTAATATCCAAGAGTGGTACATTTGAACACATATCTCAACTAGTGGGAAAAAGTCAAGGAGTTTTGCATAACCCCAATATATATGTGTGTGTGTGTGTGTATTTGTATATGTATGTGTGTGTGTATATATATATGTATGTGTATATATGTATGTATGTATATGTATATGTAGAATTTATTAATTAAATACATACATTTATATTAAGTTCAGGTTCTCCAGAGAAACAAAACCAAGAGAGAGGCTCTGAGACAGAGAGCAACAGAGAGAGAGATTGATTGATTGATTATAAGTGGCTCAAGAGATCACAGAGGCTACGAAGTCCCACCATCTGTAGTCAGCAAGCTGGAGACCCAAGAAACCCAGATGGTATAAGTTCCAGTCTGAAGTCTGGAAAACACCAATGCCCAGCTGAGGCAGTTAGGCATCTGTAGTTCCCTTTTACTACCAGGAAGGTGAGCCTTTGTGTTCCATGCAGACCTTCAACTCATTGGATGAAGGCGACCCAGTTTACTCATTCTGCTGATTCAAGTGTTAATCTCATCCTGAAACACCTTCACAAACACACCCAGAATAATGTTTGACCTAAGATCTGGGCACCTTTTGGTCAAGTTGACACATAAAATTAACCATCACACATTATCAGAAAAAAAAAAAAATTGGGAGCGCATTAGAAAAAATAAAAATTTCAAGTAATCAGTTAAAATATTAAAAGATATTTTAATGCCAGGGTCACATACTAAACCAGTAAATAAAAGTTTCTACAGAGAAAGCACAGGTATATTTTTCTCATTCCCAGTGACTGTAATATGTAACCAGGGTTAAGAGCTACTAAGTTCTAAATGGATTACAAATACCATCAGTAGCTGAGGTCTCTCACCTAAACTCCCTAGATTAACTTTGTTTTAAATACCTTTATTGATGGGGCACCTGGGTGGCTCAGTCCATTAATCTTCTGACTCTTGGTTTCGGCTCAGGTCATAATCTCATGGTTTATGAGTTCAAGCCCCACATCATAGGGGCTTGGGATTTTCTCTCTCCATCTCTCTCTGCTCCTCCCCCACACACTCTCTCTCTGTCTCTACCAACATAAGTAAACTTAAAAAATAAATAAATAGGTTTATTAAGGAATGATAAATACAATAAACTACACATATTTCAAGTTTGATAAGTTTTGATGTCCATACACCCATGAAAGCTTCATTACAAGATTATGAGCATAAGTATCACTCCCAAAAGTTTCATCATGGACTTTGTTATCCCCTTCCTCCTTTGCCCCCATTCCCTGGCCTCAGGTGACCAGTGATCTGTTCTTTGGTACTACTGAATCATGTGGACTCTGTAGAATAATGTATAAATTGGCTTTATAGAAGTTTAAATTTTCAATAAATGGAATCATATAGTATCTAGTTTGTCTACTTTCAATTGCATAGTTATTTTGAGATCCATTTGTTTTGTTGTGTGTATCAATGGTTCATTTTTTTTTTTATTGCTGAATAGTATCCCCGTGCATGGATATATTGCAATCTGTTTATCCATTCATCTGAACATTTAAGTGGTTTCCAGTTTGGGGCTATTCTATATAAAGCTTTGAACTTTCATATAAATAAATAAGTAAGTAAATAAATAATATTTTAATATTATCTTTGTTATTGATCCAATTTTACTTAATTAAAATTTTGGACAAGTCTTTTGGAGGTCATTGCCTAGAAGATTTTTCCTTCATGGCTATTGAAATTGTACCTTTCTTCCAGTCATCCTTTATATTTCTAATCAAATTTAATTCCCCCCATTTCCATCCTTCTGTAACATTTATGCCCTTCTCTTAGAATTCAACTCAGTTTGTTTCTTGGTAAAGATATAGAGATGTCTATGTGTTGCCTATTTTTCTCAGTAAGTTCCTCAGCTATCAGTGCCAAAGTTGTTGATTGCTTAGGTAAAAAGACTTAATTTCCTATTTAAAAAATGAAGGGATTTTCCAAAATGAATAGTGGATGATATTTAAAACTCACCTAGTTCAAATTGTGGACACATTTTTCACATTAAAGGCTCAAGCACAATACTACATTTCAATTTCACACACAGAGCAATTTCCTAACTGAATATTCTAAATTGCAATCCTCTGAAAACTATGGCAGAGATGTGCCCTCCCCTTATACAGTTTAACCAACACGAAAAGACCCACATTTGAAACCTGAGTCAACCCTGTGAAAAAAGAGAACTGCTGTGGAGCGAGAAAACTTTATTGCTATTCTTGATCGCATTCTGGTTAGGGAGAATAATGAACTTCACTAAATCCTTCAGAATAAGCCAAATATTCCTCCCTGAGCACTTTCTTACAGAGGAGAGTTGAATCTGTTAATCAAATGGTTGGCCAAGAAAGGCCTGAAAAAGAGCGTTGATAAACATTTTAAGTGATGTAAAAGTCATTTTGAAATAGACATCCTTACCATGAATACGTGATGATGAATACTAAAAAGTTGAGGGAATAGTAGCAGGAGTAAGGTAAAGAATTGGTAAATTTTCATGCTACACAATTTTTGTCATTTGAAAGCTTCTCCTCCGTTTTCCCAAAGCTGTCACCAGCCTTCAGAATTTCTTGGGGAAAGATCCTAAACTTACCCAAACCTAGATAGAGGTATTTTTAGGCTGCCAGTGTGCCGGATATGAAGTTGTACTTATCTACAGAACCCTAGAGAGAATGGAATGTTCTCTAGGACTTCAAAGCAACTAGATTTAGAATTAGCACTGAAGATTTTAGAGATGGATTGGTTTGCCTTCTAGAGCAGAGAGAGATTGGCACTGTAGGGGGCTCTTGCAACATATGGTTTAGTCCATCTGGAATGGGGGTAGTGTGCTGTTGTTGCCAACTGCTCACTGCATGTTCTGGGCTTAGACAAGTCTAAATAAAATAAAATAAATGTACATTGCACTGAAGCAAAGTGTTTAGTGCTGGAAAGTCATCCATAAAGGAAATTTAAAGGGGGATAGATCTGTTCTCCAGCCACTTCTTTCCAGAAAAGATTAGTTTTGGGAAAGGCAGTGTGAAGTCAGGTCAACAAACCAGCATATGCATAAGGATTCTGTAGCTTTGCCACAATAATAATTGAAAATAGTTGACAGAGGCAAGGCTGCCTGAAAGATTTCCCAGATTATTATTTAGAGAGAAACCTTACCTTTACCAAGCAGCTAAAATATCGTAGTCCTAAAACATCATGAACACAGGGGCCTTATTTCTTGTTAGCCACAGTATGTCTACAGCTTAGCACAATAGCTTGCATGTGATAGACACTCAAAATATTTGCTGCAATTTTAGATGAGTAGAGTTACACAGCATGTATCTATGAGCACACTCAGAGCCTTGGTGGCTTGTTCTGTATAAACAAGGTTGAATTTTCATCATTTAATTTTACTCTTAGATATTTAACTATTAAGATAAATAACATAAATAGTATAAAGTAAAAGGTGGGAGAGGGAAAATTAGGATCTCCTGTCACTGTCAGTGTCATCCTGACTCTCCATAATCTTAGGAAACACCTCTGGGTTTCAGTTTCCACAACAGTAACATTAATGGCTTAGACAAAATGGTCTTTTAAAAGTTCCAGTAAAAATTTCCAATATAATCCTGCTTTCTTTTCTACAGGTATTGATTAGTCTTTTTCCTTCTTTTTTATTTCATTCATTCTATCTCTTTTCCTCTGGATTCCCTTTTTCTTTCTCTTTTTTCTCTCCTTTTTCTCCTTTTTTCTCTGTGCTTCTGTCTTTCTCTCACTTTCTTTCTCTCTTTCAGATAGAAGATAGGCAGAATAGATAGATAGATAGATAGATAGATAGATAGATTGGTAGATGGATCCATCTTGTCTTTTTCGAAGGCAGATATCAAATGTAATTATACTAACCATTGGTATCTTAGTGGGTTCGCAAGAGTATGAGATCTTTACTTCTTGATTTAAGTAGCTGAGTCATGTCAGAAGCTGCTAAGTGCTTCCACAGCAGAGGTCTATAGCATTATTGTATACAGTGATTCCTAGAAATATCTAGCAAATTCCACAACTCTATGTCAAGGCTTAAAAGCCTTATATAAATGTCTGGTGTCATTTTCATTAATGATAATTATCTTTTCCTGAACGGGGCAGGGGAGAAAAGAGAGATTCTCATTTAATGGGAATATTTAGCCAAACATTGTTTTTCCCTAGTAGCCAAATAACTAAAACACATTGAAGTATTAAATCAAATTTATATGGCATTTTATAACTGTATGACACAGCTTTGATTATGCAGTAAAGAAAGCAGGTTTTCAGAACTTTATGACATGGTATCTGGAGAGAGGTTTTTACAAGAAACTCCATTTTCTTTGGGGAGCTAGTTATGGGCAGTGCCCTCAGGCAGCAGCAAAGCCATTGTCTCCAGGAGTCTCATAGTCTGGCCTGGAGCTTTTGCTGGGAGCACTTTTTCATTATTTATTACAATCACGAGAACAGTATAGTATAAATCTTTTGCAAACACTGTAATCACGAGTTTGTTAGTAAAAAAAATCAGTTATTAAATTCAAAAACAAATTTTGAAAGAACAGAAAATATAGAAAATCAGGTTTGACCATAAGAAAAAAAATTACTATTTTCTCCAATCCAATTTTCTTTATTTAAAAAAACCAGGTGTCCCTGATATTCATTCTCACTTCCCAGAGGCAACTACCATGAACATTTTCTTGTGTTTATATAGCTTGAGAGAGAGAGAGAGAGAGAGAGAGAGAAAGAGAGAGAGAGAGTGTGTGTGTGTATCTTGTTTTCACTTATTATTAGTTATCTTTTTTCCAATAATGAAAATTATAGGTCTATTAAATAAAATCTACTGATGGTTATGTTGTAATTTATCTAATTAGTCTCTTGATGAACAATAAAGTTTTCTCTAATTTAAAAAATGTAATATAAAGTGTGCATGTAATTATATATTAATGCAAATAAAAATGCAGTATAAAAATAAACATATTTATGTGGCATTAAACATCCTTGCATGCATATCTTTGTCTGTTTCAGTTAGTAGATCTATCAGAAAAGTCCTCAGAAATGAAATCGAGTCTAAGAGTACGTGCACCCTAAGTTTGATGGATGGTGCCAAATTGTTATCCAAAGGAATGTGCTCACATACACGCCTACATCCACTCCAATACTGGGTAATATTGCCTATTTAATCTTTTCCTGTCTGAATGGTGAAAATTTGTATCACATTGTTCTAATTTCCATCATATTATGAGTGAGGTAGAACTTCTTTTCATGTGATTGTTGGTATTTCTATTTCTCTTCCTGTGGATTCATAATGTGAATACATTTTTAATTTGCAGTCTCAGTAAGTCCTCTTAATTTCTGCCAAGTTTCCTTAGTGGCTACAAAGGATTCTTAAAATAAAGGATATTCCCCTTCACCACTTCTGAACAACAGTCCAAAATGAGGACAACACTGTCTCAGTCAGGAAATGTTGGAGAAGTGAGGAGGGAGGAACAGGAGGAGGAGGAGGAGGACGACTAGAGAGAGAGAGCGCAATGGAGAGAGACAGACTAGAGAGAGACACGAGGTGAAGTTTCAACTCCCACGATGTGTAATATTGAACCCCACACCTGTTCAAGAGATGTGCCGGGGGCCATCACGGTGAGAGGGGCATGGCGGCAATCCTGGGAATTGCTGTGACCCCGCTTGCCCTCTTTACCCTGGCATCGGTAGCAGGGACTGTTAAAGTAGAGAACCCAGAGCAGCATCATAGTTCTGCATTGGATTTGCAACCAAAGGTAAATGTATTCCTCGATGTCCTCCTCTAATTGCATTCTTGTAAGTAAACACGGGCGTCCATAAATCTCGTACTCACCTGTCCACCCCTGTGGAGATGACACACCTGGAGAATGACTTCCATCCCCAGACTCCCCCACATCGCCTAGTATGCACTATGAGTGAATCATGACAGGCAGGTGGGATATTCTCATAACATTTATGGTCATTTCCTAGCATGAGTAAATGATGTGGCTGCTTTTGCTAATGAAACATTAAATGGCGTCCTCTCGCTCCATTTATATGTCAGGACTACGGAGTAATAGAATTGGGGAATCATACATAAAAGTCCAGTCTCCTAACTTTATTGCCCTTAGAAAGGACTTTTTTATTCAGCTTTCTCCAATTCTGAAAATAAATAACCAAGAACAAACCTAACTTTTTTCACCCATTTTGATTTATCAGTCATTATCATTATCACCGCTTGCCTCCTGCACTGCTCACTGGCTGGTGCTAACAATAAAAATCGAGGGATGTGGGACGGATTCACAGAAGAGCAGTAATGATAATATGGGAAGAGGGGGGATACAGAGAATCCTAAAAATAATAAAAATCAGTACTCGATCTTTTTTTAAGTAGGGATTGGAATCAAATTTTCCTCTGTTCCTGTACAAGGATTATTTATAGACTGGTATAAGGAAACAAATTCTGAAAGAGGGACCACTGCCAGCTCAGGCTCTTGAAGTAAAGGCAAGGTCAAGTCCCCTGATCAGTAGAACACCTTGTGAGTAACAAACAAAGTTAGTTCGCCTTCGATTTTCCTAGTGGCCTAGTTGGCTGCATCCTTTCTTTGACGTTAAGGAACCAAAGTGCCTCTAAGAGACCTATGGACTTATGGATGTGCAAGAAAAGCTTCCAGTTTGTAGATGTGTACATTTAACCAATATTTTACTTTATTCTTTCTCTGCCATTATTAAACACAAATAAAACAGACGTGTGTGTTTAGTGGGGTACTACATGCTGGGTATGCAAAACTCTGCCCACATCACATCTATGCATTCTCAGTTTATAACTAAAACAACGCCGATCTTTGACAGAATTTTGGAGCCAGCGTTAGGAGACATAACTCTGCATTGATCGCAAACAGCAAATTACTCAACAGCCAGGGGAATGAGTCAGCAACATTTTGATAATTTTATTTACTCTGAGGAAACCAAATAACAGGTTTCCATTGAATAAATATGATTTTGTTTATTCAATGACAAATACAAACTGGAAAATAAAATTGTTTTTCAAAAACTCCAGAATCACATGATTCATCTTGAAAATAGAATTCTTGCTTACAATAGTGTTTGGGATTTTTTTTTTTTAAAGTATTGCGGAATCTAATCCTTGATATGTTTGAACAGTAAATTTCCTTTGGTCCCTATTTTAGTCATTTCCTACATTCCATGAACAGGATATGGGAGGAGTGGTTATTTCTCATTTATCTAATCTTTCTCTAACCTTGGAAACTAAAGGTTAAATTCAATTCCATTCTTGCCCATGGGCTAACAGAAGGGAATCATTCAGTCATACCAAGCACCCACTTAATTTTCTTTATGAGACATTATCCTCTACAGATAGCAATAGTAAGGGACTGGAGAAAAAACAACAACAACAATAAAACAAAACAAAACACAACCTGTGTTTCCCATTAAAAATACCTGAAATCTCTCTAACTTTAGCAGAGAAAAACTGTGATAGAATGTTCCTCACTACAAATAGCTTCCAAGTAGTACCATGCAAATATAACTTCTTTCTTAAAAAATTTTTTTATGTTTATTTATTATTGAGACAGAGAGAAACAGAGCATGAGTAGGGGAGGGACAGAGAGAGAGAGAGGGAGACACAGAATCTGAAGCAGGCTCCAGGCTCTGAGCTGTCAGCACAGAGCCCGACGTGGGGCTCAAACCCATGAACATGAGATCATGACCTGAGCCGAAGTTGGACGCTTAACTCACTGAGCCACCCAGGTGTCCCAAATATGACTTCTATCAGAATAGTTACCTTCTTTTCTATGGTGAAATTGTAATTGCTAAATGTTTAATAATAGACTGATAAGAATAATCTCCTTTCTTCATGTATGAAGATGATGTTATTGATCTTTCAAATTTGTCCTGTAATTCAGATTATTGTCTAGCAATGAAGAAAATTTAGAATTTTTTATTCATTGCAATGCAAATGGGGAAGAAATAGAAAAAATAATAATCACCTTAAAAATAGAAATCTGGAAGGAAAGTATGAAAAGGAGCTTGTAATTTTACATTGATCATTGTGTTCTGTACAGAAGCAAGATACAAATAGAATAATAAAATAAAAATTAAAGGCATAACAATTTTCAGGATCGGAAGACTTGAGAAAGTATTGCTGCATTTGCTGTTGGTCTGTGGACAGTTGAACTTCTCAGTCTTCATAAATGAGAGTTTTTTTACTTTCCTCACCAGTTAGATGACATTCTCCAACCCCAGAAAAGCTGATTCTTGAGAAAAATTGTGATTATCCACAGATTCTGGAAGTTTGCTTTGTTTATTGGTAGAAATAATCTAACTTTGAATATTTGTCCTAGGATACAAATGGGAAGAATAAGACATTAGAAACAAATAGAGGACTGGAGATGTAATGACTGTAAAAAAAAAATATGTTATGTGCAAACTCTATATCAACTTTGCCAAAAGTTCTCTTTCATTTTGTATTACCCTAAGAAGTAATTGTCTTTCCTATTCTCTTATGTTTGAATTCTAGAAGCAAAATTTAAAATATTATTTAAGGACAAAAGAGTGCATATGTGTAACTTTGCAACAAACTGGTATGTTGTTAAAGAGCACCCCTACTCCCAAACTGAAATGTAACTAATCAGTCTCAGAATTCACAGCCTTTGGATAGGAAGTGAGTTTGGAGTGTAGTCTGATCATTTTCTGTCTTTTGCTCTGAGGTAAGTCAAAATGGGTTTGTGTCTGCAAGTTTTTGGAAACAGGAGAAATGCAGATCAGGTTATATTCATAAACTTTTAGAGTTTTTGAACAATAACAGAAATAGAAATATCATTAAATTTGCATTTAGAATTAAAATTCAAAAGCATATGGAGGATAATTAGTTTATAAACAAATGCAAAATGAAAACTTTGCAAAAGTAAAGCATTCAGTGGATTGTTTTGAGTAGCATAGACATTTCAACAATATTTGGTTTTCCAGTCCATGAGCATGGAATGTCATTCGATGTCTTTGTGCCATCTTCAATTTCTTTTATCAATGTTTTACAATTTTCAGAGTACAGGTCTTTTACCTTTTTGGTTAAGTTTAGAAAATCCAGAAGTAAACCCACAACTTGTATGGTCAATTAATCCTTGACAAAGGAGGAAAGAATATCCAATGGGGGAAAAAAATACTTTCTTCAAGAGATGGTTTTAGGAAAACTGGACAGCTACATGCAAAAGAATGAAACTGGACAACTTCCTAACACCATACACAAAAATAAACTCAAAATGGATTAAATATCTAACTGTGAGACCTGAAACCATAAAATTCCTAGAAGAGAACACAGGCAGTAATTTCTCTGACATCAGCCGTAGCAACTTTCTCTAGATAGGTTTCCTGAGGCAAGGGAAATAAAAGTGAAAATCAACTATTGGGACTACATCAAAATAAAAAACCATGTGCACAGTGAAGGAAACAATCAACAAAACTAAAGGGCAACCTACAGAATTGGAGAAAATATTTGCAAATGGCATAGCTGATAAAGGGTTAGTATCCAAAATATATGAAAAACTTATACAATTCAACACCCCCCAAAACAAAAAAAAATCCCATTAAAAATTGAGCAGAAGATATGAATAGACATTTCCAAAGAAGAAATACAGATGGCCAACAGACACATTAAAGTGTGTTCCACATCACTCATCATCAGGGAAATTCAAATCAAAACTACAATGGGATATCACCTCACACCTGTCAGAATGGCTAAAATAAAAAAATATAAAAAAACAAGTGTTAACAAGGATGTGGAGAAATAGGAACACTTGTGCAAAGTTAATGAGAATGCAAATATGTGCAACCACTGTGGAAAACAGTACTGAGTTTCCTCAAAAAGTTAAAAATAGAACTACTCTATAATCGAGTAATCACACTACTGGGTATTTACTCCAAAAATACAAAAACACTAATTCAAAGGAACACATGCACCTTATATTTATAACAGCATTATTTACAATAGCCAAATTATAAAAGCAGCCCAAGTGTCCATCGATAGATGAATGGATAAAGAGGAAGCGCTTTATATACACAATGAAATATTATTCAGCCATAAAAAAGAATGAAATTTTGCCATTTGCAACAACATGTTTAGAGATAGAGAGTATACATATGCTAAGTGACATAAGTCAGTCAGAGAAAGAAAAATACTATATGATTTCATTCATATGTAGAATATAAGAAACAAAACAAATGAGCAAAGGAAAAGAAAGAGAGAGAGACAAACCAAAAAAAGGACTCTTAACTATAGAGAACAAACTAAGGGGAGATGAATAGGGAGATGAGTTGAGATAGATGATGGGGATTAAAGAGTACACTTATCATGATGAGCAGTGGGTAATATATGGAATTAGTGAATCACTAGATTGTACATCTGAAATTATTATAACACTGTATGTTAATTATACTGGAATTAAAATTAAAAACAATAGAAAGTAAAGCATTCAGCAGTGAAATATTGTAAACTATAATTCACATTTTAATAAAGGAATCATGGTTAATGATGTCTTCTGAAATTTAGTTGCCTAAGCTAGGTCTTCACCTCATGAGAAGACTACTTAACTGTTGGATACTTCTAGCAATTAGAGGCTGTGAATAGAAGGAAGCCAAGGCCAATTCTGCCTTCCTCCCCTGTGAGGGGAGTCACCTTGTCCTCAGACAGAAAAAAATCTTTCAATAAGATATTTTAAGAGTTGAAATAGTACTTTAACATCCAAATTTCCATGCAAAAGATCTTACCAACATTCTGTCAACAAATTGGTAGTCTCTGGTCCTATATTCTCTATTTTCTGTTACAATTAAATATATTTCTCTATTAAACCCCAGAAGTATTTAATGATAATAATATTATAGATTGTCATCATCTTTTAAGTAATAATGTAATTATTTTTACAGTGATGTGGCACTTTATTCACAATCTTCTGATCTCAACTTGGTTTCACAAGAATGCACAGTCTGATCAGGCAAGTGTGGTGTTTGTTTCTCCATGTAACAGAAAGAAATTATCTCATCCACCTCAAGAAACCTGCAGGAATCATGAAACAGTCTTTTGAGAAGTCTTGTTTATTTTTCTCTGTACTTAATTCTCTTGCAAGCAAGATATGCAGGGCATGGTTGAAGCGAGTGACTGAGTGGAAGGGACAAAAGGAGTTTGAGTGGAACCCAGACAAGGCAGGGCCATTAGAGCCACGTCAGTCTCATTGTTTTTGTCCAGAAAAGATACTTGTAGAGGCTAGTTCTAATTCACTTCTGTTTCCAAGTGAATTCAACCTAAATGTGGGGTTTGCTGAATGTTAATGATCTGATCTTCATTCCAGTAGGTCAGAAATTCCAGTGTGAATACTCCAGTAGTCACTTTAGTTCTGCCCTCCTAGGCGTAAGGATTACTCTGGGACGAGGGGCCTCTCTAGACATAGTAATGTAATAAGGCATCTCAACTACTCTGAAAATCCTCTGTTAAAATGGCTACCTTTCTGAATCTGTGTAGCTGATGTTAACAGTACACTGTTATTTTAAAAAAGGGGTAAACAGAAGCATCATAAGAAACTTGTTTTCAAATCTAGAAAAGATTTTCAACCTGCAAAAGGAAGTTTTATAGTCTCATTTTCATCTCAACTTAAATGTTTCATTCTCCTCTATAAATGTATCTTTTTTTTAACAATTTTTAAATGCTTATTTATTATTTTGAGAAAGAGAGAGCAGAGGAGGGGCAGAAAGAGGGAGACACAAAATATGAAGCTGGCTCCAGGCTCTGAACTGTCAGCACAGAGACCGATGCAGGGCTCGAAACCAGGGACCACAAGATCATGACCTGAATCAAAGTCGGCCACTTAATGGACTGAACCACCCAGGTGCCCCAATAAATGTATCTTTTATACGTTTGGTAAAAAAAAAAAACACTCCAATTTAAATCTAAATTAAATTAGGCCAAATAATTAGGGAAAATATTGTTTTTGTTAAATTTACATTTTTACATTATTTGAGTTGGGAACATATTCAAGAATTTTCTTGAAATCAAGAGAAATGCTCCATTTCTATATATTAATAAAGACTGAAGTAGGGATTATACAGAAAATAGAAAAGTAATTACTAAAGACTGTAATTTCTTTTTTTTAAATTTTTAACGTTTATTTACTTTTGAGAGAGAGACAAAGAGAGAGAAGGAGGGATCGTGAATGGGGGAGAAGAGAGAGAAGGAGGGAGAGGGAGAATCTCAAACAGGCTCTGCACTGTCACTGCAGAGCCCGGTGTGGGGCTCAAATTAATGAACCATGAGATCATAACCTGAGCTGAGATCGAGTCAGGCACTTAACCGACTGAGCCACCCAATCACCACTAAAGATTGTAGTTTTATTTGTATTTTCAACCTGATCACATCTCCCTAAGCCAGAATGAAGGTAGCTTTAATTCAATGAAAAGGATTATACTCATTTTTAGGCACATTTGTTTTTCAATACTTCTGCCAGTGTTAATGTGGTTTAAGTGATGTGCCACTTACAGCCAGGAAGATTTGAGTGTGAATCCCAAACAGCTGTTTATGACTGTTTATACTTATCCTCATTCTAACTCAGTTTTCTCATCTGTAAAATGGGATAAGACATTTAGTTCTCTACTTTGAAATACGATAGTGAAAGCAGTAAACACGGGCTTGCACATAATAAATACTTAATATGTGCCTTCTCCTACCTTCTTTTCTGTATATTAATGTGTTACATACACATACGGGACATTTTTGTAACCAAAAATACATAAAATAGTTTGAGGAACTGACTGTGGTATAGAGGAAAAAATATAGGCTTTGGAATCATAGAAATTTTTATGTAATTCTCAGCTTTTTCATTTCTTAGATTTGTTATCTCTAAACCTCAAGCTTTGCATTGATGAAATGGAAGTAGAACAATCTACCCTCTAAGATTTGGGGTGATTAAATGTGCAAAGTACCGAGCATAGAACCTGTCATTAGGCAGAGCCCTAGTGAATGATCACTGCTATTATTTATTGTTCTAGTTTTGGTTTAAAGAACACAATGTCAGTGTTATCAAAAGTCATGTTGACAAGAAGTCAATCAGAAGTGGAGTCTAAGAAATAAAAGAACATATTCAAAAATTTTAATACCAGGATACAGATATAACATTTGATAATGAATGATTATCATTCAGAGTGAAAACAAGAATTTTATCTTGATATAATAAAATCTGCTAGTAACTGAAATATAAAATATATTATTGTTTTATGTGACTTAACTTTTCTGTTTTTCAAATTAAAAATATATATACATATGTATTGTAGTCCCCATTTATCACTTCTTATTCAAGGGAAATACATTTTTTTCTCTTCAGAGTATAAATATGGCAATATTTCATAGGAAGATGAAGAAGTCTGACAAAATTATGTAAGGGTTATTTCTGTTATAACTTCTGTGATGCTAACCCTGACTGTTTTAATCTCTCATTATGAAATCATACCATACTTTCCTTTTCATCACACCAGGCAGCATGTACTATAAATAGCTTAACTAAGAATTATAATTCTTTAATTTTTTCTTTTTTTTTTTT
>CM053567.1:112722946-112893142 GCA_028646485.1 Cryptoprocta ferox | reverse complement strand
ACTGGATATTAATCTGAAGAAAATAAAAACACTAACTTGAAAAAAAATATGCATCCTCATGTTCATGACAGCCTTATTTATAATAACCAAGAAGTGGAAGCAACCTAAGTGTCTCTCAGTGGATGAATGTATAAAGGAAATTATATTATATATATATATATATATCGCATTTTCTTTATGTATATATAATATATATGAAATGGAATATTATTGAACCATAAACAGGAAGGAAATCATGGCACATAGAATAACATGGATGACCTTGAGGGCATTATTCTAAATAAGTCAGATAAAGACAAATTTTAATTTTTTCTTTATTGAATTTTATGATAAACCAATTACCTATAAACTACATAAAAGATAAATCAACTAATCAATTATCCTTATTAATATGGTACACTGGTGAGGTCTACCAAATGCTTAGAATGAGACAGAAATTCATGTTTTCATCTTCCTTCCAACAACACACCTTGTCCAAGTCCTCTATCCATATAATACTTTCCATCTTTCTTTTGTATTTGTCTTATAGTCAAGGGAGGAGAATGCTTACAAATGTCCATGTTGGAAGCCCATTAAGAAGCACTAAAGAATTAGAGCTTTTCTGCCATTATCTCATTGGATTCTATAAGAGCTTCCATGAAAGCCACTTACATTCATTTTGGAACATATACATCTATCTCCTCCACACTCTTGTGCCAGACTCTCTAATAAGAATGCTCCTTACAGCCAGCATAAGGTGGCCGGTTTTAATATTAGGAATAATTTAAAAGCCCAGGGAACACAGAGTTAGAACTAAAATGTTATGCCAAATCAAACCATGAGTCTATGGCTTTATTCAGATTCTATTGGCTGGAGCAGAGGAGGCAGTACAGACATTTTGACAAGACTTCAACATCAAAGTTATTGTTAAGACTTCAAGGTCACTCTTAAATCTGTGGAAATTAGAAAGACTTTAATCTCTAGCACAATTCATTCATTCTATTTATTCAACATATATTTATAGAGCATTGTGGGTCAGGCATTCTACTTTCCAGGGTTAACAATGAATACATCAGATACAATTCCCTATCTTCATATAACTTGTATTCTGGCAGTGGAAGGCAGATGACACAAATAAGTAAACTATGTAATAATGTCTGTTGTCAATACTGGAGAAAATAAATTACAAAAGTACAATGGGCTGTTAATGCTGGGAAGTGTTATCACTTCATGTAGGGCGGTCAAAGAAAGTCTCATTGAGGATGCACCATTTGAGCAGAGACCTAAAAGAGATGAGCAGAGCAGAGCATGTGGCTATCTGGGGAAAGAGCATTCCCACAAACAGGACAGTAAATGGAAGACCTGAATGGCAGCAGGCGCCATGTTCAAAGCACAGGAAGAAGGCAATGTTGTGAGAGCTGAGCAATTGAGAGCAGAGTCAATGAGGTGGAGAAATAATGACAGAATTTATGGGCCATTGTCAAGATTTTGGCTTTCACATGGAATTATGGGGAGAGCCACAGGGGGTTTTAGCCGAATGGTGTCACAATCTCACTTGCATTTTTAAATAATTCATCTGTTTTCTGTGTGTAGAAATGACTGAGCAGAGGGAGTGGGACACTGTTGCAAGCGGTTCAGGAGGGATGATAATGACAAGGATCAGGGCGGAGGTGGTGAGGGTGGTGAGATGGTTGGGATGCATTTGAAAATAAAGACCCAAGCACATAGTTCTGCAATATCTTAGATCAGCAGTATTAAGGAACTTCTCAATCTGAGGAAGTACAGTTTCCTGGAAAATCTTTATTGCCTAATTAAGTAGGGGAAAATACTTTTAAGTGGTCTCCTGAGTCTTTTGTCACTTCACCATACTCAGCCCTACTGGAATGCCAGAACTCAGCAACTCTTCTGGGTGAATAGGTGGACTATAAACAATGATCTCTCCTTCCATATTCATTTAGGAATGTTGTACTTGGCACAATGGATTTTCAGTAGCTAAAGGCTCATTTCCTTAGGTCAACATACCATCTGGCAGTTAACAAAGACTTTCCTGATAAATCTTAAGATATAGAGCAAGGCAGTTGATTTAGAGAAACATCCAGCTCTGGAATCCAAAGGAAGTATTGAATCCACACTCAATGTAGAAAGCCAGTGCAATCCCCTCCCCTCAACCACTTCATCATTTAAAAGAAAAGATAAAGATTAGGTAGCAACCATAAGTTATTAAGAGTCTTACAATTTCTTAGAAGTCAGAACCACAAAACTTTATTTTCCAGTACTATAAAAATCAATTTTGCTTCATAGCAATAAAAGTCAGGACATAACACCAAAGAAAGTATTTAATGATACACTTATATAATTGCTGTCTTAGTTAATTTCCTACATGAAGTCTGAAGTTTTAATATTGCATAATATTTATATATTAACATATAAATTCCATATAATGGGTTCTTTTAATTCCATATAAGAACCATATAATGGGTTCTTTTAATTGAGCCCATTAGAAGATGTACTATATCTTGGGATGCCTCCACTAAACAGGTAGTCCATCAACATTTTTTTGACTGATATATACAACTTCTCCATTTTCCTAGAAGAAGATATTTTATGGTCAGATACAATAGTACTCATTTGAAAATATTCTGAAACTTCAAAACACCATCTTCAGGATCACATTAGGAGTGCAAGAATGTTTAGTTTCAAACATTGTCCATTTCTTCAGAATGATGGGACACTCCATCCTCTGAGAAAGTCTGGCACAAATGATATAAAGATAACAAAACCATTGACTGTCTGTCTAACAGTGTGCTAATCATATCATATGTGCTAACCCATTTAACATCACAGTTCATTTCTAACAATATTGACTAATATTTATGCATCTTTACTACATGCAATATGTTTTTAAGTGTTTACAGTGTAAAATCTTTCACCAGTTTTACAAGGGAAAAACAAAGGCTTGGAGTTTAAGTGAACTGACATAAGCAAAGATTTCTATCAAGGCATAAAGCTTACGTTCTTAACCATCACACAATGAATTTACGTTAAGATTTAAACATAACTGTACTTGTGGGTTTATATGTATATATATGGATTTACACATACCTTTTCATTGTTACATAAAAATGGTTTTTTGTGACTTATTTGTTTCCCTTAATATAGCCCACCTAGAATACATGAATTGTTCGATTCTCTAACATACATTCTTCTGGTTGGTACTAATGGATATACAAAGGGAAAGGTCCAGGCTTTGGAGCAAGGTTAGTTTGCTTATGATGTGGCCACAAGAAACATCCAAAAATAGGATGAGACTTCTGGAATGCAAGAATCTGGGTGCTCAGTTGGTTAAACAAACATCCAACTTTTGATCTCGGCTCAGGACAGGATCTCATGGTTTGTGAATTCGAGGCCCATGTCATATTCTGTGCTGACAGCATGGGATTCTGTCTCTCCCTCTCTCTGCCCCTTCCCCTCAAATAAATAAATTAATTAAAAAAAAGAATCTCTTTAGGCAAATTAATTGTGTTTTTCCCATCTTTCAATGCCTCACTCATGCATTGCAGTTGTAAACTCTCAGCTTATTTTTTTGTGAATATATTTTCCATTATTGATATGTTAAGCTTATAAATAATGTATTTATAATAACATTTTTATATGTATATATGTGTTTGTTTTATTTTTCTTTTTCTTCCTATGAAATGTAGTTTCTGGTCATGGGCCAATTCTATTTATGATTGGCATTTTAACCAAGGACATGAAATAAAGTTACAGATGAGACATTAATGGGCTTTGCATTATTTCAGAGTAAGTATATGCAGATATAATTACATATGTAAACCTATAGATTCACAGGAAATAACAATTGCTACTGAAAAAATACTTTTGACTATGTAGACCTATACCATTCTATAGCAGATTGAATGTCCACAGTGTAAGTGATTTAACATTTTCTGATTTACAGTGATAAATTAAAGAGCATATTAAACCACTAGTTACAAAATCCAAACCAGCTATTGGTTATATATTAAACTTCTGTCTATTTTCATTTATATAATTTTATTCTTAATTGAAGTATACTTGACATATTAGCTTTAAGTGTACAACATAGTGGTTCAACATTTATGTATCTTATGGAATGCTCACAACAATAAGTGTAATTACCATCTGTCACTATACAAAGTTATTACAATATTATTGTTGATATTTCCTATGCTGTACTTTTTATCCCTTAACTTATTATTTTATAAGTGGAAGTTTGTACCTGTTAATCCCCTTCACCTATTTCACCCATCCCCCCCCACCTCCTCCCCTCTGGCAACCACCTGTTCTCACCAACAGTTAAAAAAGCTGAACCAGCTATTGGTTATATATTAAATTTCTATCTGTCTAAAAATACCAAAACCTTATTCTTTAGCCTCATATCTAACAATACCTTCTTGAGAAAGTGAGTATTTTGAAACACAAAAACAACCTCAACTTTCATAAACAAATGTGTGTAACTTCCTTGAGAAAGGTTTATTTTTTAATTTGTTTTTGAAGGAAGTAATTGATTTTTCTTGTCAGATCTGATAAAAATAACGAGGCCTTGATTGTCTAATCTGGAGGTCATGTCCTCCTCAGGAATGAGCAGTGCATAACTCAGATTTAAGTGAATGCAAGTTCTTCTGGATCTCTCTTTTGATGTATGACTGCAACATGCTAGCACACAGCTCCTCTCCTGTGGAATTATTAACATAAGCATATTGTAACTAAAAAAATATATATGTATTTATACATACATATACAATTTCTTGTATGTTTTGTGTGGTATATCGATATATGTGGACATAATTCAGATAGCAAGACAGGGATTAAAAATACTTTTCTACTAAATTCCCATTAGTTTTGAGCACTTCCATCATATCAGGTCTACTAATCTTGAATTTCTGAAATTTTGGAAGACTCAATAGTGTTTCTTTATATCATGTACATTGTATAGAGATACAATTTGAAAGCAAATGAATAATGCAAATAAGATTGTGAGGTTATTTTTTTTTAATTTTTAAAAATGTTTATTCATTTTTGACAGAGAGAGACTGAGTATGAGCAGGAAACGGGCAGAGAGAGAGGGAGGGAGACACAGAATGAGAAGCAGGCTCCAGGCTCCAAGCTGTCAGCAAAGAGCCTGATGCGGGGCTTGAACTCACGAATGGTGAGATAATGACCTGAGCCAAAGTCAGACCCTTAACCAGACTGAGCGACCCAGGCGCCCCATGTGAGGTTATTTTTCAACATCTAAAATGAAAAAAAATTAATTTATAAGTTGTCTACAATGTAATTAGAAATTGGAGGAATTATCAAAGGACTTTTACTCTGTAGTATTTTTTAGTAGTTTGAGGATTAGCAAACAATAGAAAATGCATTTAAATGAAATCATTTCTATAATTTATGTTCTAAGTTAGATGGTTCATATTATCACTATCCTTAATTCAAATTAATGTAAGTTGAAGGTTGATGAATTAAAGACATACTATAGGCATAGAAATATGGATTTCAGTAAACCTTTATAAAGTGAATATTCTCAATATCAAAAATTTCCATGTCAAATTTATGAAGCACTATTGAACAAATACACTTAAATAGTGTTGGCCAGTGAGTAACTTAGAAGGAGGATTTTAATGTTGTACTTATAAACAATATTATTAGGTTAAGGACATAGAGGGCATGCTGATAAAAATATAAGATGACATACAGATTCTATGAAAAGGAGAATTAATATAATTACTGATAATTGTCATTTTAAAAGATCTTGATAAGACAAAGAATAGCCAAAACAAATATATGAAATTTAATAGAGCTACATAGTAAACTTACATTTATGTTAAAAAGTCAATTGTACACAAATATGAACCCAAAATGAAACCAAGACCTAAATGTAAAAGCTAAAGCTATCAAACTCTTAGGAGAAAACAAAGGGGAAAGGCTTCCCCACATTGGATTAGGCAATAATTTCTTACACATGATAACAAAAGCATAATCAGTAAAAGTAAAAATAGATAAATGGAACTACATCAAAGTTAAAAATTTAGTGCATGCAAAGGACACAGTCACAGAGTAAAAAGGCAATTTCCATAATGGGAAAAACATTTATAAATGGTGTATTTGATAAGAGATTAATATCTGGAATATAAACAGAACTACTACAACTCAACAACAAAAAATAAATGACCCAATTTAAAAATGAGCAAAAGACTTGAATAGATATTTTTACAATGGAGATATACAAATAGTCAATAGGCAAGTGCAAAGGTGCTTGACATTATTAATTATTAGGAAATTGCAAATCAAAACCACAATCAGATATCACTTCACACCCATTAGGATGGCTACTACCAAGAAAGAAGGAAGGAACGAGAGGTAAGGAAGAGAGAGGGAAGGAAGAAAGAGAGGGAAGGAAGAAAGAGAGGAAAGAATGAAAGAAAAGAAAAGTTAAGGAAAGGAAAAAAAAGAAAGGAAAGAAAAAGAAAAGAAGAGAAAAGAAAAGAAGGGAGAAACACACAAAAAAAGAAATGAATACTAAGTGTTCTATGATATCCCAAAAAACCCCACAAAATGCAATTAGCAAAGTGCTTAATATTAACTAACATTATGATGTTTTTATACTATACTACCTAATAGTCTTTTCAAGAATGAAGTTATTATGAGATATAATAAATAATTTAAAAGTATTTTTAGAGCTGTCTCTGAAAGAGATTTCTTTATTTGGGGGCCAAAAGGCATCACTCAAAATGTTTAGAAAGCTACAGAAAAGGAAGTAGATTTATCTTATGTTGAAGAAGCTTCCTACGGAATGAAATGATTGAGAATGAAATAAGCTATCCTAAAATGTGGTGAACTCCCTGCCACTGTTCTTCAAGCAGCAGCTAGAAGACTATAAGGCAGGAATGTGAGGTAAAATGAATTTCTACTCTGAATAGAGTGTTGTGCTAGACAGTATTTCCTTCTAATATTCCATGATTCTGTAACTTAAATATTTCTCTTATTAGTATTGACTCCAGTGCTCCTCACAAAGCAGTTGCTTAATTCTGAAAAATTGGCACAAGCAGAAGGTTCTAGAACACATGTAGCATAGGAAAGTGACCAAACTATCCAGTAAAATAATTGGGAAATGTCTTGAAAACTCACCATTCTGTGTGTTTACACCAATGTGCAGGTGGTGATTGGTGGTGCCAATGTGGATTGACAAAGTGGCCTTGGATGAAAATGACAGATGTTTTATTTTGTCTTTTTGAATTGTTGCTAATGCTTAACACACAATTGGGGCTGACCTTAAGGCAGAGTGAGATAAAATCTGGGGTAGAAACAGAATCTCAGGAAGTAAGGGCAGCTACTTTCACAGAGTTACTGAAGAAGAGAGGAGGAAGAGAGACACGAGTTGGGGAAGAAGAGGTACTTTTAAGCTCTTCCACAAAATAAACAGAAGTTTTCCTGCTGGAAGAGAAATGAAAGGAGTGATTTAAAAGGTGGAATCTAGGAAAAAGAGGACTGCCATGGTCAGAGTCACCAATGTCAGCTAACAGTAGAGTACGAGCCTACGGCAACTTGAACTGCCCTAAAAAAATATTTAGAATCTAGAACTTGGGACAGAATCAACCACTGTATTCTGTATAGGAGAGACCACATATGGGTATTATATTTAATTTTGGACATGCTATTTTAAGATAAACACTGACCTAGATGTAGTTTAGAAGAGAAGAAGCAGAACAGGAGATTGGAATCATGTCATAATGTAGCTTTGGAGAGAGACTATAATTCCCTTAAGATATATTAAGGGATCTTATGTAAAAATACTGTTTCTATTACCTGACAGATTTGAAGAAGGTCTGCAATGAGTGCTACTCAACAGTGGCATAAACTTTATCATAAGATAGTTAGATCCCTCACTGTTGGAATTATTCAGGTAGACCCTGGATGATGGACATTGCTTTAGGTGCCATAGATCTAGATTTGTATTTTCTATGTTAACATAACAGCTTGTCTGATGCAAAAGAGGTGGAAGATTAACTCTAGACAGTGATTCCCAATTGGTTCGTAGTGGCTCCAAATGTTTCTTGAAGCTTTCTGGTATTTTTAGGATGAGAGGAAGGGAGTAGTGATCATAAATCCATAGGTTTCAGAAGAATGGTGAGGAGGGTGAAGACTAGGATACAGAGGGGGAGTGGTCATCACTGCCAAGAGTACAGTAAAGCAGTCTACCTGGAAGAAAGGAGACCAAAGACAAATTAGAAAGTTAATAAAATTCCACTCAACATTATTTATTAAGGGACCACAGCATGCTCTGGGGCTTTGTTATGATGGTGAACAAAAATACTGACAGTTTTCCGATTCATTGATTTGAGGCTCCAGACCAGGTAGAAAGATTTGGATTTTGATATCTTAGCAGAATTCATTGAAGGAAATTTCAAACAAGTTACCCAACACTAAAGGAGTGCCTGAGTGGCTCAGTTGGCTAAGTGTGCAACTCTTGATTTTGGCTCAGATCACGATCTCGCCGTCATGAGATTGAGCCCCGCATAGACTCTTGGCTGAGCATGGAGCCTACTTAGGATTCTTTCTCTCCTTCTCCCTCTGCCCCTCCCCTGCTCACAGGTATGTGTATACTTTCTCTCTCTCTCTCCAAAACAAAACAAAACACACACACACACACCACAAAAACCCAAACCCCCACTTTAGATATTATCTTTAGTGGAAGAAATAAACTGAATTAAAAACAATGTTATATATGAAGAGTATAATATTGATTGAGGAACTTTTAGAAGAAGGAATTTTATTAATTTGAATAGAACAGAAATCATATAATTGGTTAAAAATTACAATAAAAATGTAAGATAGTTACAAAAAGGTAAGAGTATATATCATAGTCTCTAGAGATGATATAGTTAACCAATGCGAAGTAAATGTCATTTTAAATTACAATAGCTATTATTATTTTTTTATTGAATAAAACATCTACAAAGTCCTTCTTGCCACATAAACTTTCTGTATTTTTCTGAATATTTAGGTTGCCCAATTAATTTTAGATTATTAGCTACTTCAAAGTCTTTGCTAATAACAATTCTTAAAATTCACAAACTCCAAAATATTTAGATTTGTCTTAAAACCTTAAACAGTAGGACATAATTTCTTTCCCACACACGAGTATTTTTTAACTCTTTTTACTTCTTAGCACAGCTTTGAAATCTGCATAGAATTTGTCTGGAAATATCTTTTTATTAGTTTTGATTCACCCAATAAGTTTTTTTTTAAAATATCTGTTTAAAAAGAGTTGACATTCATTTAACTTCATGCTGTCTCTCTGTCTGCACACTAATGCTAAGAGTTATGCCAACAAAATTCTGGATCCCTTTGCTAATGGTACAATATCAGTGGCTGGTAATTCTCCCAGTGGTTTGTTAAGTCTTGACAAATTGGTCATCCTTAATTTTATTTTATGTAAACTTTTTATTGGAGCCCAACAGGCTAACAAAATGTGAACAGGGCATAAGAGAATATTTTCATGAATTTACACAAATTGAATACACTATGTTATGATCATCACCAAGACTAAGAAACAGAGCATTGCTAGTCCTCTAAAACACCCCCTCTTGCCCACTCCCAGCCACAAGTTCTTCATAAGTAACTATTATCCTAAATATCAACATCAAAAATTGGCTTTGCCTATTTCTGAATCTTATGTAAATAAAAGTAATAAGTATGTGCTCTCTTGCAATTGACTTTCTTCACTCAAAATTGTTTGTGAGATTCACCCCCATTACAATATATTGTTTTATTTATTATCATTGTGTAATATTCCATGGTATGCCAATATTTACCCATTGTACCCGTTTTTACAAAAAAATTTTAATGTTTATATTTTAGTGCATAAACAGGTGAGGGGCACAGAGAGAAGGATACAGAGGATCCGAAGCAGGCTCTGTGCTGACAATAGACAGCCCGATGTGGGGCTTGAACTCATGAGCCATGAGGTCATGACCTGAGCCAGATGTTGGATGCTTAACTGACTGAGCCACCCAGGGGCCCCTATCCATTGTACTCTTAATGGGTACTTGGTTTGCTTCCATTAGGGCTATTAAGAATAATGTTTCTATGAGTATTCACGTATATGTCTTTTGAACATATATTAATGTATGGGTGCATTTCTGTTGGATATATATGGAAAAACAAAATTGTTGGGTATAGGTATGTGTATATTTAACTTTAGTAAATATAGTCAAGAAAGTTTTCCAAAGAAGTTGCATCCATCTTTGCCTTCTACCTACAGAGTATGGTTGCCCTATATCTTTGCCAACACTCAGTACTCTAAATCTACTTCATTTTAGCCATTTCTTGTCAAGGTGTTGTGATATCACATCATAGTCTTAATTTGAATTTTCTGGCTAACTAATGGAGTTGATTATTTTTTTATTTATTTATAAGCCATTTGGAAATCTCTTTGGTGAAATTCCTATGCAAACAGTTGCCCATTGATCTACTAGTTTGTTTATTTTTTCCATTCTTTGGCTTTTGTTTTCACTCTCTTTTTGGTGTCTTTTGATTAGTGGAAGGTCTTAATTTTAGTGTAGTTCATCTTAGCAACATTTCCTTATGGATAGTGATTTTAAATTCTTTTCATGTCCTCCCAAAGATATGTTTGTCAATAAAGTTGTTTAATTGCTCACATATTCTTGGTTAAAATATCTAATGCTGGGAACCAAAAAGAATTTGGATATGTATCGTATACTAAGTCATTGCAACTTGACTTGCATTACATAGTGTGAAAACAATTTCTGAGCATAATAATTAAAAAATCATTTATTAAATCATGGCATGCTTAAATCCTAGAATTCTTTTTTCCTTTCATCACTTTTGTCTTACATTTGGTATAGGGAAAAATAATGTGTTGCTAGAATATCTTCAGTTTCATAGTTTTTCTGATGATGAGAAACTGGAGAGTAGAAAATCTCATTGCTTATCAGGAAAGTGTCTGGTTATCCTCGTAAACTGTATAACTTAGTTAAACATCATTAACTCCACTTATAACTTAAAACTCATAAAATTCTTGATTATTTCTACCTAGAATAATGGCTTCCATGGAAGTGTACAGATATACCAAGTTTCTCTGTTCTTTTTTTATTAATTTTTTCAAGTTTTATTTTTATTTAGTTTGAGAGAGAGAGAGAGAGAGAGAAAGCATGTGAGCAGGGGAGGGGCAGAGAGGGAGAGAGAGAAAATCCCAAGCAGGCTCCATGCTGTCAATGCAGGGCCTGACTTGGGACTCCAACTCGCGAACTGTGAGATCATGACCTGAACTGAAGTCAGATGCTTAACTGACTGAGCCACCCCAGGTGCCCCAGTCTCTGTCCTTTCTTAAATGAAGATATTAGCCCAAAGAAGTTATATCTTCTGTCAAAATTACTCAATGGCTTGAAAAAATTATCCAACTTAGTGTTAAATAAATATTATTTATCGAGTTAGTATAAATTACTATAAATCAATATATTAGCCCATATATTTCTCCATCTGTACTTTTATTTTTTAAATTTTCTGCAGTAAATAAGATAAACAATTTTTTAAGTTTCTTTTTCCCCCCAGTTCATTATATACACAATTAAATGATCAAAATTTTTTCAGAAGATGTGATGTTTTTTCTGGAAGCCATAAAAATTGGCAAACTATCCATTAGGGAATTGAAGGGAAGTTTTGTCAGTTTTAAACTTTGTAGCAATAATATTTATTTATTGTTTAAATGTCAGTATTCTCATCCAATTTACAGACAAGAGAACTATTTATCTTACTTTTTAAAGAATGTCATAGGAAGTTTTTTTTATTGCTATTTATTTTATTTCAGGGAAATAATCCATACCCCTGAACTTACGTTGTAAATATTATTTAAATAGTTCAAATAACATTACATGTAATGTTTCTCTCATTTAGATCACATTTGAAAGTTATTTAAGTCCACTTAACACAAAGAACAACAACAAAAAAAAGTGTCATCATCCTTTACCACAAAGCTATTTGTCCGGCATTATAATTCAGTTACGCAGGAATACAAAACAGAAACTAGTAGACACAATTAGAGTTACACAGAGAAGTGCCTATGCCCTGAAGCTCACCTCCACAGTGCATCTGGAACCTCTCAGAAATCAAGGAGAACCTGAAGAATAGGAATGAATGCTTGGAATCTTAAGAGACTAGGAATTTAAGATAATTAAAGACAATCAGACCAGCCTCTAGAACAGTGAATCACTGTCTGAAGAATAGGAAATCAGAGTAGAGATAAAATTCTGGGCCCTTAAGTACTAGTGCTCTTCCAGACTCACTAAAAATAACTTTTAAGAGCAATCTATGTGGGCAAAGCCATACCTAATACAATGGGAAAAAGGAAGAGAATGTCACTAACTCCAAGTTACACCATTGTTCCACTGGATGAAGTAGCTTACTTTATTAAGAGTGTGCATATGACATCATTTCCTTTTACTTCGTCAATTATGTATTTGTTGTTGTATGCAAGCCTCTGAAACTCATGTACAGCTTAGTGCCATAGATCTTCTCCAATTAATTTTTAAAAGACAAATAATAAGAAGAAAAAAGAAACTATTTCATTAATTAAAACCACTTTATTTCAGGGGCACTTGGGTGGCTCAGTTGGGAAAGGGACTGGCTCTTGGTTTCAGCTCAGGTCATGATCTCTCACAGTCCATGAGATCCAGCCCCACATCGTGCTTTGCAAAGGACAGTGCAGAGCCTGCTTGGGCTCTCTCTCTACCCTTCCCCAGCTCGTGCTCTCCCTCTCCTCTCTTTCTCTCTCTCTCAAAATAAATAAGTAAACCCCAAAAATCCATTGTATTTTGGAAATTGTGCTGGTTTCTTTATGTACATCCTGCCACTTAATTATCATAATCGTGAGGAGGAGGTCTTTATTTCCATTATATATGTAAATCAACTGAAGTTCAGTGGGTTTAAGTGACATGTCCTAAGTCACAGTTGGAAATTAGAACCCAATTCTGTCTGACTTCAAATATCTTTTCACTACACCATGCCATACCTATAATAAGTGGCTAAAAAGCCAAGCCAATGAAGGGCTCCAATGATACAACATAGCAAATAGCACAAGATTATAATAAATAGTAAGATCGAGAAAGGTTTTCTAAAACACGGCTCTTCCACAAGCTTCTTGGAAGATAAATAAGATTAGATAAAATAATAGAAGGAAACTGTTTTAGAAAGGGCTAGTAGAAGAATAGAGATAAGAAATTAAAGAAAGTCTTAAGTAATTTAAAAATTTTTTTAATGTTTATTTATTATAGAGAGACAGAAAAAGAGCATGAGCATGGGAGGGGCAGAGAGATGGGGAGACACAGAATCTGAAGCAGGCTCCAGGCTATCAGCTGTCAGCACAGAGCCCGACCCAGGGCTGGGACTCACAAATCACGAGATCAAGACCTGAGCAGAAGTCGGATGCTTAACTCACTGAGCCACCCAGGCACCCCTAATTTTTAAAAATCTCAACTAAACAAAAGATCACTTTAGTGAAAACTTATGACATCTGGCTCCCTCACATCCTTTCTCCCTCCCACCATGCTTCCACACTGTGGCTGGAGTAGTAATCTTGAAAAACACAAATGGCTGTTTATTTACTCTTTGATTTTAAAACCCTTCCCTGACTGCTTTGACCTTTAGGGTAAAGTCCAAATGCTGTGATCAGTCCTGAACATGCAAGATCTGGGCTTTATTTCTTTGTCGCTCTGCATTTCACTGTAGGGATCCTCTTTTATTTCCTTAGAAGCACCACACTCTTCTCAGCCTCAAGTTCTAACACTGTTCCCTCTGCCAGAATTGTGCTTTTTCCTTCCGTCTGTGCACTAGTTCAAAACCTATTTTTCTCAGACTCTAAACTCCTGAAAAGCAGAGATCACATACTTGCCATTTCTGCTGCATTTGCCAGTTCTGGCTGACTCTGAGTTTAATTTTTTCACACAATATATGTAAGTATGTTATTAGGAAAGACCCTTCGTAAAGTGTCATGCATGGGGCCTGAAATCCCTGCTACAGTTTGCAATAATTTTTCTTTGTATCAGGAAGAGAAGAGATTAAAGAACTATTGACTATTATTCTCAAGCAAGGTAGAGCAGAATTTCTGGATTTCTGAACTCCTTCAATTTAAAAAAAAATTTTAGTTAATTTATTTATTTTGAGAAAGTGTGTGTGCACAGGGGTAGGAGGGGGTAAGGGGCAGAGAGAGGGAAAGAGAGAAACCCAGCGCCGGTTCAAACTCATGAACCTTGAGATTATTACCTGAGCTGAAATCAAGAGTCAGATGCTTAACTGACTAAGCAATTCAGGTGCCTCTGGATTCCTTCTAAAAGATAGAGTGGAAAACAAAAAGGAAGAGACTATAAAACCTCTGCATCAAGCCATTTTGCTGAGGAATTGTGATTGTTTGAATTGGGAGAAACCAGAACCAGATGAGGTGAGAACGTTGTGCATGAAGATCACCAAGAACATGTTCATTTCTGCCAAGATGATAGAAGGAAATTAAAAGGGTCAGGACACTCCCCAGAAATAGTTGCTCAATTGGACTCATAAAGGTTTGATGATCTAAGTGTCCATCCATCTTCTTCCCCATGCCAGGTAAGGAAATCAGCTCTGGGAGTCAGGCTAGCCTTCCAATTATAGCACGTCGCATAAAGCAGTGCACAGGCATGAAGTTGGCAATAGCAATTATATTGACATCATTTAAAATTGGACATAAAAAGACCATAAGCCTTTAGACTGCATCTGCCCTTTAATGTTATATAATTTTTTGATAGATTGCAACACAAAAGAATCAAAATAGTATTACCCAGAGAGGGGAGGCAGTCCCACTTTGGGTAAGCCGCAGATTACTATGTGCTTAGCCCAGAGTAATCCTTTCATAAATATTTCTCAAATTAATAAATAGATGAATCAACAGAAGTGATGTCAGCCTAATTGGGTATTTAAAAAATGGCTCACACATAGTAATTTGTTAAATCCATAAATACATTGAGTCATTCAAGAATAACCCTAAATAAATACATTGTTGTCATAAGAGTATTGGGCAATTTCAGTGTGTTTTCAAGCATGACGTTAAATCTTTTCAACCAGACAAATTCTTAATTCATGGGTGATCCATACCACTGCTCAGTATTATGGTTTTAATTTATTTTTATTTTATAGCCCAAGAAGAATTGGATTTGCTTGGATAATTTGTTTTCTGAACTGTATTTTTATTTTTGTAGGAGATGAGAGAGATGTGAAGGACAAATTAATCTATTGCAGAAAGCTTGGAATATTTCTCAAAACAAGAGAGTGACAGAGGTCTTATTTAATTCTGCTTCTTTGAACTCATACCTACATAAGAGAATAGAGAGACATGATATGAAATTATGAAGATTTATTTTATAGGAAGATGCCATTTGTTTATTTTTGCTGGTTTTGAGAAGCCTCAAATCTCGCTTTAAAAAAAAAGGTCAGTAAGTAAGCATAACTGAGTTGTTATCCTATAACATAATCAAAGATATAATATTATGTTTGATGGTATTGGATTGCATCTGTAGATCAGAGACTCTTCTTTTATTAAAATTAGAAGTAATAAAAGCAACTGACATTCATTGAATGCTTATTATGTGCCAGAACTGTTCTAAAGGCTTAATTTAGATTAATTCATTTAATCTTCATTTCAACTCTGAGAGGGAGGTACTTATGTTATCAAACTCTTTTTATAGACAAAGAACCAAAGACACAGAAAATTTAAATAAGTTGCCTGAGGTTAACCAAAGTCATGGCAGAACTGGGACCTGATCTTAGATCTGTCCTAGTATAAATGTCTTCTAATTCCATTGTATATCAAAAAATTCTTTTTGCAGGAACAAATTTGGATGTGAGGTTAATTAACATCTCCAACATTTTCCTCACCAGCCCATTTAGAAAATAAACCTGGACTACCTTTTTAAAAAAAGAACAATGGAGAATGTCCTTTCTAGAGCATGTAGAACAAGATGTAAGCAGGAGAGTAATCTATCCCCTTTCTAAGTTCTAAGGATCATTTCTAAACTGAGAATCCATTTGATATTTTAGCAACTCATCTGAGATCAAGACATTAAGTTATCAGATTGAATCATAAGAAACTGTTGGTGTTATAGGTCAAACCTGGTCAACTTTCAGTAACTTCATATGGTTGAACCTCTTAACTTTCAGTTTCTTTCTGTGGCACTTCAACTCAGAGTGGTTACAGTCAACAATGCAAACTAAAATTTCTATTTGCAAATCTAGAATTGTTTAGGGCCCAGTAAAGGCTGGGGGAAACAGAAGACACAGCCACTATATTCAAGGAACTTCAAAAAAAGTCTGACATGAAACAATCAGGGTCAAAGTGACACAAGGATAATTATTGCATCATCGTTGAGTTGTAGATGGAGAAAGCTACAGAAATTTGGGTAAGTGCCTGGATGTGAGCTTTGAAAAGAGGGATTGGTTCGAAAGGGCTATGCTTGTTCAAGACAGGAGGAATAGCATGATGACAAGCTGACAATTGGGACTATCATGAAAGGTGGAACATGTGGAGTCCAGATGGAAAAAAAAAGACCAATTGGATCTGGGTTCAAGGGATCCATGCAAAGGTTAACAAGGACAACAAGAGAGGAGAGCTAAAAGTAGGAGGAGAACCTGGACTTGATTCTGCGAGGGTTGCCATTCAGCTTTTCCTTGAAAATCTCTGAGTAAAACCACATTTTCTAGGAGGATTAGGCTGGTAACAGGCACAGTATAAGAGACTGGAGCAGAGTAATTGGTGAGAAGTCCAGCTAAATGGTCCACTGCCAAGTGTGAGGGCCAGGGTCAGGGCAGTGAAAATGAGAACGATATTTTGAATTCAACACACTGAATTAGAGACACAGTTTGAAGGAAGATTTACATAATAGGATTTGATTTCTGGTTTGACTTATTTATGGTGTAAAAAAAATGAGTCTAAGATATTGAGCTCAAATAGATTAAGAAAAATGGGGTTTTATTGTTTTAAAGATAAGTAAAAATGGGGAAAGGTAAAAGGTTGGGAAGATGATTTATTCTAATAAATATAAAAAAATAATAATAGCTTATCTTTAACTGACCACTGCCTCAAGCACTGAGTATTAAGGAATGTAAGAAGTACACATATACATGCAAACACACACGTGTGTGTACTAAACTCAATCTTTAAAATAATATTATAAGACAAGTATTAATATTTCAATGTTATAAGTAAAGAAATGGAGATTCAAAGAGATAGAATAATTTCCCCAGAGTTGCACATCACGATATATTTATGACTTCTAAGAACAACACTTATGCTCTTTCATCTTTCACCCAAGTGGAATTTGACATGACAGCTGAACCCTCAAGAGACTATATCTTAAATACAGCACAGAATAGAAGATGAGAGCTATAATGAGAAGTGAAGACTGGATCGTTGAACTTGGAGGTCATCAGGATTAGCTGAGCTTTGGAAGAAGGTGACTTACTCAGTATTTAAGAATACGAGAGGAAGAAAAGAAAACAAAATGAAAATCCTGGCAGTTACTTAGAACAGTGGAACAATGGATAGAGAGTTTGGAGGTCAGGTCAGGAAAGGTTAAAAGAACCAGCAAGTTAGAGTATTGGTGAATCCATTATCATGTGTCTCAGTTATTTATTCAACAATATGTATTGACAATTTACAAACCCCCAATTAATTTAATTTAGTTTAATTCAATTCAATTCAATTCAATTGTTTTGTTTTGTTTTGTTTTGTTTTGTTTTGTTTTGTTTTGTTTTGTGAGAGAGAGACAGAGAGAGAGAGCAAGTGGACAAGGGGAAGAGAGAGAATCCCAAGAATGGTCCTACTCATCAGCATGGAGCCTGCTGTAGGGCTCCATCTCCCGAACCATGAGATCATGACCTGAGCCAAAATCAAGAGTCAGATGCTCAACCGACTGAGCCAGATCAGCACCCACCCCCAATTAATGACAGCTGCTGTGACTTTAGTAGTGAGTAAGTCTAGACATAGCCTCTGCCTTCATGGAAGTAGAAGGCGGAGAAGACTGAGTTCATCTAATAATTACACCTACAGTTGTAAGTTTTTAAAAAGATGCCAGCTGTTGTGAGAGTTATAGTAAGAGCCACATCTGGGATGGAGTAGAAGGGGTCACAGAAGGCTTCCTTGAGAAAGGGACAAATGAGATTTGAAGGTCCAATGGAAGCTAAATAAGTGGAAAGTGTTCTAGCCAAAGGGGGCTGCTGACTAGAGAAGGAACAAAAGATGAATGTCAAAAAGGAAGAGAAACTGGGGCAACTGTCTGGCTCAGTTGGTAGAGCATGTGACTCCATCTCAGGGTTGTGAGTTTAAGCCCCACATTGGGTTTGGAATCTATTAAAAAAAAAAAAAAGGAAGAGAAACTTGGAGGGTGCCAGTAGGGTTGGGGGGATAAAAATGCAAGGTTGGAATCCAGGAAGGCTTAGAGTCTCAGGAAAAACCCACTTTTTCTAGATCAAGTACTTCTGGAGCATGGGCTTTCCAATCCCAGGCTTTCAGAATCTCAGTTCTTTCAGGTTTATGGTCATGGAGGCAGCTTCTCTCCGGAACGGACTACAGAAGGGCTTCTGCACTGTTACCTCACTGACCTTCCCCACATTTTCATTTGGTAATAAATAAGACCTATCACCAAAACCTGCTATTATTTTTAACACTTAAAAATTGTTTGTATGATTTTTGCTAATTAGATTGGCCCTTTAAAATTAAATTACAATGTCAGTAGAGACACTTGGCCTACCATGGTTGACATAATGTACCTAAAATGGGTCCTAAAATGAAGAAAATCAGGGGTAAATTTTAGAAAATGGTGAGAGAAATCTATTTCTCAACAATCCCTGACTCTTGTGTTCTATTTTCCCCTCTTTTTAAAAAAAAAAGTTTCAGTGTTCATTTATTGATTGACTGATTGATTTAGAGAGAATGAGCATGCACTGCCAGTGCAGAGCCCGACACAAGGCTCAATCTCACAAACCATGAGATCATGACCTGAGCTAAAATCAAGAATTGGATGCTTAACCAGCTGAGTCACCCAGGTGCCCCTCTTTTTTTCCCCCTCTTGTCTGTAGTTCTAAAATGGAGTAGAAGAGCAACAAAATGCAAGTCTTTTTCCCATGAAGAAATAAAACTCCATAGCCCCCTCCACCTCTGTGTTCATAAAGTAGGGCATAGAGAAGAGCAAGACGGTGATATTTCTTGGGACAATGCTGCACCCCGATGTCAGTGTGCTCAGCAAATTCCCCGGGTGTTACTTGTATTGTCATAAACACCACATTGTAAGGAAGCTACATTTGCAACTGGCAAATGGATTTGGGAGAGCAGAAATCTACATGGTTGATACATTCTGTATCCTTTGTTAAAAAAAAGTCTTGGTCTCCTAGCAACATTGTAGGGAAATCCATCAGGGGTATGAAAATAGATGGCCATGTAGGCGGAATACCTGTAGAGTGTTCAGTTTTATGAAAAGCTTTCACTAAAAATTATATATATTATGCAAAATGTTACAGTAATCTAAGGTTAAGGTAGAAATTGTTCAACACCCCCACCAGCAATTCAGGGTTCCAACAGTACCCAGTAGTTAAGAGTCTACAATGTACAGGGGGAAAAATGAAAGACAAGACGTTATGTGGGATGCCAGGTAGGTTAGCCATTCATGATCAGGGAGAATTTCCTTCTCAAAAGAGATTTCAGAGCATCCTGATCCAGGCTTTTCTTTTGTAAAAAAAAAAAAAACAAAAAAAAAACCCAAAAACCAAAAAAAAAAAACCAAAACACTTCTCCCAACTTGGGGGTTGGAGAGAAATGAAACAAATAAACAAACAAGTTAATAAGAAAGTTAAAATTATAAAATTCAGGAACCTGGGTACAAAGCCCTGCATTTCGTAGACAGTGGACAAGTCAAATCCCAGCCAGTGCAGGCTCACGTCGTTACCCTCCCTCTCATAAAGTGTTTGAAGACCAGCTACATGTTATTTTCATGTATGGACTTTTCTTTACATCCTTGAATGTATTTATATAACTTATACCAGTTCTTTCAAGATCTTTGTCTGCCGATAATATCACTTCTGCCATTTCTGTCTCTATCTTATAGATATCTTTTTCTTCTGGTTATAGGTTATACTTGCCTTCTCCTTTGTACGGCTGGTAGTTTTTACTTGGGGGTCCAGACATTGTGAGTGTTACACTGTTGAGTATTGGATTTTGTCAGGGATTTCCCCCACTCCCCATTAAGGAGTATTGGATTTTGCTCTGACAAGTGATAAATTTTCTGAGAATCAGAGCATTTTCACACTTACCTTATATGCTTTGTTCCAATGAACCCAAGACAGTCTTTTACTCTGGGGATAATTTAGCTCATTACCCAAGTATGACCCTGATGCCTTGTGTATTATGAGGTCTCTCTACTCTTGCTGGTGAGAACACACTACTCCCAGTGTAAACTCAAGATTGTTCTACTTAATGTTTTCTGGTGTGCTTTCCCCCAGACCTTGGAGAATTTTACCTCACATCTATTCAGATCTGTGTAAAGCCTCAGTAGGACCCTTCTGTATCTTTTGGGAACTCTCTCTGTAAGCAGATTTCTCCTTTTTGCTACTCCCGCTACACACACTCTGTCCACTTTGGTTTCCCCAAACCCGAATCTCTCTTACTTCCATTCAGTGAGACCTCTAGTCTCTATTTCAAATCTCCTTTCGTGCTTCTGGGCCTCGATGCCGGATCCAGGAAGTAAGCTTGTGTAATCACAGGAATTACATAGTTAACGTCACCTCCCTTCTGAATCATGGTCTGGACTGCCTGTAATCCATCGTCTAGAAATTTCTGTTTTATAAATTTTGTTTATTATCTAGTTGTTTATAACAAGAAGGCAAGTCACATAGCAATCAATCCTTCTCAAGTAAGAGAAAAAAAGAAATATGAAATTATACTGCCTTTTGTATTCAAGTACATAATGATTTTTATTGGTTCTCTTTGTTTTTCATATAGATTGGAATTACTGTCTGGTATCACTAGCTTTTTGCCTGAATCGTTTCCTTTAGTATTTCTTAAGGCAGGTCTGCTAGCAACAAATTCTCTCCTTTTTTGTTTATCTGAGACTGTCTATTTCACCTCCTTTTTTGAAAGGTAGTTTTGCTGAATAAAAGATTCTTGGTTGACAGTTTACCTTCAGCACTTTGAATATGTCATACTACTGCTGTCTGGCCTTCCTTGTTTCTGATGAGAAGGCAGCTCATTATCTTACTGTAGTTTCCTTGTATGTGATGAACCATTTTTCTCTTACTGTTGTCAAGATTTTTCTCTTTATATTTGGCCTTCAATATTTTTACTATGATGTACCTGATTGTGGATCTCTTTGAATTTATTCTATTTGGCATTCGTTGAGTTTCTGGGATGTATAGATTAATATTTACCATCACATTTGGTAAGTTATTGCTAATATTTTTTTTAAATTTTTATCCCTTTCTATCCTCTCCTTCTGGTACACCAATTACACATATGTTGGTGCACTTAGTAGTGTCCACATGACTTTGAATGTGTGTTAATTTTTCTTCATCCTTCTTTTTTTCCCCTGTATTTCAGATTGTGTGATCTCTATTGATTTGTCTTGAAGGTCACTGAATTTTAATGATGTCAGTTCAAATTTAATATTGAGGCTTTCTAGTAGTTATTGTACTTTTCAACTCCAGAAATTTCATTTGGTTCTTTTAAATAACTTTTACCTCTTTATTGACATTTTCTGTTTGGTGAAACATGATCATTAAATATTCCTTTAATTTTTTAAGCATGATTTCTTTTGTTTCTTTGGACATAGTTACTGTAGATGTTTTAAAGTCCTTGTCTGCTAAGATGAGCATGTAGGGCTTTTAAAATACATTTTCTATAGCTTTATTGTTTTATTTTTCTTGTACATGGGTCATACTTTCCTAGAGTTGTGTTACATGTCTCATAAAATTTTTGTTGAAATGAGTACATTTTAGAAAATATATTGTAGCAAGTCTAGGCACTGATTCATCCCAATTTGAGCATTATTATTGTTGGTTTGATGCTTTGTATAATTGTTTAGTGACTTGGCTTAACTGATTCTGAGAAGTCTATTTTGCCAGCAGTACATACTATTTTATGTCCTTGCTCAGACATTTTTCCCACTATTTTAATCTTTTAGTATGATTACCTAGAGATCACCCTTGGGTCAGCTTAAGCCACTTAATGATCAAAGGTTGTACTTAAGTCCTCTTAATCAGTTATATTTTTATCCTTTACTATTGAATATGTGTGTGTGCTTTGGAGGCTGCTGTCATAGTTCAGCGATTTTATGGGTTTTTCCCTATATTTGGCCAGGAACTAGAAGATGGGAGGTTCTCTCTCTGATGCTTTCTGAGAGGGCATGCACATGCATTCTGTGGGCATGCACATAGTCTTCCACACTGCCAGGGATGAAAGTAATTTTATTTGTAAATATGGCTTTCTAGGAGTGGCTCTTACTAGGGTAGCTAATTTTTTAGTTAGTGTTTCGTGTTCCAGTGTGCCTTCTGCTCTGTGTTAATGAGTCTGTGTGTAGCAATTCTTTTAATAAAATGAATAGTCACATCTCTTTGAAATATATCATAAAGTATATTGTAAAAGTTTTCAGGAAAATTGTCTTAAAGTTATAAAGGTAGAAAAAAGCCATGTAATATTTCCTCATGGAAAACATATATTGTTAACATTTTCTAAAAAGAAACATTCTTTCATCTTAATTAGGGTATTTAACTACTTCTCGTGTATTTGTGCAGTGAAGACTGATTTTTCTCATTCTAGGTCCTATTGATTTTGAATGTATTTTATGCAAACAAGAACAACTGATTCACAGCATCTTCTAATATGATATTTAAAAGATTTTCTTTACTGTTTAAATCATGAAAAAAAAATTTTTTGGTCTCATTCTAGAAAGATTACATATCTCTTCTAAAATATGTTTAAAATGCAGAAAATTTAAAAAGGACAAAATCAGCTAAAATATCACAATGACAGAAAACCACAATTACCATTTAAGAACATGCTTCCAGATATTTCAGAGATACGCAAATAAGTTTTGATGTTCTTTGGTAACTTCTTTTTCACTCACCAGTACCTGTGCTAACATTTCCATATCAATAAATATAGATATACAGAATCCATAGGGGGAGTGTTTGATTTATTTTTTTACTACAAATGTAGAATTGTAATAATGCACCTGAATTCAAAGCACACTGCCACCATTGGTGAATGCAACATCCGTTTTGGTTTCTTTTATTTTTACCTTCATCTCTATACCTGGGCCCTTCCACTCCCCTTACATATATATGACTTATAATAAATTTGACATACATCCTTCAATATGTATGAATTTCTATAAAACATATAATCTTGGCTTATAGGTACATTTGTATACCTATTTGTAGGTGTATCTATATATTATAGTAAATTATTTAATATTATATATTACATTATATATTATTATATATTATATATTATATATATTTAAGTCAATATATTAAGTTATTTATAAGTATATAATAATAATATATATAAGTATATAATAATATATAAGTAATATATACTTATATGTAATAATATATACACCTACTAATAAGCATACCAATGCACCTACAAACCAACATTATATTTTTTATAAAAATACATACATATCTAATGTCAAATTTATTATAAGTAATGTATATGTATACATATATGTGTAATATATAATATATATAATAGATGAAGATATGTGTTTATATATTGCATCAGCAAATAACAGTATACACAAACACAGAGTACACTAACACAGGAATACATTATTGTTCATAATCCCCCTTCACACATTTTTCCTTCTGACTCATTTTGGTGACAGGCACGGTCTCAAAAGTGCTTTTTGCATGCTTCTGCCTCACCATTGGACAAAAGAAGCAAACATAAGTCAAAGAGTCAGAAGACTCACTTGGCACCTCTACATTTTGTTCAAAACCTAAAATTGTCCCTTTGTCCACAATTTGTGGAGATGTCTCTCTCTCCTTGACTGTTTAACTTGGTTTCTCCCCTTCCTCATACCTCTTTAAATCTTGCACACTTCTTATTTCAAGATAAGGATCTATATTTTACAATAGTATTTAAAAAAATGTATTAGAGGGGTGCCTGGGTGGCTCAGTTGGTTAAGCATTCAACTTTGACTCAGGTCATAATCAAAGTCGGTTCCTGAGTTCGAGCTCCATGTTGTGCTCTGTGCTGACAGCTGGGAGCCTGGAACCTGTTTCAGATTCTGTATCTTTCTCTGCCCCTCCCCAACTCATGTTCTCTCCCTCTCTCTCAAAAATAACAAATAAACATTTTAAAAAATGTACTAGTTAGAAATTTAACAGGTGTTTTTAAAGTGATGTCAGTATTTTTATTATGGCATGGTTGTCTATGTTAGAGTTCTTTTTATAAGACTACAAGGCTTTAGAGTGGACTATCTCAATCCTATTTCTCCCCTGAGCTCTGTTACTGTTGGTGCATGAATTTGCAGAAATGTTGTTTATTTCAAAGTACATATATTGTGTTCTCCAAGGGATGGGTCCTGATATTGCCTCCAATCTATGTTCACTCACGCATCCCTTGAAAATTTGTGGTATTCATAAGAATGAATTTGTTGAGTAACAGGTTATATGGATATCTAATTTTACTGTATGTACACTGACAGATTTCTCTTTAGAATCATTATACAAGTTCATATTTCCACCAATGTTTCCCCATATCTTGTTTTTTAACAGCTAAATAATATTCCATCTTATGGAAGGGGGTACTATAATTCATTTGCCAACCTCTACTTTTGGACCTTTGTGTTATTTCTAATATTTGATATATTATATTAAGCCTCATAGATATGCATCCTTCTATATAAATATTAGTCCAATGTTTTGACTATTTTCTTTAAAGCTAATTTCTTGAAAGCATGGGAATAGTGGATGATTAAATAACAATTATATAATATTTTTGATGCCCATTGCCAAATTGCTTCCCAGAAAGCTTGTACCAGTTAGAATTCCCATCAGAAATCCCTCCTGTGTTCACTCACAAAATATTTATTAAGTGCCTAGTATTTTCCAGGTACTGTTGGAGCTATTGGAAATTAGACAAAGAATGGTCTCCATTCTTCGTGGGGGCGGGATGGGGGAGGAAGCACAGGAAGGATATGATCTCAGTTGGGAGCTAGCTTCAGGCTGTCCCCAAAAGAAGCTCAGCAACAAGTTATAGTGTGGAATTAGTCTCCCCTTGAGGCAGGAGGTCAGGCCGTCTATCATCCATGTCTGCTGAGGTGGAGAATGCAGACTGGGATGCTGGACAGAAAAGCCCTCCATTCAGTCAAAAACAACTCTCCATTAATGGGGGCAGTGGTGTTTATTAGCTGCCACTACTCACAGAGGTTAGGGCTGAGGACAGCTCCTGGTGAAGGGGATCTGGGTAAAGTACTAGTTTGCTATGAGGAAAAACTTGGCAGAGGCTAAAACCTCAAACTTTTAAGCCAACAACTCTTGAGACCTTCTCTTTCAACATGAAGAAGATTGAACAGAAATCAGTTTTCATTTCTTTATTTGACTTCTAACAGATAAGAACTTCATAATCATAGGGTTTACTCAAACTACTCTCACAACTGTTGGTCAGTGGTCTTGTCCACAGTGAAAATCTGTAACAACCAGGGGAAAATTTAGAAGTCCATTTACTCCATCCTTTGCTTTCAGGGTAGAGAATATTCACCTCATCCTAACTAAAGAAGAATTTGAGGCTGTCATACTTCTTCAGGACAAAATTTAATCTTATTTCCACCATGTGTGGTTATAAGTGCAGGTGGGCAATAACATCTCTTCATTTCTAGGTAAGGAAAAATGAATGAGATTCTGTTGGGTGCATTAGGAGTCCGAAGCTAGTATCACACTAGAGTGCCCAACCTGTTGGGGTAGCCTAGGACTGAAGGGTTTCCTTGGACAGAACATAGAACTTTCATTTTTTTTAAGTTTATTTATTTATTTTGAGAGAGAGAGCACAAGCAGGAGAGGGACAGAAAGAGAGAGAAAGAAAGAAAGAGAGAGAAGATCCCAAGCAGTCTCTGTGCTGACACAGGGCTCAAACCCATGAACCATGAGATCATGAACTAAGCCAAAATCAAGAGTTGGTTGCTTAAACAACTGAGCCACCTAGGTGCCCTAGAACTTTGATTGTTAAAACTGGAATTATCTCAAGCAAATCAGAGTACTTGATCACCCTGAGTCTCAATTAAAGACTCAAATTTTATAAATATTTATTGTTACAAATTGTAATTTTCCATTTTTTCCAATAGCTTGTGATAATCGTTGAATTTATCATAACTGTCTTGTTTATAAAGTCAAAATAAATTTACCCAAAATTTCACAATTTTCACATTAATTTACCCTTTACCTACAAATTTACCCTTAACCAAGGTCTTTTTTTTTTTTTAATTTTTAGAGCAACAAATATTGCCGAATGACAAAAGAAATCAAAGGCAGTGGTGAACTCAAGAGATAAATGACTTAAAATTTGAAAACTTAATTCTAAGTAAGTGAGAGTTGCTCTACTCTAGCTCTCAGCCTTTTACAATACTATATTCTTACACTGCAAACAAATTTTGTAAAGGTGTCTCCATCCATCCCTGACTCAAATGTCAATGTCCAGAACTTTCACTTGTTGGCCTCTATTACCATATTGATTGCTAAAATATGCACAAGGACTTTGTAGACACAGAGTAAGCTAGAGAGAGAAAAGCAAGAAGAGAAACTTCAGAGGAGAGAAGGGCCAAGCAACACTGAGGTGGGCCAACAAAAGCATTTTTAGGAAGAGAAGTGCCAAACAATGAGTTCTCAGTTCACGTTCTCACAGAAAGTTTTTCTATTTCCACCTCCAGTAAAGTCTTTCATACATGCAAATGTTGTATGGGTTACATCTTACAGGATCTAAAATATAGGGTTTTGTTTCACTTCAAGGTTGACACGGTTTGATAGAAGGACAACTGGAATAGTGAAATACGTCAGTGGGCAAAGATGCTCAGGGCCAGAGATAACCATGAAAACAACTCAAAGAAACCTTTGGAATGTGTTTTCCACAATCTATAGAATGAGGGGTTCCGAAGACCCTTATGTGGATATTAAGGGACAGGGTGATTTTAAGTTAGCTTGCATCTGGATAACAAGTGTACATTTTATGACTCCCTAATGCCCAGGTGTAATTTATCCCAAGTGCCTTTTCCATTCTATCCAAGATTGACCATATCTGCAGAAACCGATTTTTGCTGCAACCGGCATATCACCTGCTGGAAGCCATTTCTGAACTCACGAAGTTGAGAAAATCTCCTTGTGAGGTAAGACGGGTTTGCAGGGCCTCTCGCCATCAGATGGCGACCGATGTCTACCCCCTACTCAATTATTTTTGCTTGAGCACCAACCCCCTTGCAAGGCACCTTGCTGACTGGTATAGGAGTGACTTGTCCCCTTACGCTAAAAATATGCTAATTGTGCCTTGTGAAGGAAATTATACGAATTTCTTCTTTTGTGGTTATGAGAGCAAATATTACATTTCCTGAGAAACCTGTTTTTCTTCCCCTGGAGAAAACAGGCTATTGACCCCTGCTCACAAAGAAATAACTTTTGCCTTTGCTATGCTAAAAACATTGCCTTGTGTTTGAATGCTAAAGATACCTTCCTTCTCAATATGATAAACATCTAAGTCACCTACATCAATCACTATTGATAAAGATTATGCATGAGCCTTTTACCAATCTATGTTCTGGGAAATTTTACATACCAAAGAATTTGTCATCAGAAATCACTGTCTAAGGCAATTGCCACTTCTGTTTTGTACCCCATACATTTTTTCAATAAATAAAGCTGACTCTCTGGTCAGTGCAGAGATGCCTGCCTGGCGATAAGAAAGAAACTCGAGGCTCTCTCACTCCCTTTTGCGGACACCGTCCATCCTTCAGGGAGCCCTGGACCTGCTGGAGCTGGATTCTGGCAATCACCCACTCTATTGCATCATGTTAGCCTGCTATTTCTAATAAGGTGCAGTCTCATTCTGTATCAATCACGCCTTCCCACTACTAGTACCAACATCTATATTTTCAGAAACCGAGAAGATGAAATAAATTTAACATGGAAAAATTTCTGCTACAAAATCTGCTGTGAAATAGAACCCTTTTTGGTTGATGGGCTTAGCCACCTTACACAGATTGAGTGATTGCTCTGTGAAAATCTGCAGCATGTAAACCTACCAGCAATGTTGTCAATCTGTTCTTCCCTGATGGATCAAGGACAGAATGTCAGCAATTCATTTTGGGGAGTCACAAAAATTATAGATGAGGAAGATTACTTGATACAGGAAACTTATCAGGAGACGCAGATTGTTACCAGCAGTGGAGGAAATAACTGTTATACTTGCAAATGAGGGGCTTTATCACATGCCTCACTGCATCACTGTAAACACTCTCTGGGAGCCTTTCACCAAGGCATATCTGTGCGTATGCATCCTTCTGAAAGCATTTATAAGGTAGAAAAGTTGAAATCAACTTTGACACCAATATCAACCTTGAACATAGTCCAAGACCAAGTTGGTTTATTTTCCTAAGAGAGAACCATGAGAAGGAAACTGAGAGTTGCCATTAGGTCACCTACTCTAGTCTCTGGGAACAGCTCATTGTAATATGCTTCTTTTTCATTGTTATTAGAACATCATTAACAATAATGCTTCCATAAGTTCCTTTTTTTTTTTTTTTGGATGTTTTCTTCTCTTTATCTCTTTTCATTCCTTTTTCAATAATTTAAATCCAAGTTAGCTAACATATATATTAGTGCAATAATGATTTCAGGAATAGAATTTAGTGATTCATCGTTTACATATAACACCCAGTGCTCATCACCACAAGTGTCTTCCTTAATGTCCCTCACCCATTTATCCCATTCCCCCACCCAACACCCCACCAGCAACCCTCAGTTTGTTCTCTGTATTTAAGAGTCTCTAAGGGTTTGTGTCCCTCTCTGTTTTTATCTTATTTTTGCTTCCTTTCCTTTATGTTCATCTGTTTTGTATCTTAAATTACACATATGAGCTTCCACAACTTTCTAAGGTGAATTCATGCAAATGTATATAAAGGAAAGTTTCTCTAATAATATAACTTTCTCTTTTACCAATTGCTATAAAAATTTTTATCTTATTCTTTGTTAAACTCTGTCAACTCTGTCATGCCCTTTATAGGTCTTTCGGACATTTCAGAAGGCTTTTCCTTCTTCCAGACATTAAATTCCCTCTGAAGAAAAAACAAACACAACATATACACCACACTGATTATTCTGGTATCGAGATGCCCGTCTCTAGCTCTACAGGATGTATAATGCTTCGAGTAGAGAATATTACCCCTCTTCTCCTTTGATACTTACTTTCTTAGATGTAAAATAAAAACAGGATTTTTTCTTTTACTAAAAGTTATGATTTTCTGTATTTAGTGAAAACAATCTAGAATCTAGGCTTTCACACTTCTTAATATTTTTAATAATTACAATCTAAATCACTGTCCATCTATGTCTGGACCCCATTCTTACTCTTAGATACCAGGAAGAAGCAGGAGGAAGAGAAAATAAAAAATTATTTTTACTAAATAGTGCTGACTTCCAAACGTTTGACAAACCGATAGTCATAGATAAAGGTATCGGGGCATCAAGGGAGACATGCATTATTCATTCACAAGCTTCTGTCAAGAGCCTACAGCATGTCACATACTGCATCAGACGCCAGAGGTAGAAAAATGAACAAGACCAAGGAAATGACAAAAACAATGTGCTACAATGGTGTTAACATTTTGTCATTGTAGTTAGAGCACAAAGGAGGGAGGTCTCAATTCTGGCTGAAGGTTTGGGATCCAAAAACTTTACCTGGAAGTTTCTTAGATTGGGATTCTAAGATAAGTACATTTTAGCTGGAAAGACAAGGTAGAGAGAAGGAAAAGTGGGAAAGGAAAACAGAGGCCCTCCCCCCTTAGGGATCTAAGCATGCAAGTGGGAGATCGAATATTCAGAGTATAATCACATAAGCATCATACACATACTCTTCTACATCAGCATTTGTCTTCAGAATTGAAGGCTGAAGCCTTGGTTCAATAAGAGTGTTAATTTTTCAAGGACCATGAAAAAAATAGATATTTAATGACTGCTTAATAATGAAAAGGGGAGCAAGGTATGTATTTTGATTCTTTTGCAAATTGTGAAGCTCTTTGGCCCTTCCTCCTGGGTATTAGATAATGGGGAAAACCCTGAGGCATTTTCTCTCAGAGGCTGAATAACAAAGTCAAGTTTGCCCCTTGTCCAGGCTGAAGTTCCTCCAACTCCAATAGGCTGCACTGCTCTTTATTCCTTAAATCTAACAGGAATGAAGAAAATGAGTGCTCTTTTCCTGATGGAAATTGTGCCCTTCAACTTTACTCTAACTTTATCTGTATTTTAGTGGAGAAAAAAAGAAGACACCATGGAAAGGGAGCTATTTGCTGCTAGAATAATCTTCCACTCTCCAAAATGATCAGTCAGAGGAAAAACTCCCCAGGACAGTTCTCTGTCTGATGGGTTCTTTGGGTTTTTGTGATGCTACAGGAAAGAGAAGGAATCTCAAAGGTGGTGAGTAGGAAGAGGAGAAGGAATTAGCCAAAGTTGCTAAACTGTTTTATATGATCGAAAGGTGAGAGAAGTCTGGGAAAATGAGGAGAGAAAAGCTACATGTAATAAGAGTGGATAAGAAAGTATTTGAGAAGTAAGGGTCTGAAAGGAGGTGTGGGGAATACTGAAGTAGATAATGGAAGTGGCCAGACAATGGAAGAGAATTTAACATGTATTTAGACACCCTCAATGGTTTCCATGAAATACTAGTAAAAGCTTGGAAAGTTGTAAAATTTACTTTGATTTACAGGACTGTATTTCTTTAATCATACTGTGCTCCAAGATTGCACCCTATGGCTCCAGTTTAACAAGAATTATGCTGCCTTGACATGTAAGCTTACTAATCAACAATAATATTAATCTCATTCTGTCCAGTACAGTAGCCACCAGTCACATGTGCTTATCAAGTGCTTGAAGTATGGCTAGTCAGGCTTGAGATGCATTGTAACTGTAAAATACACACGGGAGTTTGAAGACTTAGTCCAAAAATTTTAAAGGCAAGAAAGCAAAATATCATATTAATAATTTATATATAAATTACGTATTGAAATGGGGATGTATTGGCTATATTGAGTTATGTAAAATGTATTATTACTTTTTTTATTTAAAATTTTTTTTAATGTTTATTCATTTTTGAGAGAGAGAGAGAGAGAGAGAGAGAGAGAGAGAGAAACAGAACACATGCTGGGGAGGAGCAAAGAGAGAGGGAGACAGAACCTGAAGCAGGCTCTAGGCTCCAGTTGTCAGCACAGAGCCCCACATGGGCCTTGAATGCACAAACCACGAGATCATAACCTGAGCTGAAATTGGACATTTAACTGACTGAGCCACCCAAGTGCCCTGTAAAATATATTATTAATAGTAATTTACCTGCTTCTTCCTTTTTTTTTACATGACTACTAGAAAATTTTAAGTTACATCTGGGTTCACAATGCCAAATTATATACATGGGTTACATTATTACATCTTCATTGGATAGCACTATACTAATTTATAACAGAAACTAACCGCAAACAAAAACTAAGCACCCTGCGTGAGAAGGACACTGTGAGTTTTTCTGTGGCTAGCAAACAGTAGAGCTTAGTGGTTAAATTCATGAGCTCTCAAGTCCATATTTCTAGGCTTACTCTTGGCATTGTAATTTAGGAGTATGTGATCTTAGGTGAAACACTCAACACTTTTTGGCCTCTCCTTCCTAATCTGAAAAGTGGATTTGATAATAATACCTTCCTCACAGAGTGGTGAATGCATGTAAAACATTTACAATAGTGTTCACATGACTATAATATTAGCTTTTTTTAAATGTTTTGTTTTTTGAAAGAGAGAAAGAGAGCATGGGGGAGGGGCAGAGAGCAGGAGAGAGAAAATCCCAAACAGGTTTTTCGCTGTCGCCATAGAGCCTTATGTGGGGCTCAATCCCACAAACTGCAAGTGACTTAAGCCAAAATCAAGAGCCAGATGCCTAATTGACTGAGCCAGTCAGGTGCCTTTTAGCATTTAATATTAGCACATTAACATTAACACATCGGCATATTAGCTTTTATTTTTATTAGTCATAGGGAGGGAAGGGTACTAAAATGTGTTGAGTGTTCTTTTAAGTTTTGTTTTATTTATGTCTTTCTGAAAGCTACATGAAGGCAGAGGCTGTTTCTATTTTGTTTTCTCCTTTACATGCGATGACTAATACAATGTGTGGTAGGAGCATGTTTGTTAAATATTGGAGGAATAGTTGGGATGGAGAATCAATTAATAGACAGCATTATTAACCCCATTTTAGAGAAGAGAAAATTGAGGTTTATGGAAATTCAGAGGTTAGAAGTTTAGATGAAGTTATAAAATTCATGGACGATAACGCTGAGATTTAAATCCAAATCTGCATGAACATTCAGTCTGTGTACTCAAGGAGCATTGCATCTAGTTAGAGAAATAAAATGTGTTCAAATTTAAAAAACAATAGTAATACTACCTGCTCATAGATGATACTATTTAAATAACCTGATCGATGATTACTAAAAAAGTCCAGTGTGGAAAGACTTCATGTTCAGCAGGCATGTGCAGGAGAGTATTGGAAGGGCTAAGACAGAAGCCGGACCTCTAGAGATTCATTAGGTTTGTTTGGGGGAGTCCTTAGTTTGGGAATAGGAGTCACTCTTGGCAAATGAAACAGACTGAGCACAGGTGTGGAAGTGGAAATCCGAAGAAGGTTTTGAAGCTCTAAAATGGATTTTTTGCCTGGAGAAGATAGTTCATGTGAATTTATTAGTAGGATTTAGGCAGAAATAAACTTGAGGTTAGATCTTAGGCTTTGAATGAAGACTGAGGTAAGGAGGTAGAACTTTGGCAAGGACACAATAGAATATAGTTGGGTTTTTTCTTCTTAGGATAGTTAGGATGTGATAGTAGCAGTATGCAAGAAGAAGCAGAAGAAGGATATTAGAGGTAGAGAAATAATTAAGAAGGCTATTGCAGAATCCAGCCATGCGGTAGTAAAGATAAGAATGAGAGATTTGGAAATAGGAATGGAAAGAAAAAACAATTTAAGAGATGTTAAAAACAGTGTTCTGCCCTCAAAGACCCAATCTGGATGCTTAGTCACTGAAAGTAAAATATATGACTTTTTCCTCCTATTTTTTTAAAAAATATTCATTCTTGGTTTATCTTGCATATAGTCCACATCTACTTTGTTACATAACAAGGTGTAGCCATACTACCACAAATAGGTTTTAAATTGAATCCCTCCTTTCTTTCCTGTGCTTCAGCACAAACTCTTATTATTTTATGTTATTTTTTTTTCTTGCTGGGGTTATTTTAAGAGCTTCTGTGTTAGATAAGAGCATTTGTTCACAATTCGTTCCTTCTCTCTTCATTTCTATCTTGGCTTCCTGTGGGTAGGACACCTCTTGTTCTATAACCCAGAAATTTCTGCCCTTAGATCTAACATTTGTATGCTAAAGGATGACTAGGTCCTAGTAAAATTACTCACAACTTGTAGAAGAATATTAGTAAGAAAAATTCATCTCTTAACGTCACAGCTCCAGTATCAAATAGTCTGTGAAGGCTGCATGAACTTTCCGAAGCTAAGTTCTTTCATCTAATTTTACAATTAACCTTTTAAGAATTTATTATTGTAAATTGTCTATATTTGAATGTTTCCTTCATTGATCTGCAACCTCTCTGAGATTTAGGACTGTGCTTTGGTAACTTTTTATATCTAGTTTTTAGAACAATATTTGGTACTTTTAAGTCAGTAAATATCAAAATAATGAATGACTAACACAGAGATATCTTCTTCAGTGTTATTTTGCTCCTCTAGGTATTTTAAATTTTCACATACATTTTAGAAGCACCTTGTCAATTTCTACCCCTCAAAATTTTGTTGGACTTTGATAGTGATTGAGTTGAATCTATACATTAAAATGAGGAAAAGTGACGTATTAACCACATTGGGTCTTTCAATCTGTAAACATATTCTATCTCCCCATTTCCTTCAGAAATGTCACATAATTTTCAATGTAGGGGTTTTGACGTATGTTGTGTTAAATTTACACCTAAATGTTTTGGTCTTATTGCTTTTTTAAATGATATATATTTTATTTTCATGTTTTATTTGTTTGTGAAAATATATTAAAATGCAATTGATTTTTTTTTGTAGTCCCATGTGTCTTAAAATCTTGCTAGATCATTTATTAGGTCTGGAGCTGTATTCTACGTACACAGTCATGACAGATTTAATTCTTTTTTTTTTTTTACATCTTTTTGTTAATTTGTTTTTCTTGCCTAACTAAGACCTTCCATATAATGTTGGAGAGAAGTGGTTGAGAGTGGCCATTCTTGCCTTGTGCAATTCTAGAAATAAGTAGCAGGACAGGATTGAGGATGTAATTACCACTGAAATTTTATATACAAGCTTAACACAAACTGTAATAAATAAGCTATGAAAAGGGACCGAGGCCTTTCAATGGAGGGAGAAAGCTTTTTTAAAAAGCGTAATTACTTAAAAATTTACATGTCTAAAAGTAGTTAATGAGAAGGTAATTAATTAGTACTTAAGAACCATTTCTTTTAATCCTTTTAGTGTTCTAGAGTATGTCTGCTAAATGACTTTTGTCTTTCTTGAATAATTTATGATAGCCATTTGCACATTTTTCTGCCCACTCACAAGTTTCACTACAAATGGTAAAGAGGCTTATTTATTAGAGTGCTGTAGACAAAATGAGTGAAAGATAGTGTAAATGATGCCAATCACAGTCATCTACTAGTATTCCACCCCAGGCTGCACATCATAGCAGAACACTTCCTTGGAGTAATTGTGAGGATGGGGTGATGTTAATGAATCTTCTTGAACACAAATATGGCTGTGTAAGACCTCCTTCTGTTTATTGTATTGTTCTTACACTACAGTCAAAGTGTGTTGAGTTGCATCTCATGGCAAGCCCATTTTCCAGTAGTTTCTGTCTCTCTGTGTAACACAGCTCCCACACTGCATTCTGGGCAACAGAACACAACCAGCTCCTGACTGATCAATATGCCTTGAGGCTTTTATTTTAGAAGACTGAGGTGGGGCCATTTTCTCTTATTTACGGGAATAGCTAGTCAAAAGAGATGAGGAGTTGATTACAATTTGTTTAGTCACTTTCACTTACTTAAGTGGAAAATAATATTAATGGAACAGGATCCCTGTTCAGATACAGATAAAGTAAGACAGCCCCAGAGGAAGCAGTTAAAAGTCATTCTGCCTCCTTTGTGCCTCTCTGTGAGTTCACAAGTAACCTTGGGACAAGTCTTTGTTTAGAGAATTGTTACTTGAATGCCCTCCTTCTTTCTTATGCAACTGTAAAGTGAAGGTCATTCATTGTCTAAACTAGGAGTAAGGATACAATTGACTAGGAATTAACTAAAATCTCTGACTTTCCAAAATCCAAATCAGGGAGTTGTTGAATTGATTTACTTCAGAATCCCGTGACTGTTAGGAGTAATGAAATCACAAGCCAGTCCCTTGAGAATGAAAATTAGTCGTAACAATTAGAATAGATCAGAATGGTCCCAACACATCCTGGTAGAAGAGAATGACAAAAAGGCCCCTGAAATAAAAATTCCTTCGGTTAAAAAAAAATCTAGAGTGGATATTCCACTCATGATGAGGGTTGATTGCACATGATCATGCATAAGTGCTAATTCTGTCATGATAGGAAAGATAGGATTCAGTAGGCAGAGAAGGAATGATTAGGACCTGAGGTCCCTGAGTGGGGGAAAAACACATATTTTTGAACAATGCTGGTAGCATCTGACCACAGCAAACCCCCTCAGGCGTAAGATTCCTATTAAATATGTAACAGATACCACCTGGTATGTAACATTCCCCTCAGGAATCTGACAAAAGACCTGACTAAAAATAAGTAGACCATAATGTATAACCCACAAGGAACAGAATGGACCATGCCTCATACAATGGAATCGAGACAATCAGGAATGGACAACCTGGCGCCTAGAGTGAGCAAGCCAATAAGGGTAGGACCTGAGAAGGAACAAGGAGGAAGGGAAGGGAGGGTTGACCAGAACCTTATAAAACAAAGACCCTTGCCTATTGTCAGGGTTATTCACTTTTGAATGTCCCTCTGTAAAGAGAGCTTTCCTACTATTCTTCCCTTCTGATCTTAATACTTCTACTAAACTTTTGCCTGCTACTCATTTTGTGTCCACCTTTTCATTCTTTGAAGCGGCGATGCCATGAACCCTGGATATTGAGATAAAAATCCTGCAACAGTAGCCTCATGAGGGATAGGCATAATAACTTGGAATCTAGAAGACTTTTCTAAAACTTCAACAATTTTTCACCAATACCCACAACACTTGATTTGAAAAGTTGTGGAGAATTATTTTAAATTCTTAAGAAATAGATCTGCCCAATGAAAAAAATATCTGTAGAATTTGTAGAAAAGACTGGTGGGACAGCCTATAACAAATGGTGTGAAGATGGGGAGATTCAGAGTCATAAGCAAGGTATTTACTGTTGCTGGCAACCAAAGGAAAAGCGTCTGGAGAGAAGAAGCTGCAGAGGAGAAAAGAGATTTCTTTGGAGATTGTTTAAGGAAGAATCTAGCAACTGGAGTCAGGTTGGATATAGGGGAAGTGGAGAGGACTTGCTGGTTGACAAAAAGAACTTTTTGAGAAAAATGGGTGAACTAGGAAATGGGTTGCTTGGTTGAAAAGGGGGTCAAGTTCAAATCATTTTATTTTTTGTGGACTTTTTCCAATTCTTTCCCTTTAGGTTTAAGTGATAAACTTTAGCAAAGACAGTAGAGACACAAACTGAAGCAATGTTTAGCCAACAAAGATGCATGCTTTCCTCCTGCTATATATTTAGTTTTTAGACTTGTTAGTTTTAACTGTGTCATATTGCTGATGTGTATTTTTAACACTCGTTGCTTCTATCAATTTTTGTCAATTCTGAAGAACTGCTCCATTTCCAGAGACTTTACTGTGCTAAAAAAGCAACTGACAAGCACCTAGTACATTGCACCCTGTGGGCACTCAATAAACACTTGTTTCCTCACTGCCTGGCCGAATGTGTCTTCAGGAACATGGGCAATAAATGGAACTGCCTTAAAAATAACAGACGGTGGTATCTGGTTGGCACTCCACTGAGGCCTTGTTAAATACACAGCTAATGTCTGGAGACACCTGAATGTTGTTACCTGTTCAAAACAAGTGATGCTTCAGTCATTTGCCAACATATCTGCATAGGTGTGAGAGAATGAACCACAGTCACATTGTGCCCAAAGCACCTGATACTCATATGACGATAAGAAAAACCAGCAGATTGTTGCAAAATTGATCAAGCCTGGAGGATGAGATGTTGTGAAGTATCATAAACTTGGACAGAGTTTGAACTGGAAAGTTAATTAGGAATATATGGTGAGAAAATGAGAAATCTGAGGGGAGTCTGAAAGCAGGTACATTAACATTGAAATAACAATAGAAAGGACAATAAATTTCACTACACGAATCTTTAAAATGTTCTACATAAAAATAAAGGTCAAATAAAAAAATAAGTAACATATTTTCAGACACTCCATGTTAAATTGTTAATATGTAAAGTACCTCAAGAAATAACAAGAACTTCACTAAATGTGGACATAACATGAGCAAACAGTATGAAGAGATACTTCTCTAAGTAGAAAATACATATAACTAACAAACTTTTCTTTAAAAAAAATTTAAGAATATTTCTAACTAGAAAAATAAAAATTAAAACCTTACCATTTTTAGCAAAGTTCTTTTTTAATAGTATGGGTTTTTTTTAAGTAGCGCAAAATATTAGTCATACTTCCTAATGGACAAAAAATGAGCAGGTATCTTTAGTATTAGAATAATAATTTTTTTGAGAGAGAGAGAGGGAGGGAGGGAGGGAGAGAGAGAGAGAGAGAAAACAAGCTGGGGAGGGGCAGAGAAGGGGAGAGATAAAGAAACCCAAGCAGGCTCCATGCTCCTAGTGCACAGCCCCATGCAAGTCTTGATCCCAGACCATGAGATCATAACCTGAGCCAAAATCAAGGGTAGCTTACTGAGCTACCCAGGTGCCCCTAGAATAATAATGTTTTGAAAATTCAGGGGTTTTTTTTTTTTTGGTATTTTATTTATTTTTGAGAAAGCATGAGTGGGGAGGGGCAGACTGAGAGGGGAACAGAGGATCCCAAGGGGGCTCTGTGCTGACAGCAGTGAGCCTAATGTGGGGCTCAAACTCACAAACCGCAAAATCATGACCTGAGCCTGATTCAGACCCTCACCTGACTGAGCCACCCGGGTGCTCCAAAATTCAGTTCTTCATATGTTCCTCATGTACTTCACACAAATCCCTCCATGATGCAGTTCCTGCCCATTGTTCCAGATTTTCACATAGCCACCTCCTTTCCAAGTTCCTGTCCAGCCAGACTGGAATTTGCAGTTCCCCAAATGTACCATGTCTTTTTACGTCTATATTTTGGGGCCCCAGTCTAGAATGTGTTCTACCTTTACTCACCCGGCAAATCCCTGTTCACTCTCTAAGATCCATCCCCAACATCCCTCTTCTGCTAGATCTTCCCACCCACTTTCCCTTTAACTTCTTCTCACACTTCAGCCAAGAAATTCTCTGTATTTTCACTCCATTTATATTGTTCCATAATTTATACCACATGTTATTCATTTATTTACATATGCCTCTCTTCTATTACTTAGAGATCACTTAAGAACAGCATGGTGTTTTATACTTCTCTGTACCCCAAGTTTCTGCCACTGAGCTATACAGAAGAAATTAGGTGTTAGCTGATAGGAAAGTGAATTAAAACTTTTAAGCTTCTGTTGGTTGTTTCAGTACTTCCCTGCATAGGCAGCGAAAGCATAACCTTAAACCAGCTCATTGTGCGCGTGCGCGCGCGCGCACACTCACACACACACACACACACACACACAAATATCTTCTCCATAGGTGCCAAGTTTAGACCTTTTATTAAACTAGAGGTTTTATATATGCAATTTCCACCAAAGTATTTGAAAATGTAAAAACTATATTATTTAATTACTGAGTCTTCACAAAACTATACTCTCAATGCTCAAGAAACCTAGTGACTTCATTTCCTTCACTCTAGAACTATCATCGGGGAAGCATATTATAAACAGATAATGGCTTACTAAGTAGAGCTGTAATAAGAACCTAAACTTAATGCTCCAGTTTGCTTTTCTAGACCCCATAACTTGCTCAAATGTCAGGAAGGCATGCTTATTTTATTTTCGCCCACACTTTCTTTCACTTATCCCAGAAAACCATTTTTTGCTGCCATAAATGCTGAAAGTAATTTTTAATCACAGATTTTATTTCATGTAGGTCATGAAGGGATTCTTGTTGGTCTTAACATTGTTTTTAGATTGTCGTATCAGTTATTCCACTATAGTTTGGTGATATCCATTTTAAGATGTGACTGAAAAGATATGTACAGCAGCATCTCACTTACCACGGATTTGTGGTGAATGTGGCTACGTTAATTCAAATTCCATTGGTTCAGTGTGGTCCTGAAAGTATCATAGCTTTCAAAATCTTCCAAATTTTAGAAGAAAAAGCATCCCTAAAATACCTTATGCTTTTATGCATCCATAAAGACGAATTCAATTAACTGAAATTTTCCTTATCATTCACAGTTATCAGTATGAACATACATTGTGTTGTGCCCTAATCCCTTAAAGGTAGTCTTTAGGCATAAACCAGTCCATGAGCATTTTAGGGTTTGCCCCTACACTAACAGATTCCAGATTATTGTGTTTGTCTCTTAAACTTTCTTTGCTTACCGTTGAAACTTATTTCTTGGCTGTTAACTAAATCAGTCTCTAGCTCTCACTGCTCCAAACTTATTACATTGTGATCATGATCGGTTAACTTTGGAAGGATTGAGAGTGGGTGGCTTAATTTCTCTCTGGATACAATAGTTTACAGATTTTATCTTTGAGGTTACTTAAAAAAAAAAAAAAAAAAGATTTCCAGGGTACCCTAGATTGGCTGGAGTAGGTCCATGCAAGGTCAGTTGGGCCCATCAGGAAGCTGACTGAGATGGATTTAGGAGAGCAAGGGAGTTCCTAGGGGCAAACTCCTGGGGAAGGAGAGGAGGGGTGGGAGAAGGTTGGTCAAAAAAGGCCTCAGAGTACAGTGAAGTTCTGACAGAGTCTTGGCCAACCCAACAGGGAGCTCTGAAGCACATAACACCCATTAGAGGAGTCCCACGTTGAGCAGAGACTGCTGGGTCCTGGTAGCCCACCAGTAAAGCTGAGGACTTCCTGGGAAGGGTGCGGCCTCTGCTTGACTGCCAAGATGGAGCCTGAAGGCATGCGCAGCTGGAGGCTATCAGCTGGCTCCTTTCTTTGCAGGTGAAGGGAAAGTTCTTCCTTAAAGAGAGATCAAATAGTGCACAGTCCTGGTTTCATGAATACATATACCATCTGGAATATATCTGAAAAGAAGTATAAGTTCAGAGGCAGATAGGAAAAGGTAGTTGTTTTCCTATATAACCTTTATAAGTATAACCTTTATAACCTTATAAACTTTATAAGTTTATGGTTAATGTGAGTGGGTGTAGAAGCAGAGTCTGATGGGAAGCAATCAGTGAATCTGAGGATGAAGACTGTGGTGATCAGTGAAGCAGGGGGTTCTGGCCGATGAGGATAACTGTTAAATAACCAAATGATCAAAAATCTTACGTATCTTAGCAGCAAATTGACCTTCCTTGGAAGGACCCAGTTCAGAAAAGTATAGACAGACAAGATGTCTGGTGTTGAAGGCAAGACCACCAAGAGTATTCCTGAGTAAGTTGTCTATATTTGTTTTACTTTGTAATTTTGCATATTAAGCATTTTAATTACTTTGATGTTTTATTTTTTTTACATGAAATTTAGAATCACCTTGTCTATTTCAGAAAAGTTGGTATTTTTGTTGTAATCACGTTAAATATATAAATTAACTTAAGAAGAACTGAAATCTTTATAATGTTGAATCTTAACTGGGAACAAATTTGTGTTTTTTTTTTAATTTAAAATAATCCTTATGTATTTAGGGATGTTTTAAATGTTTTCTCATGTAATTTTTACATATTTATTATCAAGTTAATTACTAGGCATTTCTTGTTCGTGTCATATATATAGTTTTCTGATTCACTGTGTTTTGTATTTGGTGGCTTTTATATATATGAAAGTTATATATTTCTCGATATTAATTTTAGCATCCCCCACCTTATTGAATTCTCTTGTTTTTGCTTAATTATTTTGCACTTTTTAATTATTTTTTAAAAATAGTAAGAATTTCACCTCCTCCATCCCAACTTCTACAGTTCTGATATATTTTTCTTACTTAATTGCAATGACTTATAACTCCAGTACAATGTTAATAGTACTGTAACATTGGTTACAGTAATTACTTTTAGTTGATGTCCTTGTGTTTTCCTAACTTAGTAGGAATTCTTTCACTAAGTAAGATATTGGCTTTAAGTCTGATTATATGTTGACACATTTGAAACTGTTAGATAAGCATCCTTCAATTCTTATTTAGTAAGTGATAGTTCATACAATTAATAAATGGATTAAGTTTTGTCAAACGACACTGCAGTATCTACAAAAATGGTTATATAATATATTGCATTAATGGTTTCTTAAGGGCGCCTGGGTGGCTTAGTCGGTTGAGTGTCCAACTTCGACCCAGGTCATGATCTCACGATCCATGAGTTTGAGGTCCATGAGCCTGAGCCCCATGCTGGGCTCTGTGCTGAAAGCTCAGAGCCTGGAGCCTACCTCGGATGATGTTTCTCTCTTTCTCTGCCCCTCTCCACTCACGTTGAGTTTCTCTCTCTCAAAAATAAATAAACATTAAAAAATGGGTTTCTTAATACTGAAACATCCTTGTTCCTCTGGAAAGAAGTCTTGTACAAGTTGTGTTCCTCCTTCTTTGAATTGCTGACTTCTATTCTCTGATATTTTATTTTGAATTGTTTTTATTGATATGCATAAAAATAGTTATCTATAGTTTTCAAAATGTGGTTTTCATATTTTTTTTCCAGGTTTGCTATCAATATTGCATTCAGTTCATAAAGTTTTGGAAGGTTTTCTATATTTTGTATGTCCTGGAAAAATTCAATAATATTGGAATTAATTACCCATTAATGGGAGGTAGAATTTCTTAGTGAAACTGTCTGGATGTAACGCTTTTGGAAGATTATGTCTTTGATAATTATATTTCTTTGTGGAAATGAGTTTTTGTTGTTTCTTCCTCTTTTGGGTCAGTTTGTAAATTATATTTTCCTAGAAAATTATCCCTTTTATCCAAGTTCACATGTTATTGCTTTAACTCATAATTTTTATTTCTTTAATTTATGTGGTTATATTCAATATTTCTTATTCTATATATTTGTGCATTTTAATTTTGTGATGAGACTAATTTGTATACTATTAATTGTTTAATAGACTAGCTTGCTTGTGTATTTTCTTAATTTTCTAATTCATAAAATTTGTTTTACATTCCTTTTTTCTGCTTTCATTCTTTCACTTGTATTTTTCTAAATTTTGGAGTCAAACACTTAGTTTATATTTCCACATTTTAATTTTTACTGATAAAAATTCACAGCTACAAGCTCTACTCTGAGTAAGGCTTGCACTGCATCCCGTAATATCTGTTTTTGCTTTGCATTTTCCTTTGGACCAAGAGTTGTTAAAATCGACATTTTATGTTTCCAGGATGGGAGCCTGTTTTTCTGATGTGTTCACTGATTTCTTATTTTATTCTATAATGTTAAAATAATTTTGTTTGTAATTTTTTTTTGGAATTTATTGAAGCTATTTTTTTGAGCCCCCGAATACAATTTTTGTGAATGTACCATATTCACACGAAAACAATTGTTCTCTCTTATTAGGGTATTGAGTCTGATATGCGTTTATCAGCTTTACCTTCATAGTTTTGCCATTTCGGTGTTTTGAATCCTTTCTTTTATGAGAAGTGCTTGCTTTGCCCAGTAGTATGGATCTGTAAAAATAACCATGCAGACTGAAATTAGGCAAGGCATTTTTAATAGCCAATTGGAAAAATTATGCTGGTCTATGATTTTAGAAAGTTTTTGTCAAAATCTTAAAACTTCTCTTATTATTGATTTACAGAGAGATGAAAAATTATAAGGCAAGATTATATAAAAATTGTAAAAAAATGATATTTATTTAGTATTTAGCATATTATAGACATTGTGAATTATTCTATGAATTTGTAAAAAAGTTATTAAGGGCAGTTTGATAGTCTCATTTTATAAATTACTGTACAGAGGAAGCATTTGGTCTATGCCTTGACACACTGTCATACTTCTTTCTAAGTTTGGATCAGCTTCCAACATTTAATCCTTTACACCTTCTTTCTTTCTTTTTTAAAATTTATTTTGGGGTGGGGGAGAGGCAGAGAAAGAAGGAGAGAGAGAATCACAAGCAGGTTCCATGCTTAGCACAGAGCCCAATGTGGGCTAGTTCCCACCAACCGTGAGACCCTGGCCTGAACTGAAATCAAAAGTGGGATGCTTAACCGACTGAGCCACCAAGATGTCCCAATATTTACACTTTCAATATTATCAAATACTCTGAGAGTTTCTTTAATGTGAATTTTTTCACTGACATGACTTCTGGGAAATTTCATCACAGTTGATATTTGCCTTCCATGAGTTCCTCTGGCAGTACATCTAGAATCTAAAACAACAACAGTATCGACATTCCATTGTCAGCTATGTCTTCCATGACTCCCTTGACAGCAATTCAAATTTCACTTTGAGCATTAGCGCTTTTCCTTTTTCTACCTCACTTTTGTATTTGTTGCCCAATTCTCTCTTTTAATTACCTATTTTTGGAAAGTATTGTGTGGGTTTATCATTGAGAGACAAAGAGGCAACACGTTTACATACTTTGCTGCCTGTAAATGAACTGAATAATAGATGCTCAGTGGCCAGTCACCACAAAACTTTAAGAGAAGTGACAAAATTGATCATTGATTATAAGTGCATCTGATATTCACATATAAATATATGAAATAAAGGGTTGATAGCAAAGTTTGTGCTTTATATAATTACTCAGAGTTAATATACCATGGTAACAGACATGTAAAGTATTTTGTTGGGGAACTGATGTTCTGAACCATGGTTTTTGAAATGTATGCATATTAGAACCATTGAGAGATGATTCCCTGAATTTTATCCACCTGATATATTTTGGACTCAGAGAAGTAAATTCAATTCATATTTTCTATTTTTCTAATGTATCCTAAATTTCTGTTTCATGAAAAATTTTACTATGTTCTCAGTTGGTAGATACTCTAGAACTGTTATCTTTGTTTAAAATTATACTCTGGACATTCTTATTTCAGCTACTGTTTTTTTGTGTGGATTCTACCTTGTTTGATATTAAGGTTGTGCTCTTGCTTTCTTTCTGTTTGAATTTACTAGATAAACTTTTATCATTTTGTTTTTAACCTTTATGGATCTTTTGTTTTAGGTGGCTCTCTTGTATAAAGCACAGAATTCAATTTTATTTTGTTATTGAACTGGAAATAATCTTTCCAATTTTACTGAGATATTATTGACATATAACATTGTATGAGTTTAAGGTGTACAACAGGATGATTTGACATACGTATGTATTGTGAAATGATGACCACAATAAGTTTGGCGAACATCCATCACCTTACATAGTTACAACTGATCTTGTGATGCGAACTTTTAACATCTACTCTCTACTTTCAAATATAGAATACAATATTGTTAACTATAGTCATCATGCTATACAATACAGTCCCATAGCTTATTTATCTTATCACTAGAAGTTTGTACCTTTGACCTACCTTCTGTCGATGGTAGCTGCCAGTCTGATCTGTTTCTATGAGTTTGGTTTTTTTCGATGCCACATATAAGTGAGATCACACAATCATCTTTTCTTATCACTAGTATAATGCCTTCAAGATCCATCCATAGTGTCACATATGGGAGGATTTCCTTTTCTATGATTGCATAGTATTTGTGTGTGTGTGTGTGTGTGTGTGTGTGTATTACATTTTGTTACCCATTTCTCTGTTGATGGACACTTACATTGTTTTCATATCTTGACTGTTGTAAATAATGCTGCAATGAACATGGAAGTACATTCTCACCAATAGCGTGCAAGGGTTCCCTTTCTTCCACATTCTCACCAATGCTTATTATTTCTTGTCTTTTTGATTCTAGCCATCCTGACAGGTGTGAGATGACATCTCATTGTGTTTTGATTTGCATGGGGGTATTCCTACTCAAAATATGTATAATTCACTAGTGAGAGAAATATTATATCATCAAAAAGCCTAACCTATAAATTTTATGAAAAATAAGCTGATGTTTGAATTCTGTATCTTCTAATATTTTTTCTTTGCTCTTCTCTCTCCTAGAAGCACAAGTTTCCTCTCCTGACCTCACTTTTCCCAGTCATTATGCTGTTCTCAGGCTGGCTCCAGTTTCCCTCTGTGATGGGCGATCCATTTGGGTTTTTATTAAAATTTACCAGTCCAGAAGTCCAGTCCTTGCTCTCCCATTTAGGTGACACATTTAGGGCATTTGGGAATCAACATCTTTCTTCTAGAAAATAATTCATTTGCCTTAAAAAAATTACAGGATTACAATTTAACCCAAAGAACTCACCACCTTTGGATATATTTTTTTACTGATTCACTTTTTAATATGATGTATGCACCTTATAAAACCTTCAGAGAGTACTTAATGCTACAAAAGAATAGCAAGGAAAAGATGACAACCTTCAGGCAGGCACATTAGGAGAGATGTAGAAATGAATAGGATTTTTGGCATCCCTGAAATCACGTGATTCCAATCAAATAGAATCTAAATGAAATAGAAATTCTAGCATTATATTCACTCATCTATCCATCCAAAAATATTTACTGAGGCCCCACTCCATGTAAAGTATTGTGATAAATGCAGACAACACAATAGCATATGACACAATCCTTGTCTAGCACAGGGTATAGCAAATGCTTATCATACAGGTTGACGTGGTTTAGGAATGGAGGCTCAGGGCATTAGTGTAAAACTGACTGGTGGGGACAGTGCAGTAGGGAAACAGCAACTGTGAAGCCTCAGAACTATGAGAAAGCAGAAGTGAACAAATAGTACATTCATAGCATGGAATGAAAAATGGAAATTTTAAAAGAACTAATATTGAAAAGGTGAGGGAAGATACAATTTGTATGCCCTGCTAAGGAATTTGATTTTTATCCTTAAGACTATGGAATGCTATTAATGGATTATAAGCAGACCAGTAACATGTTTTTCTACAAAGACAGAAAAAAGAAAAAGCAAAGACGATGCATTGAGGGATGACATTCAACTGCCTTATTTTACTAAAGGCGTGTCATTACACAAACCTCAAGTGCCATTTTTACTAAAGAATGGTTGTCTTTTAATAGTTAGTTCAAAAGGTAATGGCGTTTTTAAGAACATGGAATGCTTCACAATAGTTCTTTAACCTTTTCCTTAGCAGAAGTTAACATCATTCCAGTCCAGAAACTCTCCTTATCACATTATCTTTTATTCTTACCTAGGAACTTTTCCCCAACTCCTCTTGACCAAACCATTTTTATTGTTATCTTAAGACTCAGCTTCTAACATAAGCATGTTTCATTGCCTCCATAATAATTGTCCTTTATTTACTATCTACCAGCACCTTCAGTATTTGTAGTTTGATAAAAGCAGTTTGCAAGCCCTCAGTCTTTTATGTCAAGTTTATTTTTGATCCTCCAAGCTTGGTGTACATGAATACAAGTAGACAAAAACTGGACGTCATGGAATCCAGCAATGCTGTTCTCTAATAACAGCACTTTATCAAGTCACTTTGCCTGTCTTGATTTTACTTTGTTCTCTCATAAACAAAACAAAGGGATTGGTCTAGATAAGTTACAACCTTGTAACTGTGAGCTCTGGGATTCACCCGGGAATACTTCAAGAGTCTCTAAAAAGATGTGACCAGGGAAGCAAATCTCTTTTTTCACCTTTTATTTCAACTGGACAGTTATTCTTCTATCTGTCTTGTTTTTTGTTTTTGTACAATATTTTCTTTTTTGAAGAACAAGTTAATAACCTAAAACGAATTTGACAATAGCAGATCTATATACCTCCCTACGGTCTATTGCAGCTCTCACATTTTACCTTTCTTCTGGTTTTTATTTCCCCAACATACTTCGCTGTGCCTCTATGTTGGCAGTATGCAATCAAATGGTGTGTCAAAAATAGTGGAAAATGATTCAGTAAGTGCATTTTAAGAAAAGAATGAATGGGGGCACCTGGGTGGCTTGGCTGGTTGAGCATCCGACTTTGGCTAGGGTCATGATCTCGCAGTCTGTGAGTTTGAGCCCCACATCGGGCTCTGTGCTGACAGCTCAGAGTCTGGAACCTGCTTCAGATTCTGTGTCTCCCTCTCTCTCTGCCCCTCCCCTGCTCATGCTCTGTCTCTTTTTCTCAAAAATAAATAAACATTAACAACAAAATTAAAAAAAGGAAAAGAATGAGTAAATGTATTAATTGGTTTGTTAATCCCTTATCATTGATATTAATAGATAACCATTCTGTGTAGCCACTTTTCAAGAAAATGGAGACAGAATGTTGAAAATTAGATAAATACTTACTCTCTTTGAATGATCAGTCAGTTGAATCAACCCATTCAGCAACAATTATTGGATGCCTAATATTACTGAAGCTATTTGTTAAGTCCTAGTTATACTGAGACCTATAGAACCCTGTCCCTTGCCTCAAAGATTTTAGTCTGCTAAGATAAAAACATGTAAATAGATTATTGCAATAGAAATTGATTAAGTACTGTTGTAGAATTATGATAAAAGGGCTGTGAGTGTTCAGAAAAAGGACTTACCGACTCTGACTGAAGTAGTGAGAAAGATTTCACAAAAAAGCTTATGAACTGAATTCTGAAGAATGAAAAAGATTATGCCATGTGGAGCAAACTTCCAAATGTGTTGCAATCAGAAAGTATGTAGATGACACATACTTTATGTATGTTAGTAGCAGGAGTTTGGCGTAACTACATGCCTCGGTGACTGGACATCAAGGAAGAAAGGCTGCAAAGTCTTTTTTGCTTCAGGTTATAAATGTTCTTTTATGATATTAAAAAGCTTTAGAGCTTCATAATTTAGGAAATGGAGAGTTAAAAGATTTTTAAGGAGTAGTTTGGCAGGATAGAATTGTCTCTAAAAAAAAATAACATGGATGTGGAATATGAATGATGGACTGGAGTAAGAAAAGTCCAATGAAGAGGGAGGTAGTAAAAAGGTTGTTGCAGGACATCAAAAAGAAGAGAAAATGAAGAGGGCCTGAGGACAAAGAGAGTAATCAGATTGGAGAGAATACTTCAAATTCAGTTAAAAGGATGCAGCAACTGGAAACAATGTAGTACTCTAACACCAAATGGTGTTGGGAAAACTGCAAAACCACTGCATCCTTACCCTGTACCAAACATATTAGTGAACTCAAAATGGATTAACAACTTGAATGCATGACCTGAAGCCATAAAACTTGTAGGAGGAAACATAGATGGTAAGCTGCTGAATATCAGTTTTGGCAATGAGTTTTTGGATTTGATGCCCAAAGAAAAGGCAACAAAAGCAAAAAATAAAGAAGCGGCACTACATAAAACTAAAAAGCTTCCATACAGCAAAACAAACCATCATCAAAATAAAAAGGTAATCTATGGAATTGGAAAAAAATATCTAATAAGGGGCTAATATCCAAAATAAGTAAGAACTCCTACAACTCAATAGCAATTAAAAAAAATCTAATTAAAAATGGGTAGAGGGTCTGAATAGACATCTTTCAAAAGAAGACATACAAATGGCCAATAGGTATATGAAAAGTTGTTCGACATCATTAATCATTAGGGAAATGCAAATTAAAGCCACAATGAGATATCCCTTCATACCTGTTGGAAAATGGTTAGTATCAAAAAGAGATAACAAATTCTGGTGACAATGTAGAGAAAAGTAAACACTTGTGTGCTGTTTGTAGAAATGTAAACTGGTATAGCACTGTGGAAAACAGAATGGAATTTAAATTCCATTAAAAATAGAAATACCATATGATCCAGGAATTCCTCTTCTGGGTATTTATCTGCAATAAACAAAAACACTAATTTGAAAAAATGTATGCATTGTTACATTATTTACAATAGTCAAGGTATAGAAACAAACTAGATGACCATTGATGGAAGAATAAAGAAAATCTGATATATATTATATGTATATAATATATAGTATGTAATATTAATATATAACATATATTTTATATATAATGGAATATTATTTAGCCATAAAAAAGGAATGAAATCTTGCCATCTGCAACAACATGGATGGGCCTGAGGGTCTTATGCTAAGTGAAATAAGTCAGACAGTAAAAGACCAAACCTATGTATGACATCGTTTGTATGTGAGATCTAAAAAATGATCAAAATAAAACAAAAACAAAGCTTTTACATACAGATTGGTGGTGGCCAGAGTCTGGGGTGAGGGTGGGGGAAATTGGTTAAAGGGAGTCAAAAAGTAAAAACTTCCAGTTATAAAATGAATAAGTCCTGGGGATGGAATGTACAGCGTGACAATTATCATTTATAACACTGTAATGCATACCTGAAAGTTGCTAAGAGAGTAGATCTTAAAAGTTCTCATCACAAGACAAAAAATTCCCTATATATGTCAGGTGACAGATGTTAACTAGACTTATTGTGGTGATCATTTTGCAATGTATACAAATATTGAATTATTATGTTGTACATTTGAAACCTATACAGTGTTGTATTTCAATTATATCTCAATAAAAAAAATAATGTTTTCTAGAATAGGACAGGAGGGCTTATTCTCTGTTCCATCCTATTAAAGACCAAAAAAAAACATTTTTTTAAGTTTATTTATTTTGAGAGAGAGAAAAAGAGAGCTTTCATGAGCAACAGAGGGGCAGAAAAGAGAGAGGGAGGGAGAGAGAGAATCCCAGGCAGTCTCTGTGCTGTTAGCACAGAACCCAATGTGGGGGCTCCAACTCACAAACTATAAGATCATGAGCTGAGCTGAAACCAGGAGTCAATCGCTTAACCGACTGAGCCATCCAGGCACCTCCCAAAAACATTTTTTAAAAACTCTTCCTCACAAAACATGACCAGCAATTGTTATCTCTGAAGTAAATATATAGTCAGTTCATTTGTGGAGGTTAATGGATGACATAATTAAGCCCTGACAAGATTCTCTAGGATAAGACATAAAGGGTGATTCCCATTTGACAGTCCCCATTAGATGGGATGCCACAGGCATTATTAATAATTTCTCCAGGCATTTCTTATCCAAATGAGGAATTAACACTGGAGTGTTGTCTGCAGTCACTATTTTTGTTCAGTCAAAATGCATGACAGTCAGCCACAGCAAGTTGGTTAGCCATCTTCAAGGTGACTGCAAGTAATAATATCAGACTTGTGACTTGGCTATGGGCGTTGTCAGGATGGATTGGAAATCATCTGCCGTGACAGACCGAACTGACTATAATTTCAATTCTTCGCCCCGGGAGCGGTGATGAGAAGGGCACATACGGGAAATTAACTCTCCTGGTTTAACTGAAAATGACAATGCACTGCGTGGTCAGAGAACAAACTGGTTCTAAGAAGGAAGGATAAATGAGAGGCAAGTGGGAAGTTCCTAATTAACTTCAATATACTTCGAGTAAATTTCCTTAACTCAATATTATGGCACATATGAGGACAGGTGATTTATGCATTTCAGGGCTTGATTTTATAATTTCACTCTTGAAGAATGAGATAATCAAACAACTGAAGGAGTATATTAACTGGGGACCTGGATTACAGTGATTCAGAATGAGGTATCAGGTAATTGAATATAGTCCGTTTATTCAGAACAGGATGCAAATAAATAATTTGGACATCTTGAATGAGCTCTGCCAAGTTAAAAGCCTCATGAAATTTTTGTAAATAAGCCGTGCGCTTTAATGCAATCTGAGAGTAGAAAGTAGTTTCTAATGATTTCAGACTTCTATTTGATCATTATTATTATTATAGTTTTTAAAATGTTTCCCCTGACGTCTTTCCTGTGTAAATGAATATATCCCAGGGACACTCCAGTAAATGAGATAAACTAATGTAAAATATTAAATAATTCATGTCCTCAGAAGCCACTGAGATTTTGCTCATGTTTTTATGGAAACCAAACCAATGTTGTGATGCAGAAAAAAAGGCATCTGCATATGAAAATATCTCAAGTGTTATCCTTTAAGCCTGAATGTGTGCTCTAGAAGAAAAAAGAGTAAAAGGGAACAAGTTGAAAGAATACAGCAAGCACCATTTTACAGTGGGAGAGATCACTAATAGGATTTTGATTTGGTATTGTTTTGTCTCATTTGGAGGTCATGTCACTGCCTTTGCCATTGTTCCTGTGGTTTGAAGTTAGACTGGGGTGAGATGGACAGATAAACAGGTACAGTGGGACAGGGAGGAGTGACTGGGACAGAAGATGTAGCATGAAGGAACAGAAGGCGGTCTGAAATGAGTAAAGACGTGGCATGTTTGTGTTCCAAAGCCTGCCTCTGTCAGGGTCTGATCTGGGGCTTGTTATATAACCGGTTTCTCAGGGTGACTGTTTTCTTATCTATAAAATGTAATCATAATATCAGCCTCACAGAGCTTTATAAATTAGTGAGATAATACTTATAAGCAGATTAAAGTGTCTAGTACAGAGAAGGCACATAAAATCTGGAACCTACTTGACCATTCTGTTCCAGGAAAAGATCTCATACTGCCAGCTTCCCCTGAAAAGGAATTTGCAGATATCCCCTGTGTAGTAACAGGGAGACAGTAAACCAAAGGGGCCATGAGTTAATTTTGAAGACAAAGTTCTTGATCTTAAATTCTAACCCTAACACTTACCAGTAATGTGTTTGCTAGTTATTTTAGCCCCAATTTCTTCATCTACATATAAGATGGATTATATAATAAGGATAATATTATACATAATATAATATGGATACATATAATAATAAGGATATTGTATATAATAAGGACACATATATCCTTATTAATAAGGATAAGGATATAATATATATAATAAGGATAATATTAGTACTTACTTTATTGGAGGTTTGCAAGCATTAAATAAAATAATCTGCATTAAGTCCTTAGTTCTAAGCACATGGGAAAGACTGTAAATGTTACCTCTGAATATCCATTGATCAGCCCCACATAACTATAACCATGAAAATTTTATCTGTAATAAGAAACAACCAGGGAGGATATTTTCATCTCTAGCACAGCACTTGCTATGAAAATGTAAATTGTAAATGTAAATAAAAATGTAAACTGAAAACTCAAGTTTTCAATTTAAATGTTACCTAAACATGGTTTGTCCCAAAAGGAACTCTTGCCCTTTTAGCAAATAATTCTGAGGTATTTCAATCCCTGTTTCGAAGTAAAGACTTAAACCTATGACGCTTTTCAATATGTTGAGGCATTGGAGAGTGAGCACAGGTGATCAAGAATTAAAGCATAATCCACTCTCAAAATAAGGAAACTACACTAGGCGAGTTTGCATTTGCGCAGCTCTTCTGTGGATGTACTACCATCCAGTCCATACTGTGGGGCTGCTGAAACTCAAGCAGAGAGCATAGTCTTAGGAACTTGATGAGTCAGAGGATAGAATTCGGAATTGCCAGAGTGGCTAGAAAGTAAGAGGAGAAATGAGGAAGAGCTCACAACAATATGTAGCTTCTGCCCTAGTCTTGGTGATGAGAGAGCATGGGACAAGCTGAGAGCAAAATACATGCTAGCATACACACCTCCCCTCTCCACCTCCCCCCATGGGATCTGTGTGATATTCCTGGGACACTCCCAGCTACCCAAGAACAAAGCAAAGTGCTTGCCATGGTGATGTGGGAAACTAAAGCAAATGAAAAACTAAGTTCCCTTACTGCCTACAGCCCATTGACAAGTCCTTGAAACCAGTAGAGTGACCTCCCTCTAGCAACTCAGCTGCCTTGATGGTGACACTTTGCTAGGGGCAAAAGATAATCTTGGTTTAACATTATCTCAACCTTTAGGATTCTGTAAATCTAATTCTTTTATCTCAACTAACCCAGGATATATCCTGGCACTCATGCTCCAAGTTTATACCCCGTCTCCCATATACATCTGAAGGGTCTCATTACTGAGGTTTTATTAAACCGTAATAAATGGTGTTTCCTTAGCAACAGCTAGCCCCTCATGGTCCTGGAAACCTTGTTTTCAAAATTCCTTAGAGACATACTCTATCTCTGACCCCCTCCCAACTTGAGGGTATGTAATGAGTTACCAGCCCGACCCCCAGTGCAGCTCTTCCCACCATGGGTCCTGTCCCCATGTTTTAATAAAATCACTTTTTTGCACCAAAGATGTCTTCAAGAATTCTTTCTTGGCCACTGGCTCCAGAGCCCATGAACCCCACCATCACCCCAAAACTTCATCATTGGGATAAACCTCAAACTGCAATGTACAAGGGAGGCATCAAGAAACCTGGCTGAATGATTATAGCTAGAGGGCTGAGGGAAGCCAGCCAAGGTTTTGACCCTATTTACAGCATGAGATGCACAATTCTGTTTTGTTGCAGCCAAAGTTAACTGCTTGCTAAAATAAAAATCAAGATACCAGAATATAAAGCATCTTTAATGCATCATATGCAGTATTCAGTGTATGATTAAAAATCACTAGTTATAGGAAAGAGAAAAGAGAAAAATGTGGCCTGTAGTCAAGAAAACACTGACCTTGATATGTGGGAATAAGTAGATGAGTTTACACTAGTTAAAATTAGTTACCAATATAATTTAACATAGCTTCAAAAATCCTTAATAAAACAGTAGCATACTTAATCCAGCAACATATAAAAAGGCAAATATATCATGACAAAACAATCCCTATATCAAGAATAAAAGACTGAACATTCAAAAAAATCAATTAATATAATTATCAATATTAACTGAATAAAAAATTGAACCATATCACTAACTCATGTAAGATATAGAAAGATATAAAAAAAAAGCAATTGGCAAAATTCAATACCCATTCATATTAAAAATTCTTATTCAACTATCAATAAGAGATGACTTCTTTAATCTAGTAAAGAACATTTACAAAGAATAAAATACAAAACAAACAAATAAAAACATTCCACATACCAAATGATCAGAGACTAAAACTTCTCCTTGAAGGTGAAGACAAAGAAACAGATATCTGCTCTCACCACTTCAATTCCAAATTTTTCCAGTGTATATACCCACAGCAGCAAATGGAACCTGGAAAGGAAGCAGTAAAACTTTCTTATTCATAGGGGACATGATTATTTGCATTTAGAATCTCAAAGAATGTACCAAACAATGACTAGAACTACCAAATGGAGTGAGCAAGGTTACAGTATACAAAATTGAACAAAATTCAATTTTATTTCTAGATTCTAACAAGAAACAATGGAATAAATAGAAAATTATTATCTTATAATATATAAGAATAATATAATTATTGTCTTATAAGCAGAAACTAAAATGAGAAAAAAATTAACAAACAAAATATTGAAAAGCCTCCATACAAAAAACTACCAAATAGTGCTGAAGGAGATTAAAGAAAACCTAGATAAACAGAGAGATGCCGTATTCCCAGAGTGCAAGCTTTGGTACTGTTCAGTTTTCCTAAATAGAGCTATAGCCGTATTTTCACTTTTTTTTTTTTTTGTTTCATAACTCTGAAACAGCTTTATCATTACTGAGGCTCTCAAAGGATTTTATTTTTTGTGAGTTGTGGTCATTAATATTTACAATATTGTAAATTAAAACTGAAAAAATGGACCATCATAATGTCATAATTTATCTAAAAATAACAAAAAATCTATTGCATCATCATAAATAGGTTTAATTTTTTTAAAACTACATTTTCCAATTCGAAACAAAAAATTATTAGGAGAGTGGACTCTTTTACATTTCTTGGACATTGATCTGACTTCATAAAAGACTGCAGATTCTCTCTAGTGTGATAGGTTATTTTGCTTGATGCATATGAAGAAATAATGATCTCACACATATATCTAGGGGGAGAAGGCTATTATTTAAGGCCTTTTAAGATAACTGTGGATATTATTATTCTTTGATTCTATGCCAAAATTTGCTAAGTGGTGGAAACAATTATAGTACCTTCTGATAAAGGCTATGGTGAGGGAAACACATGGTTCTATAGAAGTACATAGATAAGGCCACTAATTAGGATGTAAAAAACAGAGATGGTTATCCTGATGGTTAAGGGTGGTAAAGGAAATGATGTTAAGCTGAGGGTAAATCAATGTTGTTGAATGCAAGTTAAAGAGTGTTCTAGGAAGGCTAAATAGTACAGAAAGGATAGCAAAAGTTCTCAGAATCAAAAAGGTGTCAATATGGCCCTGGTTTATAGTCACAGAGAGTGTTGAGACAGGGACATGAAAGTGTCAAAATATGAAACTCAAGAGATAATCAAGAGCTTGAATATGAAGACTAGTAGCTTTGGACTTTTCTGTAAAAATAATGAAAATGGAATGAAGGACTTAAGCAGAAGAATGACAGCTCATGAAAACCAGAAGTTTAAGGAGAGATGGACTGGTTAGCCATGTGAGATACAGTAGAGAGGTCCAATAATATAGTCTTAAGTGTATACCTTGATTTGGGACCTGACAATATTATTTGTGACTTCCATGAGAAAAAATGAAAGGTGAGGCTACATTGCAGTGAGCTAAGAAGTGAATGGGGAGTGAAGATGGTGAGAGAAGACTTGTTTTCAATGCACTTGTCTGGGAACAAAAAGGTAGGACAGTAATTAGAGGCAACAAGCAGTAATGATAGGCTGAGGGGTGGAAGCCAGTATATTGAGAAATATCAAAACTATGGATCTCGAAAAGGACACAGGATGTGCTTTGCTTGTAGAGGTATGCCAGACCTGGCCTACTAATGGTAAAGGTTGATTGTTGCATATGCATTAATTCTTTTAAAAATCATTTTACTATTTTTAAAAATATCTCCAAAGTATGTTGTCACATTTTCCTCATTTTGCTTAGTCAACGTGTATCTCCCAGCAATATGAAAAAATAGACCATGGTTCAAATCCTAAATAAATCATTTTACAAACCCAAATCAGTGGTGTCTGAATTACTGAACTTTTGTTTTTAGCCAAATTCGGAGAGAATTACTTGACTATCAACTTATTTGAAAAATGAGTGTCATGACTAAATTTGGAATGAGACCAACTAGGAAACCCATGTCAGTCCCTCTGCAGTCCACGTCTCATGCATGATGTGTTCCCCCCCTTTGTTTATTTATTCTGTTTAGGAGGCTTGGGCTTTTCGTACCAAGTCGGTTGGTTACCAGCTCTGGGGTAGTGATTTTTAGTACAGTTAAATGGATAAAAACACTTGGAACCAGTTTATCAAATAGAACTGAGAGATTGTTAATACCATTAACCTGCTTGAAACTGATGTGAAATTTGGTCCATGATCTGTTTCGTCACAATTTGGGGCTGTTGTAAAGATGTCTGTCATTTATACATCTTCCTGCTATGACAGGACAAGAATCCAAGCTTGCTGGCTGAATGATCCTTGATAACCATGTGTGGCTGATGAAAGCCACTTGGGTTTATCTGCTGGTAACTTAGTAGCCTGAGGATAACTAGAATTTATAGCAGTCATTTCTCGTCTGCATTTCTCTGGTGTGAACAGATAAATTTTTTCAGAAAGCTTGAAGCTGTAATAAGTCAAGGCATTGCCATAGAAACAAGGCATGACCATCAATAAATCAGGGATGAGAAAAATATGCAAAATGTATAATTACTGGTGAAAACTGCCCAAATCTCATAAAATGCTATGGATTTTGATCCAGGGATATGTGTGGGTATATAATGAGATATTAAAAATGGAAAACAATTGAATTAACAATTGAATTCAAACAATCCAAGTGTTAGAAAATAGCATTTGTTACATGTGTGTTTTTATTGCAAATGTGAATGGTAGCATAAGGACAATATTAATCTAGAGCAAATCAGAGCAGTGCTAATTTACCGTGTATAACAGATTTTATGTTGGGGTCACTTGTTCTCAGTAATAAGTGATTATTTGAGCTGGTACTGAAGGTACCTCAACAAATGAAGAATTACAGTACAAAAACATGCAGGAACCACATGGTTATTATGTGAATTTTCAAGATTTGATAAAAAAAAAAAGAGTCATGGTGTACATGGGTCTCTGTTGTAAAATATTGTATTTGGTAGTTATTTAATTTGGGTGCTATTTCCATCTGTAATTATGTTTCGGACTACCTGTTTTAAGAAGACTTTAATATCTTTAAGACACATCTAAGATAAAAGCAAACAGAGTTAAAGTGATAAAATGAAAAGAAAATGTAATGTATACATCATAGACAAAAATAAGCTCACAATAGATTAAAGACCTAAATGTAAGGCCTGAAATAATAAAACTCCTAAAATCAAACATAGGCAATAATCTCTTGGACATTGGCCTTGGCAAAATTTTTCTATATCTGTCTCCTCAGGCAAGGGAAAAGAAACAATAAGCTAGTGGGACTATATCAAACTAAAAAGCTTTTGCATAGCAAAGGAAATCATCAACAAAATAAAAATGCAACTTACTGTATGGAAGAAAATATATGCTAATGATAAAGCTTGATATCTGATAAAGCTTGATATCAAAAATATATTTACAAACTCATACAACTTAACACCAAACAAATAATCTAATTAAAAATAGGCAGAGGACCTGCATAGACATTTCTCTGCATAGACATACAAATGGCCAACAGACACATGTAAAGATGTTCAAATCACTCATCATTAGGGAAATGTAAATCAAAACCTCAATGAGATATTACCTCACATCAGTCAAAATGGCTAGAATCAAGAAGACAAGAGATAACAAGTATTGGTGAGGATGTGGAGAAAAAAGAAACTTCATGCATTGCTGGTAGGAATGTAAATTGGTGCAGCCACCATACAACCCAGTAATTCTACTCCTGGGTTTTACCTAAAGAAAATAAAAACACTAATTTGAAAAGACATATGCACCCCTATGTTTATTGCAGCATTATTTACAATAGCCAACATGTGGAAGCAACCCAAGTCTCCATCAACAGATGAATGGATAAAGAAGATGTGGGAGATACACACACACACACACACACACACACACACACACACAATGGAGTATTAGCCATAAAGAAGAATGCAATTTTGTCATTTACAACAATGTGGATGAACCTAGAGTGTATTATGCTAAGTGAAATAAGTCAGAGAGAAAAAGACAAATACCATATAATTTCACCTATATGTGGAGTCTAAAAAAACAAAATGAACAAAAGACAAAAACAGATTTATAAATACAGAGAACAAATGTGTGGTTGCCAGAAGGGAGAGCGTTCAGGGGGAGGGGTGAAATAGGTGAAGGAGATTAGGAGGTATAAACTTCCAGTGACAAAATAAGTCATGGAGATAGAAAGGTACAGCATTGGAAATACAGCCGATAATATGGTAATCGCTTTGTATAAGGACAGATGGTAACTGCATTTATCATGGTGAGCATTTTGTAATGTATATAATTGTCATATTTTGTACACCTGAAACTAATATAATATTGTTTGCCAAATATACTTAATTAAAAAATAAAATGTAATGTGGTTTGTAAACATATAAATAGTATAAAACGAGAATTAAAAGGGAAAAAGATATAAGTAGACTGAAGTGCATTGTTTTACCTGGAAGAGCTAAAAATTAAAATATCATTTAAAATTTGCAAGTTATATAAATCTTAAACATTTGACTCTGGTTGTCTACCCAAACTCTATTGGTTCTGTGGGATAATGGTGTGACTTGCAAATTGTTATACATGGCTTGCTCTGTAGATAAGTACTGAACAGAAGTAATAAAAGGCGGATTGTTTACATATCAGAAATGGCACTGTATGTCATTTACTTATTGTTGGTCCTGGAGTAACTGGCTTCCTAATCTTATTTTTTACCCTATGTTCTCTCCCTCTCTCTTTTCTCAATCCCACCCCTCTTTCTCTCTCTCTTCCTCACTCCCTCTCTTCTCTCATTTCTACACAAACCACTGAAGACTGACACTGTAATGCAGCCTGAGGTCAGAATTTTTCAAACAAACAACAAGGGTTGGCAAGGATGTGGAGAAAAATGCATGCTTGTGCACTGTTAGTGGGAATACAAACTGGTGCAACCACTGTAGAAAACAGTATGGAGGTTCCTCAAAAAGATAAAAATAGAACTATCCTATGATCCACTAACCGCACTAGGGAGTATTTACCCCCAAAATACAAAAACACTAATTCAAAGGGATATATGCAGCCCTATGTTTATAGCAGCAGTATTTACAGTAGTCAAATTATGGAAGCAGCCCAAGTATCCATTGATAGATGAATGGTTAAAGAAGATATTGGTATATACACAATAAAATATTATTCAACCCTAAAAAAGAATGAAACCTTGCCATTTGCAATGACATGGATGGAGGTAGAGAGTACTATGCTAAGTGAAATAAGTCAGTCAGGGAAAGACAAAAACCATATGATTTCACTCATATATGGAATTTTAAGAAACAAAACAAACAAGCCAAAGGGAAAAAAAGAGAGAGAGCAAGACAGAGACAAACCAAGAAATAGACTCTTAACTATAGAGAACAAACAGATGTTTACCAGAGGGGAGGTGGGTGGGGGGATGGGTGAAATAGGTGAAGGGGATTAAGGAGGGCACTTGTAGCGATGAGCACTGGGTAATAAATAGAATTGTTGAATCACTATATTGTACACTTGAAATTAATAGAATACTGTACGCTAACTACACTGGAATTAAAAAAGTAATAAAAATTGGAAAGTAAATAAAAAGTACTTTAAACATACACATACACAAAAGAATGTATGTAGACTCTTAAAAAAGAGTATTTGAAGTAAAATTTCACTTCAACTGTATACCATTGCCTAGGAAGATATCATTTGATCTTCTAAATTATGATAGTAGCAAAAATTGACAAATGGAAAAGGAATGTATTGGAATGGCTGATTTCTATCACGAGAAAAGTAAAGAACCAGACTATGACAGGATAGAAATCAGCTCTGGGCAGTGTAGTTAGCAGAACCCAATGAACAGCCTTTACGGAGGCTTCCCTTGAGGGAAATGAGCTCTCTAAGTTTTTGAAGTCTTTCTGATGCTCTGCTCAAAAGCAAAACTCCAAGAAACTGCATGGACCTCAGGCTGTCACCAGACCATATCCAATAGGTAAAATATAGTAGGTCCAAATGGAAGAAAATTAACCACGAAAAGGTAGACTAAATGCTAAGCAACAAAAACAGCAGATGTCTACTGGAAATGTCATGATCTTTTTGCCCACACTGGTAGGTTGGAAGAAAGGGTCCAGAATAATTTATTCAGATCTCAGAGATGCTAGGAGGCTAAGAAGTAGAGAAGAGCTGAAGAAGCCATAAGAATTAGAGTGGTTTATGGGAGACCTTCCTGCTCATGTCCACCTCCTGGTCACCATCTCTTTCCCAACTGCATCATCTCATGGAACTTATTCTGTACTCACATTTACTCCTGTTTGTTCATACCTTTCTCCTCTACGGTGTGGCTTCTGTCCAGTGACATATAATTTTCAACGTGTTTCCATCTTTCTGGAATTCTATGACAGCCCCTTTCAGAGAAAGTGCCTGAAGTTGCCAATGCCCATCCTTTCCCAGAACTAACTGAATTAGTAGTAGACGCCCATCAAAACCATCTCATGTCCCTCGCTGTGGTCCCCGTGCCCACTTAGTTAAAGCCTCCTTGTCTTGGAGTTTTGAGACTTTGGGCTCAAAGGGATGTTCTAAGCTTATGAAAATAGATTCAATTTCCTTAAGTCAAGGTCTGTTCTGAACAGCCACTGGTGGTTGGGAAGATACTGCCAAACCCAGAAACCAAGTGTCCATGTCAGTAAGCTGGCCACAATTTTTTTTTTATATATATAACGTTCACATATCTTTGTTTTTTTAAATTTTTTAATGTTTATTTTCAAGAGAGACAGAGCACGAGCAGGAGAGGGGCAGAGAGAGAGGGGAACACAGAATCTGAAGCAGGCTCCAGGCTCTGAGCTGTCAGCACAAAGCCTGACACCGGCTCGAACTCACAAACCCTGAGATCATGACCTGAGCCGAAGTCTGACACTTAACCGACTGAGCCACCCAGGCGCCCCATAAGTTTCACATTTCTGTACAAAGTTTCATTTTCTGCTCTGAAATTGTAAAGATTCCACCTGCCTTCACTTTGGGGCCGTTTGGAAAGCACTAGAAAAAATGTAGGGAGTAATCAAATCTTTTTTAGGTGGATTTTCATTTTTGCGATGGTGCCATGTGGAATTATAAAAAACAAAACAGCAAAACAAAACAACAAAAACCATGAGGCCACTACAAAAGCCATCTGCTCATGAAGGCTTTCCGCTTCTCCTTTCCATACGTACCGCCAAGGGAAGTCCCCGAGACATGACAGTGCCAGCTTCGAGGTTCCAAATGCTGGCTTTCTAAATAGCAGCGACACAGGAGCAGTGGAAACACAGTAACAGACTTGTCATTTTTGTATGTTTGAATATTTTTATATTCAATATAAAAATTCATAATAAGATGAAAGAGCAGGGTGGCATTTTAATCATTCTTAACCAGGAAAAAGATAACTATTTTTTTGGCATGGAAACTTCCCACTTTTAGTAAGAGGAGAGTGTGAGAAGGCTGAGCACACTTGTCAGTTCCACCAGGTTCAATTCATTGCTGCAACCCTACAAAAATAGCCTCTCACGGTTCCCATTGTTCTGCAGCTGTCGGCTTCAGAACTCCTCTTGTTCCCTTCCTTGTGACTAATCATCATGGTTGCCCAGTTTCCTTTCTTGATTTCCCACCAGAAGTTGTGATGTTTCATAGGAAGAGAGGGCAACCCTCCCAGCATTTTTTTCCAGGCCTTTTGAACACATCCGTCCCGACGCACTTGTACTTCTCTACCAATCCCTGAATGTCTTGACCTGCCTGGATTCAGAGGCTGTGTTTGTGAGCAGGCGTGCTTTAGCCATTTGATAAGGGAGGCTGAGTGGCTTCCTGTTTGAAAGAGGTCAAAAAGATATGAGTCTTAAATGGAATGTGTGCACAAGTCTTAGGCCTAATGCTTTGTTTTGTTTTGTCTCAAAAAAAGTCTCACTTTGCTTCTTGCTGCTTTGTTGAAAAGAGTTTTAAGATTGCTAAAAGTATAATCTGCTTGCTGAGTTTAGCAATTACTGGAAAGAGTTATATCATGTATATAGAACCTCATTTAGTGGAATGTCAAACTTCAAGCAACTTAATTCTTTAGAACATAGACCTGTCCTTCAATGGAAAAAGAAAGACCATTAACCTGGTTGCAAAAACTCCAGGCACTAAAACCCAAATACTTCTCACTGAGAAAAGTTTTAAAACTTGGCACCCAGCTTGGCATATATTAAACACTATGTAAGTGTTTGTGGTTATCATCAGAACTTACTAGTTGCTCTACATACATATCTAGCAACCTTAGTTATCATGTTTCTTTGAAGAAAAGAAAGAGATTACTGACAGCATTTTCTAGTGATGGCAAAAGATCACAACAGAATGAGAACTTTGTGAAAATCTGCACCTGACATCTAGCTTAATAATGAGACAGAAAATTTTAAAACCACAACTGCAGTAGTAAATTGCCCACTTAACCTGCCGAAGGATCTGAAATACATTAGACCATCTTTAGAGACCCAACCCTAATGATCATCACAAACTTTAAGTCATCAAGGAAAAGTCCAATGAGGTTTCATCTATTCTAAGTATGTAATGCAAGGTAATATTTTTTTAAAAAAATACAGCTTAAAAGGGGTAGATTGAGGCATTAAATGGGACTGTTATCAAGTATCTTGAAGAATCTACTTATATAGGGAGAATTATCCATCTGTGATCTCAGTTCTCAGTGAGGTCTTGCTGGATACACTGATGGCTGTCAGATTTGAAGATAATCCCCACATAGCCTAATGCTCTCCATGGGCATGGCTTAAAGACAGAGGTGAACCTCACAGTCTCCTTCTCTCCCCATGCTGCACCACGTCTGGCTTTCCTTAGAAAACAGCTGTCTTATTGTTAGGAAGCCTCCAGCCTGCTTTCCAACAGAATGTGCCTCCTTTGCTCAGAATGAGTCATCACATCTATTTGCAACCCGCCTAATTGGTGTGGATGCTGGCATTGGCTCCCCACAGTCAGCCAAGGCAGGATGGCTCGGACTTATGATTCACAGTATCCTCCAGTTAGGTCTCTGACCTGTTTGTGTTTGCTATAGGCTCGCTCCAGGTCACCACACATTTTTTCCTCCTCTGTCAACATCAGAACAATGAGCAACCGTATTGTGCCTCATACTTACCTTGTCTAGTTGTTTTACTTCTGTGCCTTTGTTCCCAATGGGTCTGTCCCCCTGACAGATATCTTTCTCCCTTCTCCCCAGCCAGTTACCACTGCAAATTCCTCCAAGCTTGGCCATGGTTAATTTGGGGCAATTTAGTACCCCAGGGGACATTTGGCAATGTCTCAAGACATTTTTAATTGTCTAACCTGGGGACAGGTACTGCTGGTGTGCAGTGGATAGAGGCCAGGGATGCTGCTAAACATCTCACGGTGCACATGCCAGTCCACTGGAACAGACGATCATACAGTCAAAGTTGTCAATATTGCCAACGTTGGGAGACCCTCCACTCTCACTGGTCCCTATTCTTCAAGTCTCAGCTCAAATCCCATGTCTGGAAATTTCCCTGCCCTGTATTCTCACTGTATGAGCCGGGTAAAGGCCCCTTACTCTTTTTATGTCTAATCCTTGCCATGTGTTCTTTCTTCAACTTTTCCATACTGTAGTAAATTGCCTTTGTGTTTATGTCCTTTTCCCCAATGGACTGGAAGTTCCTTCTGAGCTGGGGGCAGGGCCTTTTTCATCCATGTGTGACCAGCGCTCACTCTAGGATCTAGCTTATTGTTCAGTTTTTTTTTTTAAAGGTTGGAATGATTGAATGAAAAAGGAACAATCTTGTTTTAAGCTTTATGCCTGCACTTTTCCACTAATTATTTGGCAGCATTAGAGACATCTTGCTGATCCTCTTGCGAATCTTTATATACAGAGCAAGTGGTTTTCATCTTCTTACATTTCATTATGTCTGTGTTCTAGAGTGTCTCCTCAGTGATGGCATCCTTGATGATACACTTTGAATGGTGATAACAGTACATTTGAAGCTAACAGTGAGCCCATCTTCCTCTGCTAATAATCCACTGCACTGGAATTATTTTCCATTTCAGATGAAAGTTACTGAAGTCAGATTGCTTGTGTTCAGATCTGGGATCTACCACCTCCTACCGGTGTGACCTTGAGTAAACTACTTAAACTCTCTGTGCCTCAGTTTTCTGTCTGAAAAACATGGGTGAGCATAGCACAAAGCTCATACATTTTTTTAATGATGATTAGCTGAGTTAATACTTGTAAACTACTTAGGAGTACCTGCTGCCCAGTAAGTGCTATGTGAGTGGTTGCTAAACAAGGATGGAAGGACACTGTGGTATCTACCCCCTGTCGTCTGTCACGAATGCATCAAGTCAGGCAAATACATCTCATTCTAACATGTTTCTCTGTTGCACTCTTGAAGAGAAACCAACGGAACCACGTTAAAAGACAAGCGTTGTCATGATTTGCCCACTATGTGTCCTGATCAGACCAAAATAATTGTCCAGAGCTCATCAGACTTTTTGCAGGCAGGTGATAGGGTGTCGTGTAATCTTGGCACTGATACAAAACCCACTGATCATCTACGGTTACCACTGCTGCAGCATTCTAATTTTTCTGCTTCAAACAGTGGCATTTTAATCATTCTGCCCATAGCAACTAATGTCCTTTAAATTAGCATTAAAAATTCATTCTTTTGGTTTATCCTTCCTGAATAAGCTAATTAACTATCAGCTGAGAGCCCTTTAAATTATAACCTGAGTATGTTACATTTTCTAATTTATAATCCCTCATCTAGGCGAATTGAAAACCCAAAAAGGAGTGAATTAATTAATGTTAATTAAAGAGTACAGCATGGAATGGATGCCAGGTCAATCTTTGGAGTGTGCGTGGAAAGCCATTGTCGGGACTAAGCTGACCCTTGCAGCACATCGCTTTGGACAAAGGACTTTGCCACGGTGGCTTTGTAAAAAAGGGGAAAAGAAAGCTAGAGATGAGACTAGAAACAGCACTGAAGAAGATGGTATATATCTGTACATTACATACATTACATATGTAATATTATAAATTCTCTATAGTAGGAAAAGAAGTAACCAAATCAGCCCTTGAAGCTTTTTTACATTTTTCTGAAATCTCCCTTTTATATTTTTTAATTAGTAAATATTCTCTGAATGCCTCTTACATGCAAGGTTTTATTAGACACTGAGGGAAATGGAAAGATAAAGAGGCTCACCACCCAAAGAACTTACAATATAGAGTAGCACTGTCCAATAGAACTTTCCTAGATGATGAAAACGTTCTCTATCTACACCAGCCAATAGAGTTGCTACGTGCAGATATTCAATACTGCATATGTGGCTTGTGTGACTGAGGACTTGGAGTTTTATTTTTAATTTAAATATAAGTAGAAATGGCCACATGCAGCTACTATTTTGAATATCTCAAATCTGGAAGGTAGACATCCTGCATACTGTTTGTTTTTATTACTTAAAAGATTTCTAAAGGTTGTCAGTCAATGTTTTTCTCATGCCATATCATTGTGCTTCTCTCTCTCTCTCTCTCTCTCTCTCTCTCACAAGTACTTACACACACTACTCTATTTTCTATTCAGTGTAATATTCATCAACTTAAACTGATTTTTCTCAGGGCTGTGATAATCAGCTTGGAGAGAAGAAATATATCAGAATTTCTGGAGTGAGGAAGAGAAAACAGCTGCATAATAAATGTTATAATTTGTAATAAGAAAATGAAAAAAAAAAAAACCTTACACCGAAATTATGGGAAAATGAAATGGAGAGGGAGTTTAGAGCACGCAAATGGTTCTCAGCAGAAAGGTGTACCTGTTCCCAAGGGGGAAATATCAAAATCTAGGAAGAGGAAAGAGAGGATATGACATTTTTATGTTGAACTAATTGGTGCATGGGTTTACCAACTTTAGGAAATACTACCTTTACTTAAGAACAGTTAAAACGCATTGGTATTCAAATACTAACGGGTCTTTTCATCACATTCATGCCATGCATGTAACCATTATCTCAACAGACATGGGCAATTTACTGAGTGTTCTGGGGACAAACAGCTGGGTGGTCTAGGGTTCTCCACAGAGTTGCTGACACAATTACTAGTTGTGTATACTGGACCATATAATTTGCATTTTACCTTAATGTTATTAAGTGAAAACAAAGGTGTTAGGAATATAGTTGTGAAAAACTGGTTTATTCACAGTTTAACGAACCACTATGAGTAAACAAAAATACATTCAACATACAATAACAGTAGTACTCATTATTCAGGACAAGTAATTTGGTTTTATTTTTTTTAATTCAAATTTATAATTCAATAGGAGTATTTTACAAGTAAGGACAAATTTCATGAGGTTTGGTACATTTACTTATATTTTCAAGTTATTTTATGTTCGTTAAAGACGGATTTCAGGTTCAGTCATTTTCATTGTTGAGCTATTATGTTTCCTTATTTACCCCATCTTTTTGTGCTTGACTTGAATAATACCAATATTGCCATCTATAGGTCAAAATGACTTTGTTTGTTTGTTTGTTTCTCAAGAGCACAATGTGGAAGAACTAAAATCTCTTGGAGAATGGATCATTTCAGATGGTTGAGTTTGACAGCTTCTTAGAATGCATGCTTTTATCCATCTTTTTCCTATTTTTTTTTGTAATTTTGCATGGAAAACTTTGTCAAAGATACTATATAAGTCCCTGACTTCTCAGTTACTACACTGAAAATTCACATTTTTTGTTGACTATAAGGGATTGTCCTCGGTATGAATTATTGAGCTAGCTTCTTTGGCTCTAGGCAAAACCATCCTAGACTGTTGCACCTTTTGAGTATTTCACTCATTAGAATATTCAGTCTCTTGTCTAGACTGTCCATTCACTTTCCACTGCTGACAGTATATATTCCTTTTTGGCATTTTTTACTCTTTCATACATTGCTTTCAGTTTCTGTAATTAGAAATCAAACAACTATCCTAGTTAGAACTGTTTGCAAAATAAAAGTAATTTGGAAGTAAGTGTGTGATTAAAGTATTCATAAATGTTAGTTTAGGGATTTAGGGACTCAGACAAATTTTTGTTAACTTGTTTCCTGATACACAGCTATATTTCTAACAGATAAAAATACTGCATAAGAGTTCTGGAGAGGTAACTCATTAATGACTTCTATGATTTCTAATGATTTCTAAGACTTCCTTCACTATTTAACTTTAGTTTTATGTTCATATGTGATAATTCTTCACACCTGAAATGTCAATTTAATAACAAGTTTTTATGAAATTAAAAATATTTGAAAATCTATTATCTTCCTTAAGTCTTTCAATTCTAGTGTCAATGTGCTATGTAACAGTTACTAAAAATGGTATACTTATTTTATTATATATATTTATATATATTATATTATATATATTTATATATTATATTACATAGTATATATATTTATATATTATATATTATACTTATATTATTTTAAAAATGAATATCAGATAAGCAACTCATAAATAAAGACAAATTAGATAAATTGGGGAAGGACTCAGAAAGTACACCATCTAGTTCATCTTAATTTTTTTAATGTTTTTTATTTATTTTTGAGAGACAGAGAGAGACAGCGCCAGCAGGTGAGGGTCAAAGAGAGAGGGAGATACAGAATCCAGACAAGCTCTAGGCTCTGAGCTAGCAGTCTGCACAGAGCTTGACATGGGGCTCGAACCCACGAACCGTGAGATCATGACCTGAGCTGAAGCCAGACGCTTAATCGACCGAGCCAGCCAGGTGCCCCCATCTAGTTCATCTTGAAAAGACCAGTGGACAGTGTTTCTCCAGAGATTGTGTGAAGAAAAATATCCCACAGTTTCATGAATTTGAATAGTACCTCATATTAACCTCTTCTTAGATATTCATAATTCATTTTATAGTATTAAATACTAAGTATTCCCAAATGAAAAACTATATGCCATTTTGACCCAAATTTCCCAAATTTTGGACATTGGAATCCTTTATTGAAGTGCTTTTTAATGTCCTATTGAGCCACCATATCTGGGCACATATTCTGGTTGTCCTTGGGCCAATCACAGATATTTGCTTCTCCCTTTTTCCCAGGCCACAATAGATCTGCACTTCTTTACATCTTTGAAAGTTTAACATCATCAAATCACCTGCTAGTACCCAGATAAATGTAGCAGTCATCGCCTGTGTCACTTGTGGGCAGAGCTTTAAAATGTGCAATTTGCCACATTTCCCTTTCTCTGCAAAAAGAAGCTAAAAGTGTCAAGGTGGAGCCTGGCCCAGCTGGGTTTTCAGCCTCTGAGATCTGGGGGTTATTCGTTAAGGCAGCATAACTTAGCTCATGCTGAATAATACACTAGATGATGCAGCAAAAAACCTTAAAAGTCTAAAACAACTTGCATTTTTTTCTGTACACTGTCCTCACCTCAGCATTTCTTACTGTTCTTTATACTCTCATGGGATTAGAAGTTTCTACAATCTAAGTCAGTCTATAAACTTGATAAATTTAATGTTGTTTCTGTTTTTCCTGAAAGTTCTTCTCCCCATTTGCTTTCTGGACCTAGAAAAAAAAAAAAAAAAAGAGGGGGGTTGCCTGGGTGGCTCAGTCGGTAAAGCATTCAACTTTGACTCAGGTTGTGATCTTGTGGTCTGTGAGTCTGAGCCCCACATAGGGCTCTGTGCTGACAGCTCAGAGCCTGGAGCTTCCTCCAGATTCTGTCTCCCTTCTCTCTGTCCCTCCTCCATTCACACTCTGTTCTCTCAAAAATAAATAAACATTAAAACAATTTTTTTTAAAAGACTAAGTTAAAAAATTTTTTTTTGGTGTTCTAGTCCCGAATGAGAGTTTGGATTTCTCTATTGAATAAACTAGAGGTAAATGGACTTCTTCAATTATAGGCAGATGAAGGGACAATTGATGTTATGTGTGAGTATGTTGTATGTTATAAAACAGTCGCTCTTTCCTGCCAGGAATTGGGTTTCTAAGTAAAGAAAACTTCACATCAGTTTACACGTATATTTGGTACTGACCTTTCTAAAACCATAGTAAGAGAAAACTCAATGTGAAATAATCTCTCAGTTATCAGAACTACATTTTTGTGGATTTTTCAAGCCACCCTAATCCTTAACCCCAGTACTTTTTTTCTCCCTGTTAGAACCCTGGAAAAACTGAACCAATGAAATAGTTTAGAACAAATTAAAAAGAATAAGGCGTTATTTTCTGCTAAGTTAGTAACGTGTTCCTTTGATTTGGTCAGCTCTTCTGTAGAAATATTAATTCTTCAATCTTCTACAATTTACTCATTCCTTCATTTAACAATCACTGGGTGGTGAGTGTCCACTATTGGCTAGTTATTGGGCATACAAAGAAAGCAGTGAATACAGATTTTCTGTTTTTAAAACAATTCAAAATCTTGAACTACATTTCTTATATAGTAACCATGAACAGTGTGTCACTATTTAAAGTAAATCAGTTAAAATTTTAAAAAAGATTAGTTATCCAGTCAATAAACCTATTTTAAGTGTTTACTAGCCACATGTAGCTATTGGTACCATATTGAACTTGCAGATGTAGAACATTTTTTATCATCACACAAAGTTCTTTTGAACAGTGCACATGTAGGACACTAACATCATCACAGAAAGTTTTATAAGATAATATAGGTTCTAAATAATAAAACTTACACATTTGTAAGCAATAATGTTGTGATGACAGTCTTCAGTAAGGAGTACATAATGTCAGTGATATATAACTTTGCTTGTGGAAATTAGAGGAAGGCAAAAAAGATTAAGTAGAAGATGGCCAGAAAGGCAAAAGAAGGTCATTCTAGACAGTAATGTCAACATGTGCCAAGGCTCAGGTGCTCGACATAATGTATTTTTTGAAACTAGGAGGAAACTTAGTGAGTCTAAAGAGCATGGATATAAGAAGATATTAAAAGTTATCAACATGAATCTCAAGGAAAGCTAAAAACATACTTTAAGCAGAGGTATATACTTTTTTAGAAATAAAATTTAAAATATGCTACAGATACAGTAAATTGAGACAAGCTTGTGATTCAAATATGTGGGAATAATAGAAAAGACAAACATTGGCTTTTAAAATAATATGCACAAATTTATGGATTAAAATAGAAAAAAAAATGGGAAAAAATTGTAGAGTATGGTTAAAGCCATTGGTCTATGGGGCTTCATATTTTTGTTTATTTATCTTTGAGACAGAGAGACAGAGTGTGAACAAGGGAGGGGCAGAGAAAGAGGGAGACACAGAATCCAAAACAGGTTCCAAGCTCTGAGCTGTCAGCACAGAACCCAATGTCGGGCTCGAACCCAAAACTGTGAGATCATGACCTGAGCTGAAGTCAGAGGCTCAACTGACTGAGCCACAGAGGCGCCCCTATGAGGCTTTATATTAAAAGTTCTCTAAATCAGATGAGGACCAGATCTAGACTTACTATATGAAGCCAAGACCAGTAAAAAAAAAATTAAGCCATTTTTTCCATTCACTGGTAGATTTAAAACACTCCTAGTATCACATAAGAAATAAAGAGAACAAAAGGAGAAATACTTTTTAATTTCTGGAGGAAAATAACTATTAACCTGGAATTATAAGCCCAGTTATACTGTTATTTAAAAATCAAGGCAATATGACTCAGCAATTGATCACTAAGCTCATGGACAGATGAAGAACACAGCTAGCTGTGAGAATTAATGTGAATTACAGGACACATTGATCATCAACACTTGAAACACACTTGCAGCCCTAAGGTCTTTTCACAGCTATGCCAAAACAAAGCAAAAATATCAAGGAAAATAAAGATACTTTTAGGTATTAAAATAAATCAAGAGATTACACCACCCACAGTCTCTTGTTAAAAAGTTAATTAAGGGATGTACTTAAGCAAAATAAAGTTTGAACCCAGAGGGAAATCAAGTTATACAAGAAAGAATGTTGTCCACAAAAATTTAAAAATAGGTTAGTAAGTTTAATTAACTATTAACTGAAAAAAAATAAACTGTAAGAAAGCTGTAAAATCTATTTCATAATAGATTTTATAATAAAAATATTAAATATTTCATGTTCAAAATTATATTAAAAACTTCTAGTTTGTAGTCCAACACATAAAGGGTGTGGAAATCATCATACCATCCTAATAACAAGTAAAAAGCTGAACAAACTGAAAATCAACAACTCTTCTTAGATCCATCAGAAAATTGAGGTCACAGGGCAAACCAATGACCCCAAAATTGAAGAGACAGATAGGCACACACAGATAATTACAACTTATTGGTTACCCACAAACACAACCCACACCAGAGCCAGTGATACGGTAGAAAAACCTAAGTTGTACATTGGGGAATTCTATGAAACATTTAAGAAAGAAATTGTACCAATTCTCTGTAATCTCTTCCAAAATACAGAAGAAGAAGAAATGTTTTCTAACTTCTTCTATGAGACTACCATTACCCTAATACCAAAACCAGACAAAGAAATTGTGAAGACAGAAACCTACAGATCATTATTTTTCAGGAATAGAGATGCAAAAATCCTCAATAAAGTACTATCAAAACAATCTAACAGTTTATAAAAAGAATTATACACAATGCCCAAACAGGATTTATTTCAAGTAAGCAACATCTAGAATATAGTTCAACACTTGAAAATCAATTACTGTAATCCAGCACATCAACAGACTGAAGAAGAAAAATTCCATAATCATTTCAATACATGCAAAAAAAGAGTTTGAAAAATTCAATACCCACTCATGATAAAAAAAAAAATCAGGAAACTAGGAATAGAAGACAACCTCCTCAACTTCTTTAAATTTTTTTTTGTTTATTTATTTATTTTGAAAGAGGCAGAGACAGTGTGAGGGGGGAGGGGCAAAGAGAAAGGGAGAGAGAGAAAATCATAAGCAAGCTCTGTGCTGCCAGCACAGAGACTGATGCGGGGCTCGAACCCATGAAACTGTGAGATCATGACTAGAGCCCAAACCAAGAGTGGGACACTTAGCCCACTGAACCACTTAGGCACCCCATACCTCAATTTCTTAAAGAAAAGCTTAAAAGTACCCTGCCATTAACATCATATTTAATGTTGAGAAACAAGAAGCTTTACTACCAGTTCTGGTACAAGGAAAGGATGTCTTCTCTTACCACTCCTTTTCAACTGCATATTAGAAATCCTAGCTAGTAAAATAAGACAAGGAAAGGAAATTAAAAGTATACCAGTTAGGAAGGAAGAAATAAAACCATCTTTTCCCACAGATGACATGATCATTTATAAAGAAAATCTCAAAACAAACAAACAAACAAACAAACAAAAAACTCCTGGAATGAATACATATTATAGTAAGATTTCAGGACATAAGATTAATATACAATAATTAATCTCCTCATATGCCAGAAATTTGAAATTAAAAACACAGTAACACTTCCATTGGCACTCAAAAAAATAAAATACTCAAGTATATATCTAACAAAATATGTACAAGATCTATATAAGGGAAACTACAAAACTCTGATAAAAGAAATCAGAGAAGAACTAAATAAATAGAAATATATTCCATGTTCCTGGATAGAAGGACCCAGTATTATCAAGATCTTAGTTATTCCCAACTTAATCTATAAAAGCGATGCAATTCTAATCAAAATTCCCACGTTATTTTATAGATATTGACAAACACTCTAAACTTTATATGAAGAGGCAAAATATCCAGAATAACCAACACAATATTAAAGAAGAAAGGTGGAGTACTAATACCACTTGACTTCAAGACTTACTACAAAGCTACAGTAATCAAGACAGGGTGGTATTGGTGAAAGAACAAATAGGTCAATAAAACAAAGTAGCCTAGAAGTAGAACCACACAAATAGGGTCAACTGATCATTGGCAAAGGAGCAAAAGCAATACGATAGAGAAAAGACAGCCTCTTTGATAAATGCTGGTGAAACAACTGGACATCCACGTGCAAAAAAAAAAAAAAAAAAAAAGAATGTAGACACTGACCCTACACCTTTCACAAAAATTAACTCAAAATAGATCATAGACCTAAATGTAAAATACAACACTATAAAACTCCTAGAAGATAACATAGAGGAAGATCTAGATAATGTTAGCTTTGACAATGACTTTTAGATACAACACTAAGGGCACAATCTCTGAAAGAAATAATTGATAAGGTGGACTTCATTAAAATGAAAAAAAAATTGTTCTATAAAAGACAGTGTCAAAAGAATGAAAAGACAAGCTTCCAGAATGGGAGGAAATATTTGCAAAAGACCTATCTGATAAAGGACTTATATTCAAAAAACAGAAAGAATTTCTAAATCTCAACAATAATAAAACAAATATCTTCCCTAAAGAATGGGCCAGAGACCTTAACAGACACCAAAGAAGATACACAGATGGCAAATAAATATATGAAAATATTCTCATATTTCATATATCATTAGGAAATATGTCATTAGGAAATTTCAAATTAAAACAATAATGAGACATCACTACAAACCTATTAGAATGGCCAAAATACAAAACACTGGCAACACCAAATACTGACAAGGGTATGAAACAATAGGAGCTTATTCACTGCTGATGTGAATGTGAGTGAAATGGCATAGTCACTTTAGAAGCTCTCTTAAGATGATAGTACTTAAGGTACTATGATCTTGGCATAATGGTAGATAAAGAAAACTGATAAAATAGTATAAAATACCCAGAAATAAACCCATGTAAATGAGAAAATGTGATATATGTAAAATTAGCTATTAAACTAATAAAGGCTGGAGAGACTACTTAATGAATGGTGCTAGGACAATTGACTGTCCTTATGAAAAATATAACTAAGTAAAATGAGATTGTTACACTATATACTAACATTATTTCTAGTTGTTCTTGCGAATTTCCAATAAGACAGAATTTCTTAATCAAGACACAAAAGTACAAATCCCTGAATTAAAGATTAGTGTAATTAAAATGATAAACACCTATAGAGCAGATACTTTCATAAGCCAAGTTAAAAGACAAACCACAGACTGAGAGAAGATACTTACAATGCATGTAACTGGAAGAAGATGAGAATTCTTACAAATTCTTCAAAGAAGAGAATAGTTACAAATCAATAATCTGATAAGAAAAAATGGCAAAGATATAAATAGGCTCTTTTTAGAAGATAAAACACAAATGTCCAATAAACGTGTGCAATAATTTTTAATTTAACCTCCATAGTAATCAAAGAGATGCAAATATGGTAACATTGTCAAAAATTTTAAATGAGGTTGTGCTGAGATATTGGTGAACATAAGAAGAAATAAATTTGTACACCACATTGGAGGACAAATTTTCACTAAATTTGTTACAAATGCGCATACCTATAGTTCAGCAATAACACTTCCATGTGTATATTCTTTTTTTTTTTTTTTTTTACTGTTTATTTATTTTTGAGAGAGAACAGGGGAGGGGCAGAGAGAGAGAGGGAGACACAGACTCTGAAGCAGGCTCCAGGCTCTGAGCTGCCAGCACAGAGCCCGACGCAGCCCGACGTGGGGCTCGAGCCCACAGACTGCGAGATCACGACCTGAGCCGAAGTCGCACAGTTGGAGGCTTAAGCGACTGAGCCGCTCAGGCGCCGCTCCACGTGTATGTTCTTAAGAAACTATTACACACATTCACAAAGAGATACGCACTATCTATAATAGTATGTCTTAAGACAATTTAAATGTCTACCATGATGGATGGATATATTATAATATATTCATAGAATGATATAGAAGGGAATTCTATGTGCCCAATGTGCAGAGTAAACGTTAATAGTCATAAAGAATAAGTAAATCTGTTTCTTAGTAGCTAAAACTGAGGTACCAAACAAGTTATCAATAATAAATCAATAAAACCTCCCAACTTGCTGATCACATCTGCACTTGTGATATTTGAAATGTGCTCTTTCAAGGGCACCTGTCAACATGTCACAAAGAGTAAAGCAAATATCAGGTCAGCACTTGTAGCTCTCTAGTATAAATGCTCCAGTGTAAAACATGATTGCTAATTAAAGAGTTTAGTTCTTGCATTGCCTTCTTTAAACCTTGACTTCATTGTTTCTTAACGTTCCAACTTGTTTCTTACGCCACAAAATATCTTTTCTTAATAGAATTAAGCATAAACAATGCATCTCCTGTTTACTGAGTTATTGCCCTATAAGACTGTTGCCTCTATTGTCAATTCTAATATTGGAATAAGGAAATGCACTCCTGAAGGAATATAAAATACTTTAATCCACTTATAGCCACTTCTTTGCCTGGGAGAGGACTTACATCACACAACTGACTTGGATTCATTCCTAAATTTAGACATAGATAACCTTTTATCCTTTGTAACTAAAAGAAAATGGCTTGTTTTCTTTCCATGGTGAATAAATCATCTTAAAAATATACCAAAGATCAGTAACTAGAATTTTTTTTACAGGGCACTGCCTGGCACTCTCTCCCTTCCTCTCTTTCTTATCTTAGTACTGCTGATCTTCTGTTATGACTCTGTTAAATTAACATTTGTTAAGTGGAGCACAGGGTGCCCGATGATGAGCCAGGGTTCAACAACAGACCATAAGAGAAATTGAAATAATTGAAGTAAAGAAGTTCATTACCCACAGGTCTTGGAAAAAGTACCCTGTATGCCACACAGGGAGGTTAAGGCAGAGTGCAGGGAGAGGCAGGACCTGAAGCACAAGCCTATATTGGGGTCCATGGGTGGAGAGCTTTTGGGTTCCCAGGCTAGGGACAGGTTGCTCAATTTAAACCAAATTAATGGGGTCTTGGTAATCCCCACAGGGGTCTTATCTAAGGGGCACATAAGCATACAGGTACTGGGAGGCTGGAGAAACTCTTGAGCACAGAGCTGTTGAGGGAGTCATGCCAGTAACTTACATTTGCTTATGACTCTGCAGGCTGTTATTTAGGGCATGTACTTGCATGGGGGGCTAGTGTCCACGTAAAGCCCCCAAAAGCTGGTTGGCCAAACAAAATGGATACCAAGGCAGCAATACCATGAGTAGTTCTCGGATGTGAGAACAATCTAAGTGTGACATTTGCAATACTCTGAGGACCTGAGGATAGATTTGCTTCATTAGCCTAGACAGTTGGTTTTCCTCTTTTTCCCTTAACAGTTTTTATGTTCATCCCATCTAATTGTTAAACTTCCTTCTAGTGACCTATTATTTCCCAGGGTGTTCCATGGATACAAGGGAAGTTATTGGTGGCCTCCCCACCCTCCCCAGCCTCAGACCTAGCATTTATATCTCTATCTATTGTGACCTAGCCACTGGCTGCTGACTGGTTTATTTTGTTTTTATTTTTGTTTCTTAGGTACAACGGACATAAAACATTTGAGAGATTTTCATTAATGCACATAATACCTTGGGGTGTAAAGTGCTTACCCACAAGTGTCCTTTTTCATCTCTTTTGCCATGGGGGGTCCTGGATCAATTGGATCTTCAAACCTGATCAATAAGTACAATAAGCCATATAACCAAGATGCAGAAAGGAAAGGGAGAGTTGATCCAAGATCTGATTGTGCCATAGCTTTGCATGTGGAAAGAGGAGAGGTTGGATCATATAATATGCTGAGCTTGGTTATTTCATAATTATGGTCAGAAATAGTGCAGGGCAGAGTAGGAACAGGGCCCGGTTTCTGGGAAACGGGTCTGGTGAGAACAAAGTAGAAAGTGGGTTCTCTGCTTAATTGTTTGGGATTTAATGCAGTGGACTTCCTGTCCTCCTGGTGCCTCTCAAACCATTAAGCACGAGTCTACCCAAGAAGAAAGTGGCCAGATGGGGGACTGGTTTCCCCAAAGAGTTATACCACTTATGTGCATCAAGGAAGTGCCCAACATACTATCTGTACTAGTTGGGACAAATTAGCTATTGTAATGAATAATATTGATCTCGGTCTTAACACCTCCAAAATAAATTTTTTAAAAGTTTAGTTCTTGTTCTTGACATAGCTCCACATAGGACTAGCCCTCTCCTAAAAAGGCTCTCTTTGAGAGAATGAATCAGGAAAAAGCCTTCTTCCATCGTGTCTTCGGGTCATTTTGAGTTCTTCTCTTCCAGTCATATAAAAAAAAGCATGAGTTGGGATCGTGCAAGTTGTTTGAGAGGCCAGATTTGTCGGCATTATATATCACTTTCATTCACATTTACTTGTCCAGAACCCAGTCATAGAGCCTCAACTCAACTACAATGGAGGCTTTTAAAATGTACACTTTCAATGTGTCTAAGAAGAGGAGGTAGGATTGGTGAGTATCTAGCAAGCTTCTGACATACTATCTTTTGATGAAACCAATAAAAATTTTTCCACTCACTGCTACATACAGTTAAAAAAAAAGTTCCCGATAAATTGACAGGATGCCTTGTCATTGTTTCTAGTCAGCAAAACTCTGGAGGCTCAGCTGGGCTAAGTCTAAGGTTAACTATATCTAGCTATTGCTTGAAGGTTCAGCACATCCAAAATTCTGAGACGAATCCTGTTTCTTCTAAAGTTAAATTTAGAAATATAGGTCACTAAGTAAGTTATCAGCATGAAATTAAGTATTCTCTTGCTATAGCTGTGATCTTGTGCTGCTAAATATTGTCAACCCTAGAGACAGACTGCCTGGTTTGTATTCTGGATTGCTACATACTGACTTTGGGCAAGTTATTTCATTTTCCTTTTCCATGAAATTGGAGAAATATCCTTAACACCCTGGGAATTTGTGAGAAATAAATTTGAAAATCTGTAAAAAGCACTTAGCACAGTGCCTAGTTCCTGAGCCACTGGTTATTATCATTGTCATCAACATTTACCAGTGCTGGATTATACAATAATTGGGTCCTGGTCCTATTTCCCCAGAATCTGAATGACTGTCAGTTTTGATCTTCAGGTATGTCCATGGAACAGCACCCTCTAGCCCCTAGTGGGATGGGGGCATGTAGGGCAGACAGTTCAGAGAGTGAGGCCATGAGAGAAACAGTGTGTAGCACCCCCAAAATGAGGGATCTTGAGTTACCTCTGTCAAAAGCCCATAGACAAGAGTGAGTCAAGAGAAGGTAATCCAGTGCCAAGTCCAGGATTCGGTTAGACTCCAGTATTCAAAGAATCACCACTGAGCCTAGGTAGGTCAGGATTGAATGGGATCATAAGAAAGGCAATCTGTGGCAAAGTTGGGTGCAATACTCAAACAGGCACCATGACCCTGTTCTAGTAATGTGAGTGGGTAAGACAAAAGAAGAGAGAAGGGTGGCCCATAGGAGGGACAATGACAACAGAAATAAAATACCTGTACAGAATAAGAAATGGTTTTGCTGGGGCACCTGGGTGGCTCAGTTGGTTGAGTGTCCGGCTTCAGCTCAGGTCATGATCTTACAGTTCGTGGGTTCGGGCCCCGCCTCAGACTCTGTGCTGACAGCTCAGAGCCTGGAGCCTGTCTTTGGATTCTGTGTCTCCCTCTCTCTCTGACCCTCCCCTGTTCACACACTCTCTCTCTCAAAAATAAATAAAACATTAAAAAAAAGAGAAATGGTTTTGCTAAAGTTGACTTTTATTCATATTTGATGTGCTACACTGTCCTTCTGAAAATCTCTGCTTCACTCCACCATTCCATTTCTTTACAAATGAAGTCTTGCCTTGCTCTGACCAGTAATTCTGCCTCTCCACCTTAGTTAAAGTCTGAGACTATTTTGCTCTAAAACTGCCACATTTCTCTGATGTCCAATAGTTTTGTGGACCTCAACTTGTCATCCTAGATCCATCACCTCCAGTTCCAGTCATCCACTGGCTCACCTATTTGATTATGTAGCACAATTTATTTTTTACATTTACTTTTTGACACGGGAAAATTCTATTGGCTTACCATATCCTAGACTTTCAGAGTACAGCTAGTCTTACTACAATTCAAGTCCCGATCCTGCCTTTGGTCATATTTGGGAAATCCTATCTTTAAGGAAGATACATGCTGAATTAAAGTTACATCAAAAATTCAATTGAACAACAGGAGAAGTTTTCCTTTATTGAAGTTTACTAAACACTTTTTTAAAAATTGGGATGAAAGTTTCTTTTAAATTCTCTGGCATTTCCAAAAATAAACTTTGGCATTTTTTTTTATTAAACAAGTCTTCACACTAAATATTTATTTTTGTATTTTAAATCAGTAGGTTCTTGGTTCTCTGTGTAACCATTTCCCACGTTCATTGTTGGTTTTCCAAGCAAAAACTGCTTTCTTTTTAGGGAGCCTACATGGCTTTGTTGGTTAAACTTCCGACTTCAGCTCAGGTCATGATCTCATGGTTTGTGGACCTGAGCCCCACTTCGAACTCTGTGCTGACAGTTCAGAGCCTGAAGCCTGCTTCAGATTCTGTGTCTCTTTCTCTCTCTGCCCCTTCCCTGCTCATGCTCTGTCTCTCTCTCTCAAAAATAAATAAACAATAAAAAATTTTTTAAAACAGGGGGCACCTGAGTGGATCAGTTGGTTAATCATCTGAGTTCGGCTCAGTCATGATCTCATGGTTCAATGGTTCGAGTCCCACATTGGGCTCTGTGCTGACAGCTCAGAACCTGGAGCCTGCTTCAGATTCTGTGTCTCCCTCTCTCTCTGCCTCTCCCCCATTCATGCTCTGTCTCTCAAAAATAAATAAAACATTAAAAAATTTTTTAAATAAAAAAAGAAGAAGATAAAATGGCTTTCTTTCCTTAGGCAGCCTGGTGATATGATATTTGAAAGGAAATATTGCTATTTGAAGCATTATGAGCAACTGTGCTTAGTTTTAAGGGGCCCCTTCTACACATTTCCAACATGACTCAGAGAGAAAAATATGTTTGCTCCTTGTCTCCAAGGTAAAGACAAGGTTTATTTCCTCTGGGGGACATGAGAACAAGAAAAGGGGCTATGCTCAGCAAGTTTCTTCTTTGGTTAATAATTTCTTAATCAAGATTTCTAATCCTATTTCCTCTTTGAAATTTCATTAAATATTTTAATCTGCCTAATTACAAACTAGACAAACTGCTTTGGTGTAAGATATGCCTTTGCACATAACATATCTTGTCTTTTCCTTTCATGTCACTGCTTATAAGATTTGAATTTCCCCTCTTGGTATAGTTTAATAGCTCTAACATTAGAGTAAACTGCATTTTCTGGTATGATAACTAGAGATGAGGTCAAAAATATATTCCCAGTTGAATTTAGATTACACTGAAATCTAAAGTCCTCCATAAAGAACAGTGAAATGCAGAAGAAAGTTTGCATTTTTACATTTTTTATTAATGATTATAATTAATAACCTAAATAATTAATTTTCCTTGGCTCGGAGTTGTTAATTCCTTTTCACTGTTGAAAGGCACACGGTGCACTTATTTTTAAATTATCATTTTTAATTTAAGAATGAAGATGTAAGATCTTAGACTTGTTAAAAAATTAACATTTATTTTTAATGTTAAAAAATTAAAAACAAAAGGGGGTGCCTGGGTGGCTCAGTCAGTTAAGCGTCCGACTTCAGCTCAGGTCATGATCTCATGGTCAGTGAGTTCGAGCCCTGCATCAGGTTCTATACTGACAGCTCGGAACCTGGAGTCTGCTTCGGATTCTGTGTCTCCCTCTCTCTCTGCTCCTCCCCAACTCGTGTTCTGTCTCTCTGTGTCTCTCAAAAATGAATAAATGTTAAAAAAATTAAGAAAATTAACATTTATTTTAGAATTCTGTATAGAGTTATTATTCTCTAAAACTAAAGAATATATTAATTTTATATTAAAGCTAAGCTTCCAATCTACTTTCCTAATGGAGAAAAGCACCATGCATTCACTTCAATTTCAATCCATATGTTTTCCTTTAAATAAGTTAGCACAATTTTACTTATACATACATATATTGGTGGTAGAAGTACAGATTATTATTACCTACAAAGAGAGTAATTTGACATTATCTATCAAAATTTAAAATCCCCACATCCTTGGGGCCTGTCTCAATTTTACTTTTAGGAATTTTCCCTATAGATGCACTGGCTTATGGGTTAACTGATGTACATAACAGAATTTTCATGGCAACAGAGCTTGAAATAGCAAAAGTGGGATACGACTTAAATGTGAGTCAATAGGAGACTAGCTAAAGAAATTTTGTTAAATACATTCAATAGAATAAAATGTAGCTATAAAATCTAATGTATTCATTCATTAAACAAATATAAATTTTTATTGTATGTCTACTATAGGCCAGGCACTGTATAGACTGAATAAAAAAGAACAGAATATCCAATAATAGTGAAACAACTATATAAGGTGTAACATGTATACTGAGAATACTAGAAAAAGAAGGAAGAAAGGAAAAAAATATTTGAAACAATAATGACTGAGAAATTTTCCAAATTAATGTAAGACACAAAATCATAGATTAAGGAAGCTCAAAGAATACCAAGCAGAATGAATGGCACACACAAAAAAATTATGCCTAGGTGTATATTTTTCAGGGAAGTCAGAAGAAATCTTTCTCATAGAGAAACAAAGATAAAAATTCCATCTGACTTCTCAGAAACCATGCAAACAAGAAGAAAATGAAGTGAAATATTCAAAGTGTTGACAGAAGAAAAAAAACAAAAACAGAAAACTCAACCTGGAATTCTGTATCCTGAAAAATTATCCTTCAAAAGTGATGGAGAAATAAAGACTTTTTCAGATAAATAAAAATTGACGGAATTAGTTGCCAGCAGACCTGCCTTCCAAGAAACATTGAAAGTCATTTGAGAGAAAGAAAATAATATGAGTTAGAAATTTGAATTTATATAAAATAACAAAGAGCATCAATGAAGGAGTAAGTGAAGGTAAGATGCAAACCTTTATTTTTCTTATTCTTAATTGACCTAACACATAACAGTTTGTGCAAAATAATAGCACCAACAATTCGATTGTGTATGCTTCTGTATCTATCATATGTACATATGCTTATGTATGCTTACATATAAGTGAAAAAAATGACAGCAATGGTACAAAGGATGGGTGGAGAAATTCAAATGATTTTGCTAATAAAAGGTACTCAGAATACCAGTGAAGCGGCAAAGTGTTACTTGAAAGGGGACTTGGATTAGCTGTAAATGTATATTGCAAACTCTAGGGCAACCACTAAAAAAAGTGAAAGGAAGGAAGGAAGGAAGGAAGGGAGAGAGGAAGGGGGGGAAGAAATATAACTGATATGCTAAGAAAGGAGAGAGAATTAAGTCATATAAAATCCTCAGTTGAATCTACAAAAGGTAGTGCAAGGCGAGTAAACTGAGTCTACTAAAGGAGCACAGGACTGGAACCAAATGGTCCCTCCTGTTCAGTCACTTTCAGACCTAACTAAATAGTCAGCCTCACTGTGCATCCACAACCAGTGCTATTACATTCTCTCATTGGAAACATAAAGTCCCTGGCTAGGTCTTTGGATCTTACATGTCTATAAATTACCCAATTTCACAATGTTGGTCATTGAAACCTCTATGTATTAATATAACTATCTATATATTGGGGCTTTTATAATCAAAAACAATATCACCATTTCCCATCATTCTAGCTGGGGAAAGTTTAGCTTCGTTTATGCTTTTCCAGATATTAGGCATGATTCCCAGTCTTTGCTGGAGGATGGAGAGAAAACACCATCAATATTTTATCTTGAAATTAGCATGGCATAAAAGATGTATTAAACTTTCACATGCATGTGAATAGTTTTTTTACCTCAATGATATTCGAATATTGTCTTGGGTCAACTTCCCCAGAAGAAGACAAAAGGATAAAGATTCAATACAGAAGGACTTCCAAGAGACACCTGTAAAGAAAGGAGGTAGGTAGGGCAAGACAGAAGACAAGAAAGGGCATAACTTGAGGCAAATCCCAAACTCAATCTCATCCTGTAGGAGAGCTCTGGCATCTAAATTCTACCCCAGTATTTATCCCAACTTGAGGCAAGAATGCTGTGTTTCAAAACCTGTGCTAGTCTGTCCTTGGTAAGGACCATCCTTGAGGACATGTGAACCCTTCGGTAGAGATGCTGGTGGGCTGTGCATGTTGTCACCACAGCACTACTAGTCCAAGAGCAGTCATCCAAAGAGAACCGAGGTGCTAGTCTCTAGGGGCCAAGCACACTGAAGCCAGGGAGTGGGCACACAGAAAGAAACACTCAAAGGGATCTGAGGGAATCTGGTGAGTACTGAAAGCATCTGCTTACATAATATTACATTATCTGTCTTAAATAGAAAAGACAGAAATATGATTAATTGCTGACACATGTTATCAAAAGCCAGGTCTTTCCTTAGAAAAAAAAAAACACCTTAAAACAGATACTCATGATATTTGTTTTCTATTTAAGACAAAGGCCAAAACACCATATATATATTTTTTTTTTCTGGAATACATGCATATATTTCAGAATATATATTTCTAGAATTAGATATGATTTTAAAAAGGAACTTGCATAAGTGAAACATTACTCTTGGTCACAGTCATATTATTTCATGTCCCCCTCCCCAAATTTTCCTTAGGGATTCATTTATCTTCCTTTAAATCCAGTCAATTCATTCAGCTTCCTGATGACTGTACTAGAATACACTAGAACTCTAATTTTTCATACCTTCCAATTTATAAAACTAACCAAAGAAGGTGCACAGTTTTTTTTTTTATCAGGCAAGGAAAGTCAAGGTTTACTTATATCTGTCTACTCCTTGGCATATACTTAAAATGCTTTCTCAAAAAACAATTAAAGCAGAATGAAAAGTTTTGGGCAGAATCCTACCATATCTTTAGACAACGCAAAATCAAAGAGTCAGAGAGATTCTCCCTTAACTACTCTATCCCCATAATTTTGCGCTTTTAATTCTCCGTACATTAAAGCTCAGGATTATCAGCAATGAGAACAGAATAAATTTAAGAGGAACGGATCACTCATGACACAATTTAGAGTAGTTATTCCTAATTCAAAGTTTCAAACCCTCAGAGTATGTAAATAAATATAAAAAGCAAAAGTCATATGTAAATCATGCATTTGTGTGGGGCATAGACACATGGATTCAATAAAAGGTTGTTTATTTCATCCGAACTGAAAATCACATAAACTCAATATGACAATACTCATCATACGCTCATCAGAAGCTCCGTTGGCAGTTACATCTGCTTGACTAAAAGATCAAAATATGCAAACAAATAGTTATTTAAGGAATTCAATTCTTTTGTTGAACGGATTATCTCACAACATAAACCCTATGACTGAAGAACAAAAGAGGAGATTCGTCCTTGGTGAAAAGATTGAGAACTCCTTCCCCCTTCTCTTACTGATCTCTAGGGCGATACGGGTATCTAAGACTGATGGTTAATTTATCGAGAATACTGTTTACTAGGTAAAAATGCAAGCAAAATCTCCTGTAGACTTGTTCCAGAGCTAGCTAATACCTTAATACTCAGAGCTCTGGCATACTGTTGCAATGTTTTTGTGTTGCCCAACAGTGCCAGGCTGCAGGGGTGAGTGGGGGCTGACATCCACCCATGCTCCTCAGGAACCTAGCTGTGGCTTGCAGGCTACCCCTACACTGAGGGAGTGTCTTTTCTTAATTAACAAATGGCACCATGGAGGCCAGTGGCAAGCCTGTTTATCTTATTAAAGAAAACATATCTGACCAGATATTTTTCTCTTTAGATCTGAAAGGTTAGCCTTCAGCCTAGAAATACTTAACAACCTCAATACCAAATTATGAACAATTAGTTATGTAATTTCCAAATAGTCCCGACTTGGTTTCAAGCTGCCAAGGGAAAATTGTGTAGCTTGACACACACACACACAGATATGATTATGTAGAGATGAAAATATACTTAGCGAGAGAACTAGTTCACATACAGGAAAATATATATTCTTCTTATATGGGTCACATAATTGAACTTAACAACAATGTTCCACAATACATTTTGTCATTTAAATGGGAATACTCTCAGGGTCAGAGAAAAGACAGCCTCTGTGGATTCTGTGATTTTCTTAAGTACCTTCTTAGTAACACCACTAAGACCTATCATTTAGATTTTATGATGCAAATAAAATTATCCCTTTAGGTCCTCATATTAACCTATCTCTTTCCCCTGGTATTTATGACTAGCATTTTGTATTCACCAAATTCAAATGCTGCGATGTATTTTTAATAAATAGATATAAATAATCCAAATCCTAAAAATATCCAGGCTATCTTTCTGTGTCCTCAGGGAGCTTATAGAGCTCTTGTTGTTATGAAATGTAGACAAGGCTGTCAAGTATTTAACTTTTTATATTCCAATTTTTTATTTCTTTCCAATGCTTCATTTATTAAATTCTTCTTCAAAACTCAAAAATACAATACTTGATAAACATGGCCCCACTTTGTTACCCAAAACTTGATTTTTCTTCTTTTATGAAAAAAGAGTAGTTTTATTCCACTGATTTTTATTCTTTCTACTAATGGAGGATTTTCAAAGGTTTAACTCTTTCATTTCTGACTACTATCCTACCCTCATCCAAATAATGGCAGTCCTTCAGTCTCCAATGTGTCTTTCTCCTTCCCATCCTGCTACTAAGCACACACATACACACAAAGGAGCTAGAGAAGACATCTACCCCCCATTTCTTCTTGCAAAGACAAGACTCATGTAAATAAAAGTATTGGTTACTAGAGGAAGACTTAGGTAGAGAATAATCTGGAACCATATGAAATTTTGAAAAGAAGGTATATACTTTTCTTCCATTGGGCTATCTCCCATAATAGACTTAAAAATAATATAGTCACATACCGAGATATCCTGCAGCTTGCTACCTACTAAGGAAAATAATGTAATAACACCCAAAAGTATTAAAGAATATTTTAGTGCTAACTAAAGGTCCAAACAGAATTCAGATATTCAATGGTTTGCAGTGGTCAGGGAAGTTTTTATGAATGTGAAGGGGCTTGATTTGAGGCTTTAAAGGAGTAAGATTCAATGAGTAGAAGAATGCATAAAGCCATTCCTGGCAAAGGATGCAGCATAAGCAATGCTGAGGGGAAGAGCTGAAGAAAATATGTTGGGCAAGGATAAGGAGATAGAAGGAGGAGGCTCAACCAACAGAAATAGAGAGCACCTTCCAGAACATAAGGTTGCACTCTTCAGATAGTGGGATAATGCACTCCATGACTGCCTGCTTATCCATCTCGAAGCTGGACTTAGAATATCCTTATTTAAAACTACAGATTTACAGTTTTTCCCCAATTGTTCATTGACTGAATGGCCCACCTCCAGGACAGTTTGCTATTGACAATTGCTCAGAGAAGCAGATAGAGGACAAAAAAAAAGAAAGAAAGAAAAAGAAAAAGAAAAAAAATGAAAATCTAAATAATTCAATCTCCATTTCAAAATAGAATTTTCAAAATGCAGAAGCTTTTTAAAAAACATACAGGAAGCAATCCTTCTCACTTTAAGGACAATGACCATTCTATGTGAGAAAAAGAACAAGTGTGTCTAGCATACTTAACTGTGGAGGCCACAAATACCACTACTTCTCCTGAGTCAGAAGTCCTGAGCCTGAATGTTATAGAGGACGAGGCAAGTCATGAGATTCATGTACAATAAGCTGGATGTCTGTCATCCCTGAAGAAAACCAGAGATGGACTCAATGGCATAGTTTCAAAGGCCAACCTCAATAAGTTTATGAAAAGTAGAACCCCACCCTTCACTCTCTGAGAGTACAAATTCCATTTCTGTCTCCACACCTCAGTAATAGTCCTTTTGACCCCTCCAAAAGTGTACAACAAAGAAGTTATTCCTGTTGTGTATTCCCTTCTGGAGGTGATCTAGGGACAAGTGATATTTGCTCTGTATTAGTCTTTAGCTTATCGACAGTGACTTCTCTATCTTGCGTGAGCTTGAATAAAACCATTGCACTTGAAATATTGATGATAATGATAACTATGGGGACACCTGACATTTGCTCTCTATCCCTTGACGTTTATGTTTCCACTTTGATTTTTTTTGGCTCACGCTCAAAGCTGAAATTTCTTCATGGCACCCTACCTGGCAGGAGAATCTTGTTTGACCTGGTAAGAGTAACACTGTGTCCTGGAGAAAACTTTGCAGGGAGTTGATCAAAGTAAGAGATAAATGCAATTCTTTGCAAAACCTGGCTTTGTGGGAGTTAGGGCTGCTCCCTGCAGGGGCTTTCAGTAGAAGGGATCCCACGCAGATGGGTGCTGTGCTGCACGGTATTTATGCATGCCACCTACTGGTGCACACAAAATGCATGATGTGAGATTTCACACATTCTCCCAGTTTCAGAATACATATACAACCTGACAAACTCATTATCTGATCAGAGTAAACTGCACCCATCTTTGCTGTTTATACAACTATTTAAATTTAAAAATGTCATTTATTCCTCCTCCTTAATAGGGATGTGATTTTTTTTAATGTGTTGGTTTTATAGAGGTTTTTGGAAACGGTGCCTGGATTATGAGCAGCGTGGAATTTAAAAGGTCTGTAGAAACCATGGCTTTGTGAACTGGGTTAAAAGGGAAAAGACTTCATTAGTGAGCTAGATAACAGGAGGAACTAAATGAAGTAATGGTGGTAAAGAAGAAATGAAATAAACAGAGTAGAAGTATCCCTTCATAAGTACTTCCTTTTTGTTTTCATTGATGCATTTTTAAAGAAATGCAATGGTCAACACCAAAGATCCAAGAAAACATTTCATTAAGATTTATTTGAATTGCAAGTGAAGAGAAGAAATTGATAATAAAAAGCTTATTTGATATCAGAATCTGTGCAGTTCCTCTCCCCCACTATAGACACCCTTCTGCATCCTTCTCTGCCTTGGTCTTGCCCTGGTTGCCTGACATCTGGGGACTACACAGGGTAGTCTAGGCTTCTTGCTTCTAGTTGGCTTTGGCTGTTGAGAGGCAGGATACTAGAAATCTGTTGAAAAGAAAGGCCAGGCTATTTCTTCCCTGACTCCTCTGTCTTGAGGCTGTACCTCTGGCAGTAGTATGTTCTCCACACACATTAACTGAAGCCCTCTCCTCGTAGCTCCTCATCCAAAGTCCCAGTGCTCCTTGGGCTCTGGTAACTATCCCTTCACACCCTTCCTTCAAACTTAGGGCTGGTAAAATCTTCCCATTATTGCTAGTGCCTGGGTACCCCCTCATCATTTGATTCTCAGACTCTGAAAGTAGGGGCAACAGCCTCTTCCTGAACCAGCTGGTGGCCAATTCGGAACCCTTCCATAAGCTTGACCAATAAGCCATCATAGAGTGCTAGAGTTTGAAGGCATTCTGGGGAATGGGGTCCACTATCTCCATTTAACCTTTTTAATGTTTGTTTCTTTCTGATAGAGAGAGAGATGCAGAGAGAGAGAGAGAGAGAGAGAGAGAGAGAGAGAGAGAAAGGACACAGAATCTGAAGCAGGCTCCAGGCTCTGAGCTGTCAGCACACAGCCTGAGGTGGGGCTCGAACTCACCAACACCATGAGCCGTGAGATCATGACCTGAGCCAAAGTCAGATGCTCAACCTAACCAACTGAGACACCCAGGTGTCCCAATTATCTCCATTTTCAAGACAAGGGATCTGAGGTTTGGAGAAGTGGCCCAAGTGCTCAAAATCAACTACTAAATAAGCTGAGCTGGACCTGCACTTCAAGTCACGGCTCTCAGTTCCTTCCAGGGTACTGTGTCAGTTTCTGTGTTATTAACCTGTAGAAGGAGAGGAAATCAGAATATGTAAATTAATTCCCAATGAAAATTTTGTGTGTAAAGTAATTTTGAATCTATCAATACGTACCAAGAAGGATTTTGACGTACATAGTACATCAGATAGATAGCAGCTCATAATACAGGGCAGAAGGTTTTGTTTGCACGGTGATAACTTTTGTTGCACTAATGTTACCTCCCAGCATTCTAATTTTCCTACTGGGAATATTACATGTATTTAAATGACTCAAATACCTAAAGTATCACGTATTCTAATTTACTGATATGTCTAGTAAGATATTTTGAAATGTAGCGACACACTATTTGAATCAAAATCGAAGGGAGGGTGAGGAAATATTTTCCTTCAAATGGACCCCAGTGTGACTGGAGGGGTCTGAAGGCCTGAGTTATGGCCCTAGCCCCATTACTGATGCCATGGCTTCCGTGGCTGAGGGTCCACTTATACATCTCTAAACAAAGTGGGGGCTCAGGTGACTTCTTATATTCTCTTCCATCTCCTCCATTCCATAATTCTACAAACCAGAACATTGAAGAAAGAACTCCTCCGGTTTGGTCATTAATAAAATGCAGAAAAAAATATTTCAAACAATTTTTGACTTGCTTTATATTTATCTTTTGATTTTACAAATACAAAAAAGAAAGAAAATATAATCACTATTTCCCCAATAATGCAGAATTGATAGGAAATAAAATGTTGAAAGTGGAGTTCTATTGTGTCTTTGCTAGTCTATTAAGAATATAATTGTAGAGCAGTTTTTCTGAATGTTTTCAGTTGAGGGAGATGAAGGGAATGTTTTCAGGTCATTGACTACTTTCAAGATTTTCTAAGATCCACAAACTAAGGCACCTATATACTTAGGTTAAAAATTATTTTTTTCAGCAAATAATTATACATTTTATAAGTAAATTTCCATCTTGAACCTTTCCCCAATAGTCTTTTCTTATAACTGTTAAATATTTAACATGGACTTTGTGTGAAAATAGGAGTCAAATCTCCGTTTTATTACTACTTACCTGAGTGAACTTGATCAAATTACTTGATTCCTTGTATCTCATCTTCATCTTCAAAATAGAATGAAAGTTTTGCTATTTTGAGGGAAATGGGATAATATATGGAAAAAGGCTCTGGATACTGTAAAGGATTTATCTAAGGTGGTTATTGGTTTTAGCACTTAACACAGGCCTGATCAGATAGGTGCTCAATAAATATTTGATCAAATAAATAGATGTTTGAATGAATAAATGATAACCATTTCTTTTCACATCCTCTGTTGAGAGTTAGATTGTCACCACAAGAGCCTTTGTTTAAATCTAGGTTTTCCACTGAAAGCTATTTATTATCTTGGTTACTTATGTGTTAAAAACCCTTATGTTAAAAAAACACTAATGGATGTGTAGTACTACAGTTCTTTAAAATACTGAAGGAGCTATAGTTTGAATCCTTTGGGTCAGCATAACAATAATTTAATGTGTTGTTATGAAAGCACCTAGCAGAGACACAGAAGAACATCAAAATAAAAGCAGTTCCCTTCTTTTCCTTCTTCTCTTTTCTGGAGAGGTTCACTGTTTACTGGATTCGTTGGTCAGGAAAGTCTAACTTAAGCTGTGGTGAAAAATCTCCAAAATCTATGTCTTAAACAACTAAGGTTTCTTTCTTACTTGTGATATATGTCCACCACAGGTCTCTTAGGAGTTCTGTTAGTTGTAATTATTCATGAGCTCAGGCTGATAGAGCAGATATCATCTCAAACATCTCCAGTTGCTATACCAGAAAGATACAGTCCTGGAGGGTCTCATATCAACAACTAGATGCTCCAGCCTGGAAGTGACATACATCTTGTCTGCTCACACCTCATGGGCCAGAACTAGTCACACACAGGGCCCCACCCGATCACAAGCAGCCTAGGAAGTACCATCCTACCAGGTCCCCAAAATGCAGAGAACCAGAACTGCTTGGTAAGCTGCACTAAGGACTGCTATAGTAGAGGTATAAACTACGATTGTTTGGGACCACCTCCACCTACCCTTAACTCATTCAATCACTGAGAAATCTTGCTTGAAGCCAATCAAAATCTTCCCCATGTTTATTCTGAGGAGAAAGAGAAGCAAGAGATTGGGAAGAGAGATGGTTAGGACAAATGGGGAAACGGAGGGAGAGGAGAGAAGATAAGGATAAACGGAAAAGCCGGAAGGTAGGAAAAGAGCAAGTCAAAGAAAATACAACTATTCCAGAGTATTTGTCATCAATTAAAGGATATGCATAGCTATAGCATTTTTAAAGACTCCAGCTTCTCTTAGAAAGTTCTGGAATTGCTAAGGTTCTTAGATTTTCTGTTTGCTGATTCCTTATGTAACAACAAAAATTAACATTTGAATATTTAACCACTTTCAAAGCGATTTCACTGACATCACCCTGAAGGATAATTGTTACAACCCATTGTATGAATATCAAACCTGAAGCCCTGAAAGGCTGAATGAGAAACTTCCACTAGTGGATGATTTAGTGGTGAGGTGGGTCTTGGAGTAGAGGACCACATTTGGGAAAGGTGTAGGTAAGTAGAGTGAAAAGAAATAAAGGGGAAATTGTATGGTTCCAGGACAATGACCCAACAATGAGAAAGCCCTGACCCCTAGGTTGGTATTATAAAGTAACAGAGGGCTTTTGCATTTGTGAGTTCTCTGGTCTTTTTTAAGGATGGCCTTTTGCACTTTGGATGACATTCTAGATGATTTCAAAGGCTTCACACCCATCAGAGCAAGTGGTCGAAGATGGCGAGGCATGAATCACATTTTCCCAGGATTTGTTCCGAATGCAGAGTATAGGACAGCAAGCTGTGACATAGCCACCTGTGCAAATACCCAGCTGGGTGAGCCCTGGGAGCTGAGGTGTTGAAGAAGGACTTCCACCTGTGGGCTTAGTTACTGCCAGGAGCAGCAGATGGCACTCGCTGGACATAGATCCTGATAGCCTGGGATATTTACACATAAAGAACAGCCTGGCACGTTCATTACTCCTCCCTGGATACAGCCACTCTGGGCAAGCCCCCAAAACCCCCAAATTTGGAAAAAAATTATATTGGGTTCAGTACAGTTTTTCCAGTGCATAATAGGTTCTTAATTCCCTGATATATGTTTTCTAAATCTGTATTTTACTTTTGTACTTCCACTGTTTCTAAAAAGATTTCCTTATAATCCTCAAATAGTTAAGTATTTGAAGTAAACTGTCATTTTGAAGGTGAATTTTTTTCTTAGAAGAAAACTTTTAGGCATCTGGTCTTCTGACAAACATCCGATGAGTGAGTTAATGCATGGAACTTTATAAAGTGGAAAAACCAATGATTGTTTTATGGGTTCGTTAACCTCGTAGTATTGTCAATGTGTATTCACAGAATTCTGGGAGGGGTAGAAAGGGTGGAAAGAGCCTTTCTGCAAGTCCCCCACAGGGAAAGCCTCTGTGAATATTTCCCCTTGATCTGTGTTGCTAATTTGGCCCTGGGCAGAGCCCCAAAATTCTGGCATTGCCCATGGAAGGGGGTTCCTGTTCCATCTCTCCTCCTGACCCGATCCCTTCTCCTGCTGCTACTACCGAGGGCCCTGCCTCGGGGTTGGCAAAGCCTGTGCGTAGCTGTCAGAAAATCACACTTTTCCTACCCACCTAGAGTGCCACCCACAGGCCTGCCTTATGCTGCTGGTTCCAGGGAAGGGTCTCTGCCTAGATGTACAGAACACACATTCTCTGAAAATTCCATTGGCAAATGTTCACGGAGCAAATCAAGTTGAGGGGGAGGTTTCAGAAATTCTCTGCTCACCTCCCAGCACCAGAAAAGGAGCAGATGGGCAGCCATTTAAAACATCACTATATTCTGGTCATTTTTCTTATAGTCCTGAGATATTAGAGAGCAGAAGACTTCTCTCAGCCACAATACCATGAGAGACTTTCTATGGTTCTGGGACCCAAAGTAGAAGCACATATTTAAATTGTGCTGGGTGTTTTTATTTTGTAGATAGGAAAATATACCAGGACATTCCTGAACATCACTGCTGAAAGTGTGATCCTAGAACTAGCACCAGAGGTGTTATCTAAGAGCTTATCAGAAATGCAGAATCTGAAGCCCTAGCCCAGATTTCCTGAATCAGGATCTATAGTTTATCAACATCCCCAGGTGATTTATATACACGGAGAAATTGGAGAATGCTCTGAGACACATCTAAATCCTTGGGAACATATGTGGCAATTGAAAGAATGAAAGATTTGAAATTGAAAGATGCACTCACATGCTTGGTCAGGGTGAAAGTATAAATATAGTCATTAGATAACTTCCCCACTTGAGGGAGAGAAGAGAAAGCAAAACAGGAGCACCAGAGATGGGGTCTCAGGTATATCACCCAGTCGTTCTCAGGGCTAATCCTCTTCTTGTTGACAGCTGCTAAATTTTCTCAAAACACCATTGTGGCTCCAATTGAATTGAATTGAATTCAGTTAACAAAAATGTATATACATGGACTATGTGCCATGGACAGTTCTAAGCATTGACAAATATTAACTCATGCAATCCTTACAACAAACCTGTGCGTCGGTATTATCTCCATTTTACAAAGGAGGAAACTGAGACCCAAGGAGGTTAAATAATTTGCTGGAGGTTACACAGTCAGGACATAGCAAAATCAAAACCAAGATTCAAACCATATTAGTTTGGTTAACCCTGGGCCTTAAACAATAAGGTTGGTTATTTATTTATTTATTTATTTATTTATTGAGAGAGAGTGAGAGAGTGCACATGAGAATAAGCAGGGGAAGGGCAAATAGGGGGAGAGAGAGAGAGAGAGAGAGAGAGAGAGAGAGAGAGAATCTTAAGCAAGGTCTATACTGAGCAGGGAGCCCATGCAGAGCTCAATCCCACAACCGTGAGATCATGGACCTGAGCCCAAATCAAGAGTTGGATGTTTAGCTGACTGTACCACCCAGGCACCCAAAGGTCAGTTATTTCTCAAATGACAGAGAGAATTGAAATTTGATACTAGTTATTTCAAATTAACATATTTCGAAGTCCTAAGTTACATATTTAAAATGAGAGCCACGTTCACTTTCTATTTCATCAAATATCCATGTTTGTTTTAACAAAAGAAAGTGTTCTTTTATTTGCCTTCTACTGGATAAAACTGAGATTTCAACCATGTAATGGATGAGTGTTGTTGAGAAACAGACTTAAAACTTTCTGAGGACAATCTACAGCTAACTACAGCTACATGGCCAAGTTCTACTCCAATAATACCACAACATGAAGGTTCTCCTAGGCTGAAGAAAAGGTTCTCTTTGAAATCTCAAGTCTCAGGATGCCTGGGTGGCTCAGTCGATTGAGCGTCTGACTTTGGCTCAGATCATGATATCGCCGTTCGGTTTGTGGGCTCGGGCCCCACGTCCGGCTCTGTGCTAATGGCTCAGAGCCTGGAGCCTGCTTTGGATTCTGTGTCTCCCTCTCTCTCTGCCCTCCCCTACTTGCTCACTGTCTCTCTGTGTCTCAAAAATAAAATAAACATTTTAAAAAAAGGTTTGAAATCTCAAGTCTTTATATTAGAATGTAGCTAAGATTAATTGCAATTTGGTGGAGCTGGTTCTCACTTGGAAAAGATTGTAAAAGAAATTATTCTTAGTTGACATTGTTTTTATTGTTCATATAATTCACAAACTGTTACTTTATACCTCCAATATTCTTGCAAATACTATTTACCACTTAATAGTTTTCAACGACAAAAAGTAAGTCAACACATTATGATGCCACCCATTTTGATAAAATTTTAATTATCAGTAATCCAGTGTTTTTCAAATTTTCAAATATTTATATAAACCTCAGATATAGGCAAAAACCAAATGATGGCCGTTGTCAAAGATTTCAGAAGTCCTCTTAGTGGGTCATTTTTCTTCTTTAAAAAATGTGCACATGTTTTCCATGTACTTTCTTATAAATACAGATATAATAAAACAGTTTATTCTGCTCATAGTATACTCCACTTGTAAGTACTAAGCATGGCTAAGTATATAAAAATTTCTTGGCCAATATCAGAAAAATAATTGAAGATTGGAAAGGTATTGCTGGGAGAACAAGACTGCTAGATGAATTCATTTCTACAAGTTTGCATTTTTTGGCTTTACAAACATTAGAGAAAAATCAAAATCCCACCCATACATAAAGTAAGCCTACAACTGGGAGAAGGTGCTGGATGAGTAAATACATTTGAGAACAGAAATAAAAGGGAAATCTCTGCCTTTCATCCAGGTTACCAGGAGCAACTTTAGCCTGCTGGTTAAAAGTATGAACTCAGGTTCAACCGACCCAGCTGGGTGACAGGTTTTCCCACGTACTAGCTGTGTCTTCATAGAGTTGCTTGAAGATTAAATAAGAAATGCTTGTAAACCAATAAACACAATCCTGTCCTGTGGTTGGTGGTCAGTAAATGTTCCTTAAAAGGCTGTGTCATTTTTCCTGGATTTACAAAATGATACTCCCCATTTCCCAGCCACTCAAACATACAAAACTCTAACAAAAGATTTATTGACTCATGGTTGTTAGTTTCACTGAGAAAACAATCTGACAAGGAGAGTTTCAGTTAACAATTTCATGCCACATAATGTGCCGTAGAACTTCTATGGAGAAAGCATAGTAAGAAACTTTGGCCACTGGTAGAGAATAAGTCATGATTGTCCCTTTATTGAGCCAACAACTATTTATTGTGCACTCATGTCCATACCAGCTCACTGCTGGCTGTAGAGCATATATAAAGGCTCATGGCTCCTGATTTCTAAGACCCAACATCTGTGGGAAGATAAAACATATTTTAAAAAATCTGCAATTCAGGGCTTTCCATGCCAGTTGCTAGATGTATATGTCTGTGAACTTTCTTAAGAAGGTGAGATTCCATTCAATGAGGCCAAGGGGAACAGCTTCAAAGGGACGACACAGAGTAAAGCTGGGCTGGGCTTCCCGATAAAGGAATCCAAATCTCTCACCACAACAGCCAGCCCCCACTCAGCTTGGCTGCTACCCCTCTGCCATTATCTGGAATCATCCTCCCTGAGCTAAAACTGTTCGTACCCTCTGTTCTTTCTTCTATGCCTCATCCCTACCAAGTCTGTTCAACCTTGGGAACTTTGTACTTGCCTGTAATTCCTCTGTAATGTTTGGCCCCAACCTCTTGATACAAATGAAGTCCTTTCAGGTCTCAGGCCAAGTGTCTGCTCAACTCAATTCTCTCTCCTCTTTGCTAGTTGGCTTTCTTTGCACCCTCATAGTTTCTACCCATCATGATAATGTCTAGCTTGTGGCTGGATTTGGTTTGATACTGTTCCAGCTTTGGCTTGACATGATCCTTATTCCAGCCACAAAGTGACTTAGCCTCCTTGTCTCTTGGCTCAAATTCTCAAGACAAGCCTTCCTATTTGACATCAGACTATGTGTTTCCTGGACCAGTTGTTCATAGTCATAAGGTTGGGGCTACGGTTGGGTAGTTTATAAAAGAGCCTGTAAAAAGGAGAAGTGATACATCTTATCTAATACTCTGATCTCCTGAAGTATTTTTCTGACTTTGTTATTAAACTGTTTTATTAATTTTGTCAATTTTGAAGTGTGTTCTTTTGGGTTTCTAAATATTCAAATTTATTACCCCAAAATAATAATTCTGTTTTCTTTTCTTTGTGTGTTTCTTAATCAACCAAATGGAGGAAACATAATAATATAGTGTCCCTGGATTTCTTGTGATGCTTAAAGGAATTAATATATGTGAAACACTTAAGACAGTACTTAGCACAGGCCAAACAACACATATTGACTACTGTTGTTGTTATTATTATTATTATTATTAATTTTCATGTCATGCTCTTTTGTAGGACTTTACAATTTGGAATAAAATGTGAGAGGTTGATAGAGTAAGGATAGCAGGTAAGATAGGTTGTCAGAAGTGTGAAAATATAAGAGCTGATAACATTTTCACATGTTAAATTATATGCAGGTGATTTGGTTAGAAACACTGAACTAAATATAAAATTTAAAAACTGACTTTACATGTTTCCACCGGGCAGGATATTTCAGGAAGATATCTGCTTTCCTTCGATCATTATGAGCAACATTCACTAAGACCAACTACTTGCCCGGCCTTCACCCACATGATAGGCATCTTAGATTGTGTTCCCCCAAACGTGGAGCTTGAGATAAGGATATGAGTGTAAATAGTTTGAGTTCATTTGAGTGACTCCAGAAAGCATTGCTAAGGGAGTGGGATGCTGAGATAGGGAAGAACAGAACCCAACAAAAGGGGTTATTGCATAAGTTCCACTAGGAACTCTGGGAGCCAGCATGTCTGAGAGTCACTCCAACTGGGGGGCAGGGTTACTGCCCCTGGGAGGTGCTACCTCCTGGGAATTTGCAGCCTATCTAGCAGGTAGATAGACACATTCCATAACATGGAATAGCCAGAGCCAGCCAAAAGCCAAGAATCAAACTGCTGGCTGTTGAAAGTGCTCAGGTGAGCATGCAGAGATGATATGGACAGGAAAGGAAAGCACCAGCTACAACAGAGATTCAAGGATGGTTTCTTTCTTTCAGACACTCTTAGCCCTGTAGAGAAATTAAAAAGAAAAAAAAAACTCGATGAAATATCTAATTGCATGTGACATGTTTTTCTGCAGAGCGTTTCATAAATTGCCTCGGCACTTTTATAAGCTACCATTAAAAAGGAATCCGTGAAAAATAGTTATGTGAGCCATTTACTGAGAGTCTGCAGGCTAGATTATATAAAATTTGTTAAGATGTAATTGATTTTATTGCAAATTCATAAACATTGCAAAAGTTAGCTATCTCTTATGGTTGTTTTGATGGTTAAGTTAAAGAAGATAAAGTAGATATGAAATACTTAAGATAAAGCCTAACACATGTAATCAGTCAAGATATGGTTATAAAATATAAGCTCCATATATATTCATAGTTAAATAACAAAATAGGAAAAATAAAGTAATACATTTGAGCTGTATATGGTAAAATACATCATTACTAAAACTAATTTGCTGACCCTTCCTCATAAGAAGATCAGACTTTAGACTTGACCACATGATTATTATAATCTCGGAAATGTGAGTGGAACTAAAATAAAACACTTTAAAAAATGCTTTAAGAGATATCATTTCGTCCAACATTGCTCTTTTTTCTCCATGGCAAGACTAGCATATCCTAGTTTGATGTTCCTCTTTTATTCTCAGTTTCAGAATGAAGACAAAACAGGGCATCAAGCTGACTCATGATGGTCATATAACATGAACAAGAAATAATCCTTTCACTGAAAGTCACTAAGAAAGACTTAGGGGCAGTTTATTATTGCAACATAATGTAGTCTAAGCTAACTGATAGAACATGAGTGGAAAAAAAATTCATGCACATAAGTACATATTCCAAATTCCCTGACTACAAAGGGAAGTTAGAAATCATGTAGTCAGGGCACCTGGGTAGCTCAGTCGGTTAAGCATCCAACTTCAGCTCAGGTGATGATCTCACAGTTTGTGAGTTTGAGCCCCACATCGGGCTCTGTGCTGACAGCTCAGAGCCTGGAGCCTGTTTTGGATTCTGTCTCCTTCTCTCTCTGCCCCTCCCCACTCATGCTCTGTCTCTCTCTCAATCTCTCAAAAATAAATAAACATGAAAAAAATTAAAAAAAATCATATAGTCAAATCAGGATGTTGTAATGTCTCTGGAGAAGGAAAAACAAGAAGTATTTAAGTAGCTATAGGTATAAAGTTGAAAGTGGTAGTTCTCAAAACTATCTGAAATAAAGTCCTATATTTAGAAAAATTACTTGTTTAATACACTGAAGTGAAATCCATATATTATAGGTCTCATTCTGATTTTTGTTTGTTTATTCATTTATTTGGTTTTTTAGAGTCCATGTATGAGTGAAACAAAAAGCAGGATCAGACCTATAAATACAGAGACCAAACAGATGGTTGCCAGATGAAAGGGGTCACGGGATGGGCAAAATAGGTGAAGGGGAGGGGAAGACAGAGGCTTCCAGTCATGGAATGAGTGAAACACAGGAATAAAAGACACAACATAGGGGACACAGTCAATGATATTGTAATGCCATTGTATGGTGATAGATGGTAGCTACACTTATGACAAGTGTATCATAATGTATAGAGATGTTGGATCACTATTTTGTATACCTGAAATTAATGTAATATCATTTGTTGACTATGCTCAAATAAAGAAACTAAAATTTGAAAGAATTTATACATTATGACCCAATGACACATGCAACTTTTAAAAAATTCTAAACACTATTCTATCATAAAAAAGGAGAAATAAAACAAAAATGACTTATAAGGTAAAATATATTTCAGTGCTATTATAATTAAATAACGTATTTCAATACATAAGTGTTCAGACATGATGATATATGAAGACACCTACATAATACAAAAAAATATATAAGAAAATGTGTGTAGAGATCCAAGATGCTCCTGGAATAAAAAACAGCAGTAAGACATAAAATAATAGAGCAGACTGGTTAATTTGATAAAAAGAACAAGAACCTTAACTGAGGTAACAATAACAAAATAAGATAAATTACAGATTGTGCAAAGGAGAAAATGCAAAAATATGATACTTTTCATAAATAACCTAGGCCATACTTATACCTTTTATGTCAAAATAATATACTTCTCATAACATTATGGATATTTTCAAAAAGTAAAACAAAATATATATCTATTTTAAAATCTCAATACATATTAATAAATATGTAAACAAATAACTTTTTGTATGTAAAAAGACCTTAGGTATATAATGGAATACTACTCAGCAATAAAAAGGAACAAACTTGATATATGCAACAACTTAGTTGAAATTCTAAAGCATTATCCTGAGTGAAAGAAGCCAACTTCAGAAGGTTATACACTGTATGATTTCATTTATAGAACATTCTTTAAAAAGACAAAAAACTACATTGACCTTAATGGAGAACAGATCACACATTGTCAGAGGTTTGGGGTGGGTGAAAAGTGCAACCACAAAACAGCAGCCTGAGGGAGTTGTTTGGAGTAACAATACTCTTTATCCTGATTGCAGTGGTGGTTACGTGGAATCCATACATGTGCTAAAACTCCTATAGATATGTGAGAAAGAGGGCTGTGGGCTGGCAGGCTAGAGACCCAGGAAAGTCAGTGGTACAGGTCAAGTGTGGGGACGGTCTGCTGAAGATGTCCCTCTTGCTTAGGGAAGCTGGTCTTTTGTTTTATTCATGCTTTCAACTGACAATATGGGGCCCGCCCACATTACGGAGGGCCATCTGTTTTACCCGAAGTTCACCAATTTAAACATTAATCTCATTTAAAATCACGTCCAAGTTGACACATAAAGTTAACCATCATCACTATGGAAGCCATATCCTTCAATATACAATGGGAAATTGATGAGGTAATGGAAAAAAAGAAAAAGGAATAGAAGGAGTCACGGTCAAATCAAGAAGTATCCTAATAGTAAGTAAATAAGTTATTATTATTATTGTTTTTTACTTTCATGTTTCTTATCATGGACTTCAATATTTGAAGAGTATATGATGGAAGAAAAACAATTTTAAAACAGACTTTATTAATAAAATTTAGAGATATTCCTATATTTTGTCTGTTCATGGATTTATTTTATTTTTTAATAATTTTTTAATGTTTATTATTTATTTTTGAGAGAGAAAGAGACAGACAGAGCATGAGTGGGGAGGGGCAGAGAGAGAGGGAGATACAGAATCTGAAGCAGGCTCCAGGCTCTGAGCTGTCAGCACAGAGCCCGAGGCAGGGCTCCTTGCAGGGCTGGATGCAGGGATGGACGTAGGGCTCCACCTTACAAGACCATGAGATCATGACCTGAGCCTAAGTCCGATGCTTGACCGGCTGAGCCACCCGGGGCCTATACTATTACCTTTAAAGAAACTAGCCAGGGGCGCCTGAGTGGCTTAGTTGGTTAAGCGTCTGACTTTGGCTCAGGTCATGGTTCGTGGTTCGAGCCCTGCGAAGAGCCTGTAGCCTGCTTTCGCTTCTGTCTCCCTCTCTCTCCCTACCCCACTAGTGCTCTGTCTCTCAAAAATAAACGTTAAAAAATAAAAAAAGGAAAGAAAAGAAAAAGAAACTAGCCCATGGATAGATAGAGAGCGAAAACGATGTCCTTGAAATCATTTGTTAAGTGTGCATCTGATTCAGTTCATGAGCAATAGATACACTGTTGTCTTACTTATTTTAAAATTTTGTTTCTAAACTAAACTTTTATAATAGATTGCCAAGACAGTGTGGTTGTGATTTATATAAGTGTTTTGATATCCACTAAAATAACAATTTACTACTTCAGTTATGCTTTTGATAACATCATTCATTTTGGATCATTCAATTAGTAAAGACAGTGGAGTCCTTGATTATAAGACACTGTCACTATTTCTGGAAAAGCATAAAGGAATGGGCTTCTCAATGACTGTTTATCACTTGATAATTATAGAGCCTTTGCAACTATTCTCTATGTTTCAAGAGCTCCTATTTTTTTCCTCAGGATCCAACAGTTCTTTGTTTTAATTTATTTTCCTCTTAAATACCCCCTGCTATTTAAGCAATAATTCCTTTTAAATCAATTGTTAGCTGCAGTTAATGACCGGTTGGATAATTAATAGCTCAAAGCAAAGCTGAGGGTGTTCCCTGTTCTAACAAACGACCAGACTCTAACTGGGGCATTATTGTTAACGTAGCCTGTAATCACTGGCTTCTCACAGCCTCACTGCCACAAAGTATTTTATTTTAACTTAAAGGGATGAGGTGAATGGGAAATGGGTGACAGCATTATAAAATCAATCATAAGAATATACATATTTTTAAATTATTTGCATGTTCCCGATCAGTCCTTATTTCCACAGGAGCCGCCTCCAGGCAGGTGATAAAATGGCGGCTTGTGCTGGTTAAGAAGCTCATTTAACCATCCGTAGCAGTATCCTCTCTTCAACCTCCAGGGCTCTGAGCCTGGTGGAGCTGCAACAGCTTCATGGCAATTCTGAATCTTTACTGTTCCAAAACTGTGCTCTTAAGCATCGTGCTCACTGACAGTGAGAGGACAGAAATTGTGCCACACATTTTCTGCCTGATAAACATATGGTTTACCAGCGACACCTTTTGTAATGCTAATAGAGAGGAAGGATATGTGCTTAATAATTAGTTCAAGAAACTCAACATCAAGTGTTCTATTCCTAACACCTTCTGCCTTATTTTGTGTGATCACAGGGAAGTATTTGGCAAGTTGGTGCTTCTTGTACTGAGAATTCTAACAATCAACCCAAACTGAGAGAAGTTGAGTATTCATCAAGATCAGAAAGGAGTCTAGAGGTGCTGTATTGCCCTGGATTTTTGCTTTTTCTAGAAATATATTTATGAGCATGTTGCATGAAAATAAAATAAATCTCTGCAGGCAGAGATTTTGTGATTTACTAGAGTAATGCTCTTATTTCTCTATGCCTTTCTTTTAACCATCAACTCCTTGAAGCGCTATCGGCAAGATGGCTTTGATAATATCATCCAATCCTTCCTGTATATTTACAAGACATTGAGATACCACAGGTAGGAGGGTTAGGGTATGAATATTACCCCTTTTCCTTCTAGAGTTCAATGTAATAGACTATTGCTGGATGAAACAGAATTTTACCATGGAATCATAAATCTCAAACCCCAACTTCAAGGACTTGCTGACAACACAGTGACGTGGGCTTTTATAGATGACAATGGAGAAGGGTTGGTGGAACTAGATACAGGAAGGAAAAGTACGACTATTCATGGATAGGGAAGACCCTGAAGTGGAAGATACACAAACACTGAAGGAAAAAAAAGATGAAGGCGAAAGACATTATTGAATGCAAAGCTAGTAAAGGTCATGTGGTGCATAGACTCAGGTAAGAACCATACATAATGCTTTGGCTCAGTTACAAAGGAAATGAGAGTCGGAACTCATGTCCTCTGCTCTCTGACAGGATTTCAAGGGTGGTTTACAGGCTGTTGCTTAGATTTTTATTAAAGATTTCTCACTGGAGCATCAGTTTATCTGTATTTTATTATTTTCATAATTTCCAAAATTTCATTGTTCACTGAAACTGCCCCAGATTGCCAGAATAAGCAAAACATATCCATTATGATCATAAATTCCCAACAGGCTCCCAGTCTGCAGAGATGATTAACAACATAAAAGATTAAAATATCCACAGGAATAACTTTTTAGCTAAACTAAATTTCCAAGTGGATTGCCTTCCCTTGAGACTACCTATAATGGTCTAAACTTTGAAATATGATGTTCCCGTTAGAGATATAATAGATATTTTTTGCTCTGCATCAATATAAATAGACTTCTGGGAAAAAAAAGGCTTTTGCTTGCTGAGTATCTAGTCTATTCTAGGTGTTGGACTTTATTTCATTTAATCCTGATAGTAAATCTGCCTGGTTGATGTTATTACGTGCATTTTATTGTGCATACTGAAGACACTAAGGTTCAAGCACAGAACCAGGTTCAAGCACAGGTCTGGCCTTCTCCAACACCATTGTATCCCAAACATAGCACTGATCTTTGAATCTCACAACAATCTCCAAATCAGAGTGTATTACTTCTGATGATAACACAATCATCCTCTTCAGCTTTCAAGTTTCATTCTTGCGCCAAATTTGCTTTATGTTTTCCTAAAATGTATTTCCAGCCATAGAATTATCTGAAGCAAAGAAAGAGGGTAAGGTCATTCTTGCCTTTTGAAGTCTCTTGATTAAAATTATATGGCTGACCCTGTAATGAAATTCCTTACCTCAAAGCTCATTTTTGTGGCTGAATGAAAACCCATGGACAAGTAAACTAAAAGTGTGCATGCTCAGAACACGGACCACAATGTCTTGGGAGCACTCAGGATTTTTTTTTTTCTACTATGTTCAACAGGCTTCTTTGAGAATCAGCCATGGGCAGGTATACCTTATAGCTGCCCTGGAGGAGTGCTCAGTCTAGAAGTTCAACTGAAGGAATACTAAACGGTTCATGAGGGAACACATTATAGTAATGAGAGAGTCAGTAGCAACTTTTGGGACTTCTAAATGATCTTTGCAATAATGATAGATGTGACTCTGGAATCAACATTACTTCCACATTTGTCCAGGCAAATGTCTATTCAAGTCCTACTTATATCAAATGCAGAGTTTCTTTTAAATTGGCTTTTTTTCCCCCTCAGTCCACCACCTAGATTTCTCAACTTTGAGACAGGCTGCTATGTAAGCCTGTTACAGCTATTAATTAGTATGGATTGAAAAGCTGTGCATAATCTATAATCCTATGAGTCTAGGACCACATCACGGTGGATCACATAGCAATGTTTCAGTCAGCTGGGTTATATTTACTTTATATAAGAATGTAAGAAGAAGTGAGCCATGAACAATAAATTTATTTCTCATACACAACCGAATGAACATGTTTGGCTTTTAAACCAGACTAATTATTCACACAGTTTGGCAAATATTCAAAATACTGCTGGAGTGGGAACTAATGCACTAAAAATAATTTTCACACATTTTCATTTTTTGCGAAAATTTGTCTTCCAATTCTCGTCCTAAGTGTTTACTTCACAGGTCGTTATAAAATGTTTAATCTCCACCAAACTGTATCCAAAGCTGTATTATTTTCTGTCCTATCATGTTACATCACTGGTGAATAATAATAATCCAAGAAGGTATTGTTGTACAGGAAGTTACTTGGGAACAACACTTGGTTTTGAAAGTTTCCAGTTTGCAAAAGAAGAATCTCAGCTATGACTCAGCTTTAGAAAAGGAGCTGGGAAGTCAGGCCTCCATCTTGGGAGGGAGTTCTGATTCAAGTAGTGGATTGTGTGGTCTGAGTTTGAGTCCTGAGGACAGTTTAAAGAGCACATATCATTCAGGTGAGCCATCAAGTGGGAGAAATACATAGCTTTTTTTTCACAGTCTACATTTATATTTGGCTCCTAGTAAGTACTCTAGTGAGTATGGAAAGAAAATGGAGGGTGAAGCTGAGGGTAAACCATGCCATAAATACCACCCTAGGCATTCACTTCCATCTATTGAATTAGCTTAGAAAATCAGATCTACCTCTTCAGTTTTATGCATCAGCAGAGAAAGAAACTCGTCAATTTGTCCTGTTTTTAAATGAATAGCAACCGTAGATATCCAAGTGTATCTTTAAAAAAAACCTGGCAAATATTCTCAGGGAAATCTTCATGATTTTCAGTAATATGAATTTCATCCTGATAAGTTTTCTCCAAGATTTGCCTTTCTTAATGATTATTGTCCAAAGGCAATGCTGTCATAGCTAACAGAAAATACTCTATGGAATCAGAGACATAGTAGTATTCAAGAGTTTTGTTTCAGCTCAAGTATGCCCAATGTAAAGAGCAAAGTTTGTGCTAGGTTAATCTACAGTTTTTTCAGTCATGGTTGACTAATTAGGAGAAATATGGAGAAAGAAGGTCGCTTGGAATGACATGGACTTTATAATCAGACTCTTTTCTTCTCTGTCAACTTGAGGGTAGCTCATGCTGATAACCTTATTACCAGCCTCGCCTACCTTTTGCAGTTCCTAGGACAAGAATACTAACAGAGCCCAAATTATTTAAAACATATCAATGACGTTTTTTTTTGAAAAATACTTATTAAATAAAATATATTCTGTCTTCTTACCTAGACAAACATCTTTTAAAACCACCTGGGTTACCAGATTGGAATTTTGAATTCTTGGTGTCACAGAGTCACACGATGGGAAGGCAGGCTCTGTGGCCTGGGCTGTGAAGCTGGTGGAAAGTTATTTTATAAATATGCTCCAATTTTCCAACATTACTTCAAGAATGGGCAGATCAAAACTGAAGAGAATATGTTCTGCCTCCTAAAGAAAGGCGATGTATACATATTTTGGAAAAGAGGTCCATCCAAAATAGTTGCAGGGCTGAAGAGAGTATTATTTGTCTGAAAATGCACTTATAAGAATCAGATCATGCCTGAAAGAAACCAGATAAATGCAAACTAAGTAGACTTGAACACCAATGATGTTAATAGTGAACATAACAGAAAAGTGCATTCTTGGCTCTCATATGTCATATCACTGCCACATGCATACATCACATTTCATGGTGCTATCACAGCTTCGTATGGCTGACTAACATGATTTTTATTCTTTCAATTTTTTTAATAGCTTTCTTTTGGAAAATTTAGAACACAAGTTTTTTGTTAGATTATTTAAAAATGTTTTTATTGTTTTCACTTGCTTATCCCTAACTCATTCTATCACCTATTATTTACCAGGTACTCTTCCAAGTATAAGACCCACAGAGATTAAAAAAAAAGAGAGAGAATTGTTTGTCAAGTCAAGGGACTTCCAATATTTCTGGCTTATTGAGGGTTAAATATTTACCTTTGGGAGACACCTGGTGGCTCAGTCAGTTAAGTCTCTGACTTTGGCTCAGGTCATGATCTCCTGGTTGATGAGTAGTTCTGAGCCCCGCGTTGGGCTCTGTGCTCACAGCTCAGAACCTGGAGCCTGCTTCGGATTCTGTGTCTCCCTCTCTCTTTCTGCCCCTCCCCTGCTAATGCTCTCTCTCTCTCTGTCTCAAAAATATATGAACATTAAAAAGAATTAAAAAAATTTACCTTTGGTAATATTATTTGAGCGTGTTGAAAAATGCATCAACATTTTCTCAGGAAAAATGAAAACAGTATTTTGCAGGGTGTTTTCATGAAAATAAGGCACAATTTGAAGAATTCAGCTTTATGTGTGAGAAGTCCAGCAGTTTCACTTGGATACTTAATGCTCTTATGAATTATTAAGCCTGCCTTCCCTGTCTGTATAACTAATCTGTTATTGAGTGCTCACTAAAAGCAATTCTCATTTTTTACTTTATTATCTCATTTGTTTCCCTTATAAAAACTCAAGCCTCCAACCCTCTTACCAGAGGACATCATCTGTGACTAGCAGCTTTGGAGGTTTCTCACAACTTTTTAAATATTTCTTCCTGCTTAGAAAAGGGTCTAATTCTATGTTCTGTACAGTGTGTATCTCCATGGTGGAGTTCAATAAATGTTAAATACCAATAATAACCATGGCGGTAAGCAGAATTCCTTTTGATATAAACTACTTTGTCTCAACCTTGTTTTTACCCAGGGTCTCCTAGTAATTGTCTGGCATTTTCCCTGCTGTTCTTGTCTTTTTTAATTACATCCTACTGACATGACTATTAAAGCATCTTAAAGCAAATGGAAGAGAGGCTTAATGCTTTCTACACAAAAGGAGAAGCAGAAAGCAGGTGACTAGCAGTCAGAATAATGAAACTCAAAAGAAATGGGCAGGGTCTTGCTTTCATTTCTTATAAATACCGAAGGGAGGATAGAGAGCAATGCGGTGTGGGGAAGAAAGGAGAGAAGAATCCGCTTGCCTAAGTCCTGATGAGAACAAATACAGCCTTCCTTCATTTGTTTACACTTTAGTTGTATAGGGGAGAGTTGGTGCCTTATAGCAATTTCCAGCCACAGGCTGTCTTCTGCTTAGGATTGGAGAAGGAAAATGGGTATATAGAGGTTATTTACTGACAGATTTTGAACATCTATTTCACAAAAAACACATGTCTGCAGCCCAGTAGAGAAACACGAAGTTGATTTCATCTCTTTACTTAGAGTCCAAGTTCCTAACCGAAAAATCAAATGTTTTCAGAGACTTAAGACTATGGTTTTTGGGTCACTACACCCTGGATTTCAGAAGTCAGGTTGACATAAGATCACTGAGGTTATTTATGGTAAGTGTTAAAGGACCACTGAAACTGTCTTAATCTAATGGGTAGTAGCAATAGCTTTAGGATAGGGTAGTTTATCATATAGATCGGTTAGATTACAGAGACATTGCTATACATGTAAGGAGAAATAAGAAAATAAAAAAAGTGTATCAGCTGCCTGCTATGTGCACTTTTGCTTATTTATTTTCCTGTGATTGTGATGCCAACTGTGTACTGGCGTCTTCACTTTCTGGTTGAGGAAATCATCTACAAGAAGATAAGTAACATTCCTAAAGTCCTAGGTAGCCAACCCAGGATTTCTACTTGGGTCAATCTGACTTCACAGTGTTTCTCTTGTGGTCAAGTGTTAGTGATTGATTTGAGAGGAAAAGGAGTTAAGATTAAAACCTGACTCCATATTTTTCTGGCCTTGAAAGGAATGACACTCACAATGAGTGTCCCTGAAGAAGCTGGGGGTTTGGAAGAGGTCTTGCTAAAAGAAGGCAACTGATGTTTAATGACTGCAGATGGCATCTTCTCCTTGGCCAACCATATTAAAATTTCTATGGACTGTCACAAAGAGAGTGGGGTCAGCAAGAATGGACAGAGAAGCACAAAACCATCAATACTAATGGAAAACCAACCTAAAGGACCAATTGTCAGTAGAAGAAGAACATTCTCTGTAGAACAGCATTACAATATGGAGTTTTCAAGCTATTCTCCCTCATGTGGCCTAAGGAATAGCTGGTCTTATTTTTAGTTGCCAGTCATTGACTAGGAGGCGTAACCATGTTTACTCGGTAGACCACTCATAATTTTACCCCTTCTTATTTTTTTAATTTTTTTTGTTGTTTTTGTTTTTTTTTTATTTTTGTTTTGTTTTGTTTTGTTTTGTTTTTTGAGAGAGACAGTGTGAGCAGGAGAGAGGCAGAGAGAGGGGAGTGGACAGAGGATTTGAAGTGGGTTCTGCACTGACAGGAGTGAGCCCTCGAACTCATGAATCGTGAGATCATGACCAGAGCTGAAGTCAGACATTCAATCAACTGAGCCACCTAGGCACCCCTGTTTTACCCCCTTCTTCTGTCTGAAATATCTGTCTTGAACATTTTTCCTAGTTTGTGATTATCCTTCAAGTTGAACCTTGCCTGGTCTCCACTCTGCCAGCAAAATTAGTAAAGATTCCATTATGAAGTCTTGTATTTACTCTTCTTTAGAAATAGATTATTTATTAAGTGATTCTATAAAGTGGTTGTTAAAGGTTTTCCTTCCACTAGATTGTGAGCAAATTTAGATATCCAAATCACCTTTCTATCTCTAGCTTGGATACACTGCCTACATACATAGTAATACTCAACACATACAATACATAGTAAATACTCAATATGTAAATGAAAAAAAAGAATAAAACTGTAAGTAAAACTCTGGTTTAAGTATTCATGGAGGCCCATTCATGAACAAAGACCTTGTGATGATCCAACTAGAATGAATAACTTTTCTTCCTAGTTACTTCCTCAAGGTTAGATATTTATATTAAAAATTATCTTATTTTCTCAGAAGATCAAGTGTTGCCTAAAGATTTCTTAAAACCTTCCAAGCCATGGAGATAAGACCCAGAAAAATTTATGTAATCTCCCAAAATTAATATGTAATGTTAACCTCATTCATACATTTTAAGCCATATTTATAAAGTGTTTGTGTTATATTTAAGAAATGGATCAATGAGCAATCACAATGCCTGCTTTCAAGAAGTTTATAGTCTGGTGGGAAAGAGACATTTTATAACTTACAAAAATAATTATTAAATTATAAGTGTAGAAAAATATAATTATAAAAGTACTATGTGGAAAATATGGGGACCATGTAAGCATATAGCAGAAGGGACTCATCTTCTATCTTGAAGGGTTGATCTTAACTAATAAAAAGGGAGATAATTTAAGATATTACTGCATGGCATGCCTGAGTGGCTCAGTTGGTTAAGAGTCTGACTCTTGATTTTGGCTCAGGCCATGATCTCACAGTTAGTGAGATCAAGCCTCACATTGGGCTCAACACTGACAATGCAGAGCCTGCTTGGGATTCTCTCTCTCCCTCTGCCCCTCCCCCACTCATGCTCTCTTTGTCTCTGTCTCTGTCTCTCTCTCTCTCAAAATAAATAAATAGACATTTTTTTAAAAAAAAGAAATTACTGCAGTAGTCTGAAATAGATAATGTTGACTTGGGCTAGGGTTGTGACAGCTCAGATGGACAGAAGTGGATACATTTGATATGTATTTCAAAATTTGAACCAGTAAGACTTTGTGATGAATGGAAGGGTGAGAAAGAGAGAATGATGGTGACTCTCAGTGTGTAATGATGCCATCTACAGAGAAAAGGAAAAATGATGAGGGACAATGGATGGATGACTGGCAGACAAGAATGAGAAATTCAATTCTGGACATGTTTACGTAAAGAGGGTTCATGTGAGTCCTAAAAGTGGAAACAAAACTATGCAGATAAGAGTTTTTTGGGATTTCAAATAAATTTTTAAAACAATGTTCTCCACTGTTATTTCAAAGACCAAATAGAGTGCATGGACTAACATCATTCACAGCTCTCCCAAAACTTTGAATATCTCTCCACATTTTTATAGTTTCCTATATTTTGAATCCTACCCTCTTAAGTGAAAATTGTAAGAAAAAATATTTTTCCAGATTCCTTTACACTCAGGGTGCAGCATGTGCCTTAAATTCCATCAACCAGGTGTACCTGTTGAGACTTCGATTGGACGTGAACTTCTGAAAGCAGAGGGCAGGCATTGATTTTTCTGGAGTTGTGCCATTGTTTTGGGGTTGGTGTGGTACCAACAGTCACTATCAGGCCAGTCACAGGTGAGGCTCTATTGTTGCTCCTGAAAGCTTAGGGCCTGTGTCTCCAGATCTCTTAATTATTCGCTGAGCTGTGTTACAGTCTCTAGTAATTCCCATTCTGTTTAAAGTAGCCAGAGCTATTATCTTCCACTAAAACAACTCAGAGTCTGATTAATATGTAGTGACAATTAACATATTAATATACTGACATAACATTTCTACCTATTTGTGTTGTTATATATTGAGCAACATTTCTGCTTCAAAGTGTGAAAAATCAAAGAGATGCTTTTAAGCAAATAAGCTAATAATTTTTAACTTAATAATGAAGTTTAAGGAATGTAAAAGAATTTCACAAAGGAAATAAACTTCAGAAACTGCAGGATATGAATATAGAAGTTAATCCTAATAAGTCTATTTATAGTCAGTGTCTAGGAGACAAAAAAGAAAAATGGAAAGGAAATCTCTGTATATAATTCTAAGTTAACAGATGGAAAATTGTTGCATAACAAGAATACTCACACTAGGCTTTCAAATTTTCAATTTACATTGAATTCAGAAAATGGTTTCCACAGCAAAGCCCATTATGTGAAGTATGTGAAGAAAATTTGATATACTGCAGTTGATATGCATAAATTAACACATTTTCCAGTAGGTGTACCTATCTAAAACAGGAAATCAGTCTTGTTCAAGCTATAATTAAAGACAAAAAATTTAAAAAATAAAAGCTTTTTAAAATCTAAATGTTCTTATTCCATCTAATTTTGCTTAGTTACCCATAATACTCAGCTAGCCACTTGAAGTCTGCTCAAAAATGACATGTCGGTCTAAAAGAAATCTGAGGAGCATTCATAAAACCAGAAAGTTGTTTAGAAATAATATCTTACTGTCTTAAATCCAGATGCAGACTGTCTTAAAGAAAGCTAATATTTATTTCTTACAATCTGCAGCCAGGCCTTGTATTATGTACTTTCTTCACAACATCCTCCAGATGAAGAGCATGAAGGTTAAGAAAAATAGACAGATTAGCTGTCACACAGCTAATCAAGGAACAAATCTGAGATTCAAACAAATTGCCTGGCTCCAGAGCTCTACTCTATCCGGACCACACCATCTCTATGCAAACATGCAAGCATCTTGGGGTGGCCACCAACGATGTCAGCTACTGGGCTTCCAACCACATCTTGCCCAGTCAAGATCACCCTCTGAAAATTTGATTCCCCAGAAAAGCCTTGTTCTGTGATTAATTTTTTCCAGCTGTGGCTGACCCCCATCCTTTATTCCTGCCAGATTTGAGCCTGTTTTTGGTTTTTCTGATTGTTCCAAGATGATGCTCCTGAGTCCAAGTTCTGTGCCCAACATTCAAGTATGTCCTTTCTAGCATAATGTTTCCCATCTAGTCAACCTAATCTAGACCCACTTCAGTACTGTCATAGAACCTTGGGTTGGATTTTTCACTCTCTCTTGAATCCATCTAAATCTTGAGAGGAAAGGACAGGGTTCTTGATTTGACCTTGCCTGAGTTTTTTTCATTTACTTTTAACAAGTTCCATTCACATGGGTTCTGGACCAAGTGCTGCCAGAATGCCAAACCAATGCAGCTAGCACTTTCTTTAGCTCTATTCTAGAGCTAGTTCTTTAAAAATACACTAAAGGAAAGGATTCCCAATGCTATAATAACATCATCAACGACAACATGTGACATTTATAGTATTTCACTCATTACAAAGCACTTTCACATTCATTGTCTGTTTTAAAATAGTAAATACACATATTATCCCATCATTAAAGAAAAATAAAATACAGATCCTAAATATGAAATGACTTACCAAATATCACAAAGTTAATTGATGGAGCTGGGTCTCAAATTTAGGCTTTTTTATTCTAAATTCCATCTTTCTGGAAAACAACAGCTTTTATGACAACAATAATAAACCATCCAGTAAAATTCACTAAAAGATATTACTGAAACAAATAATTTAACTTTAATGAGTTTTTAAAATCAGGTGTAAAGAGCAGGAAAAATTCACTATGGAAAAAAAAAGTTACGAATTCTTCTCTGAAGTACAAGTCAACAATATCAGTGTTTTTGAAAAGCTTTAAACATTTTTTGACAGTGTGGGGATTGGTTTGTCTAAATTAGCAATTAGATGTAATTGAAGCTGAATTATTGACAGACATAGGGAACTAGAAATATTTATACAAACGTGTAGGTCTAACATATTCTATCTCACTGACATGCAATACTCCATTAATTTCTTTCTTCAACAATAGGATCCACACTGTCAAATTCATCTCTAGAAAAGCTTCTAGTAGAAAATATAACTAAAAAGTGTAAGGCTGTAAACTAGAACCAAATGGGGGGATATGAAAATAACTGTTAATATAGTTCAGAAAAAGGAAAAGATTGTTACCGTTTGGAGCAGAGGTCAGCAAACCATCACCCATGGGCCAAACCAGGCCCATCACCTGCTTTTGAAACATAGACACGTTAATTCACTTGCATATTTTCTATGGATGCATTTGTGTCAGAAGGGCAGAAGTGAGTAGTTTCAACAGGAACTTATCTAGGCACCCAAAATATTTACTATGTGGACGTTTCCAGATTAAGTTTTGCTGTTTGGTCCTTTCCAGATTAAGACAATTGGTCTTTAGTCACTGTGGAAGGTTTTATAGGGTAGAAGAGCTGAGCCTCAGTCCTTGGGAAGAATATGGAAAGCATTGAGAGGTGACAATTCAAGCAGAGAATCTAGAAAAAGCACAGGCACAGCCTTAAGATATGCTTGGGGATGATCAAGGGAGAGGGAAGGACATGGCTTGACTCAGAGGACCAACTGTGACAACTGAAAGGATGTAAATTTGAAGGACTGACATAATTTGGGGGACTTTTAGGTAAGGCTCGTCAATTTGAATGTTCTCTGAAGAACTTCGTTGGCATTCTACTAAAAGTATAACCCAAATAAATCTCAGTATCATTGTCACCAAATTTTGAATAGGGTCATGGAAGAAGGAGCAGTTCAGATACAAGCTTTCTTTTTCTATTTTTCTAGGAACATTAAAGGAATCCCATTTACAAACAATAACAAAAACAAAAACAAAACAAAAGAAAAAACCCTTCTAAAAATCTTCTTTCCTTCCCTCTCCTATTTTCTTACCTTTGATACTCCCTTTCTCCCTCATCTTTCATCTTCCATTTCTCCAGCCTAACTCACACCACAGTGGATATTTTCTTCCCCCCACTTTCCTACTTTCCTTCCCCCTTCCTTTTCTTCCCATTTCCTTTGCTTCATCCTCCATCAATCCATCAATTCTGCTTGATGTTATCTTGGGGACCCTAGAAAAGATTGGATTCTCTTTATAGTAGGGGCTTGTAACCTGTTTTTGTGCATTTGAACTCATGGCAGCCTCATGAGGTCTACAAATCTTATCTCAGCACAATATTTCTAAATGTCTAAAGTCAAATCCATTAGACTACAAAGGAAACCAAATATATTGAAACGCTATGAAAAAATATTAAAAATATATATACATTGCAGTAATATATGTATTTTATCTATCATCAAATAACAAGATCTAGTGATAGGATTAATAGGATTAATAACTGCTATTACAAAGTGGTGATTAGTGTAAGTGGTATTTTGAGATATTGGCAACAACTAAAATATGATATACAATTATCTAATATGATGTATAAATATCTATGATTTCTATTGCATGAAAAGCTCCAGGTATTAACATTAGTATGGGTCGTTGTCACTTAAGTTCATAATTCAAAACATTTAATTTTAATTAGAGGTTATTGAAAACCATGATAGAGGCTTTACCATCCCATGTAGATTATCTCCTGTATGCTAAGTTGAGATCTCTTGCCTTAGGAGGAGGAACTAAACAAGCAAAGATGAAAATCTTTTTAAGTAAGTCGGGAAATAAAGGAATGCAGGAATTCTCACATGGGACTTTTTTTTCCACTAATTTTTTAAGAGAGAGAGAGAGAGAGAAGGAGAGAAAGAGAGGAGCCTGAATGGGGAGAGGGGCAGTGAGAGAGAGAGAGAGAGAGAGAATCTTAGACAGGCTCCACGCTGAGTGCAGAGGCCAAGGCAGGGCCCCATCACACAACCCTGGGATCATGACCTGGGCAAAATCAAGAGTTGGACACTCAACCAACTGAGCAACACAGGCACCCTACCACTAAAATTTTTGAGTAAGAAGGAAAGTTCTAACAACAGAGCTTTATATATTTCAAAACACATTGGGGAAAAAATAGATGTGAATAAGCTAGTCAGAAAGCTTTTGAAATAATCAATACATGAAGTGAACTACATGGGTTACATTTTATTTGGAAGTAAAAGGGGAAATCTTACTTGAATTTAAAAGGTATTTTATTTATCTAGCTCCCACACTTATATCAGGGGTTGATGACAATTAAGGAAATATTTCCAAAGCATAGTGAAAGGTTTGTTTCACAAAACAGTGTATTCCCCAAACTCTGCAATATTGGCACACACACACACACACACACAAGCATGCACAACTAGAGAAACTGGTAAAGTTGTTAGAAATCTAGTACACTGACAGCATTCAACAGGAAAATGCCAGAAAATTCTCCCCAAATGCAAGTATTTTGAACAATGGTTTATCTGTGCATCACAGAATAAATGTAAGAGTTGGAGTTTAAATTTCCCACTTTGCCACTTGTTAACTGTGTAAACTTCATCAAATGGCTTTAGGCACCGTTGTTTTTCATCTTAAAAATGAGAACAATACCAGTGATATCTACTCTCAAGGGCATGAAAAGAATAATTATTCCATATATGCCAAAACACTAATCATGGTATTGGATACATTGTAGGTACTCAATATGTATTGATTGTATTTCAAAATGAGAGTGTACTAGATTCACAAATTAAGATGGTATCATTAAAAATCATCTTCAAATGAAAGGTCTCATGCACTCCCCCTTTCTTCTTGGCTAAATTATGTGTGTGTTGTCCTAGAAAGAAAGCTATAATTTGGCTCCCCATAAAATTTCCTTGATTCTGAGGCAATACTGAGGCTGTAACACTTAAGCATTTAGAGCATTAGAAAGTTGAGCGTCTAAATAGGGTACTTTGAAAGAATTTTGTTTACATTGTGTACTCTCATCTTATTGCCTTGGCACAAAATAATTATACTCTTTGGAACACAAGGTTTCCTTACACCAACTCAGATTTCTAAAGCTATAGAGTCTCAGCAGCTAGAGCTTGGTGTTATGAAATGCAGTTTCACTGTGTTCTCTTGATAACAAAAGCAATGGTTAAAATAAGGAATTCAGATCCCATGCAATAGCTGATAATGTAGCGCAGAAGGAAGGCAGTACTTAAACTCTACAAAATCCACTTAAGGATATGTTGGGTTTTATCTGAAAACAAACAAATAGCTTTTATACTTGCTTTCTTAGAAAAAAAGTAGGTGCTTTTCTATGAGCTTATAAAGAAAGGATGCACACACTAGCCATTTTAAGACTCTTTCCAGTGAAGACATATTTTAAGCCTTTTAAAAACTGTATTTCATTCCAAGAGAAAATGTTGGCCATGCTTCTTTGATTGGCCAGAAACATTTTTTGAGTCAACTGCATATTCATGTTGGTTTTTCTGTACCTTTCCTCAATCTGGCTAAGAGTCTTCATATCATCCAGCTTTTATAAGCCATCGGCAGCTTCCTGCCCATCATTTCAATTGAGCAAGACAGGACCATTAAATTGAAAAATTGAAGCCAAGGTGAAAGAAAAATTGTGATTTGTCTTGGCCCCTCTCCTGGACATTAGGTTTCTCCTCTGGCCATTTTACAGAGTTTGCCTGAGAAGCCACCACTCCATAGCTCGTCATTTATGTTACCCCTTTCTCACTAAAACCACATCAAATCTTGTTCTCTGATTTTACATTTTCTCATGCCACTCTGCTTACTGGAGTAGGTTTTCTTTAAAATTTGTTTTAACTAAAACCTCATGGCCAAAGATGTATTAGTTTCTGACTCTTCCTTCTTAGCTTGCATTTGAAGAGAATCTTCATGCGCTTCCTGTAACCCACACACTGATAGAGAGACATTATTTTTTGACTCCCCAAAGTTGGCATAATTGCAAGATCTATGTGTGGGAGCTGTGCAACCATGCTGCCACAGGATGAGAGGCAAAGGCGAGTTTTGTAATTCTGTTACCACGTAGAAGTCACAGCATTGTAAAACTGCAGAAACAGGACCTCAAAGACTATACAAGACAGAGGTCACAATTTAAATGCATTTTGAATCCAGGCAGGTAAAATTATACTGTTCCATGGCTATGCAAGAGTAGGGGGGCCTCTGGTGAATTGAGTTCAGTCACTGAATTTAATTAAACACTGTGCTATGCAAAGAAATCCTGTAAGTGAGCCAGATTCTACCTTTAGGGCATATCAGTTTTGTTATCCATCACTGGTCAAATGGCTCCCCTCCTACTCATTTAACCTTCACTGAACAGTATATTCTCTCCATTGATTCTTAAACAACAAAGTACTGATTTTACATGATCCCTAAGAAAGCCCTGTCTGCTTTTCACACCCAATAGTTAATCCAAGGAAAGTTTGTGCAGTCTTTTTTTTTTCTGAAACGCATCTCAGACATAATCATTTTAGTTTTAAAAACATAACTGCAGTGAAAATTGTAATCACTTTGCTTTTTGGGCTACCACAAAAGCCATATAACTAATATCCCTACCTTTATCCGTCTATGCTGCACACAACCTCTGAAACCATCTTCCCTAAATTTATTGCAATGACATTGCTTCTCTACCTAAACACCTGCAGAGAATCTCGATCATTCCTTGTGCTTATTCTAAATTCTTAATAATGATGAGAAAACTTCCTATTAACACATCCATTTTCAGTTAGGCTTCCCCATCACTTATTCCCAACTGAACTCATTGTTTATGTTAAGCAAACTTGCTTATTACCTCAGAGGCTAAGTCTAGTTTCTGAATTTAGGCAAACATTTTCCTTTCTCTGTTCTCCCGGGGATGTCTTTCCCATTTCTTTTTTATAAAAGTATGTCCCTTGCTCCCTTGAGTGATGATTACCATCACTCAGCGGTAATCGTTGATATAGCTGCTGCTACTGTCATACATGAAAAGCTGTTAAAGTGCTTCCATCCCTAGTTTGGCATGAGAAAATTTATTTTGCCTAGTCACTAATTTTGTTGTTGCAAGTGCTTTATGCTCCCTTAGAAAAGGAGGCATTGTAATACTTCTTCAGAAACACTAAGCCACTCTTCTTTCCACTGCGGCCATCTAGGTTACTGCTCCTATCCCATAGCTACCCTTTTAACCTAATTATGTAATCAGAAAATTGCAAATATTTTAAAGTGCCAGCGATTATGTATTTCAGCAAGGTTTACCTTCCCTAAACCAAATGAGGCCAACTTTCTTGAACAAAGAGTTTCATGACCAGAAACAGAGAAAAGAACAAGATAGAGGAAATTTGTTCCAGAGCTTCCAGCAACATTATTTATTGGCAATTTTGACTAAATCTGGTTTGTTTAAATCTGAATCATAAGAGAGTCTTGATATCAAGTAATTACTTCCATTGGGATCAAGATAACTAAGGGAAATAGCCTTGGCTTTGAACTATTTGGAAGAATTGAAAATGGACTTGTTTTACAGATAAATGACCTAAAGGCAAAGGTAGAATAAGTGATTAATGGATCATTGATGGAGAAAGAAGGCTCCATACTCCTGACTGCCAGATACTCCTGACTGCCACTAGACAGGAGAGGAGCTCTATATTTTGGGAGGGAACTAAACTGCCTGAACATAATATGAACAGAGATCAAAGAGTGTTTTCAAAAAAGCCTCTTCCAAACTATACAAGAGGACCATAGGTATTACCAGACTCTCCCTTTCTGAGTCACTTGACTCCATTTGTACTCACCCATGTAGAAAAAATATAATATATTCTCCCATTTGCTTTCCAGAAAAAGTCTCATGTTATCCATGAAGAAAATGAAGTTCAGGGAAGTTGAAGATATTTCTTAAGAATACCTAGCTAGCAAGATGGTAAGGCCATAATGCAAACCTTGGTTTGTTAAGCTTCAGAGCCAGTGCTTTATTCTTGTTGTTCATTATGAAAATATTAACTACTGTAATCTGGGGATTGGTTCACAAGTATGAATGTGAGAACCTCTCCATCATGACCACCTCATTGAGTTTCCAAGGCTCTGTGTTCCTTTGCTTGAGTTTAAGAGTATCATGGGATACCTTAATAGTGTCCGTATGGGATATATCAGGTGGGACTAGAGCAAAGGCTCAGGATTCTAACGGGCTTGACCTCTGTTGAATGTCATGGGTCAAGGTGCTGACTGCTGACAAAGGCAAGAGTGAAACAAAGGAGAAGTAATTATCACTGGACTCTTGGATGAGATGATGGATGTTACTTCCTCAGATGACATTTGAAGTCCGCAGAGGATGATTCACCTCACACACAATTTCTGGGTGTTCTTTCCTGCCCATGTGGCCCCTTCAAATCCAGCGATGCTGCTCTATGCCATTGCTATGCTAAGTGTGCAGTTTTGGTATCACTTGGGAACTTCGTAGAAGTGCAGAATCTTGAGTTCCACTTCAAATCTCCTGAACAAGAGTCTGTATTTTAACCTGATCCTCAGCGGATCATTATGTTAGAGTTTGACAAGTATTCCTGTATGTCATTTCTATACCAAGCTTGGGACTGAAGAAACCTTTGTGAAGCTCTCTATAGTCTTATCTTCTTGGACCTCAAATCTACTGAACAAGAATCTATATTTTAACCTGATATTCAGGGGATCAATATGTTAGAGTTTGGAAAGTATCCCAATATGTCATTTCTATACAAGCTTGGGACAGAAGAATATCTTTGTGAAGTTCTTTATAGTCTTATCTGCCTGGACCTCCTCATAATCTGTCATTGTAATTGCCTCCCTGGAATACGCCTAGTAAACAGAACCCAGGGTTCTTCTCCTTGTGACCATCAACTCCTCTAACCAGAACTTACCAGCTTCTGGACCAGAAGAGCCTAAGAAACTAGGAATCTACTTCTGATTTCTACCTTGCCTCAACCCTGAGCTGAGGTGTTCATAGATTTCTAGAAACTAAGGCCTGTAGCTGCCTTCTGCTTTGAAACCACATAGATGTGAGATGTTTGTAGATAATTATGATTAACTCAAAATATACCTGAGTTTGAGATCACTCAGTTAAAAAATGAGCCCATTTCCTTATACTCTGAACATATGGGAGGCCATCCAGCTTAGCAATTAACACTGCGAGCACTGATATACAACCTATCACTTCCTACCTGAGTGGTTAAGTCCTTAATTTCTCTTACTTTTTTCTTGTGAATGAGCAGAATAATATTATGCCTATGTCAGAGATGTTTTATAGGATTAAATGAGAAAAATGCATGTAAATGGTAACACATTCTCTGGTATCTGATGTGCCTAAAAAAGTCAAGCTTCTCTTATTATTCTAGAATTACTACCCATGAAATGTTATATTCACCTATGCAACTAGAAAATCAGGAAAGATTTGAATCTAGACTCCTGGTGTTTGAATTTATTATATAAAAATCTGAGTTGGAATTATCATAATACTAATAATATATTTATTGGGCATTAACTATGTACCACATTCTCATACATTATCATGTATAATACCCATATCTCTTGTGAGACATTTCTTTTTCATCTTTCTCTTTCAGCAAATCACCAAACCTATTTCCTTTGTTCCTGAACACATAACTAGAGACTAGATGGGTAGCCACATGTACACCCAAGTCTGGCCATGTAACTGAGTTGAGTGGAATGTATGAGTCAAAGATTATGCTACTCCCAGGCTTGGCCCACTAAAACGCACCATGTGCCATCCTCTGTACTTTTCCTTGGCCGTGACAACCTCGAAAATTAGATATTGGAGATGGAGGAATTGCATGATGGAGGGAGCCTGAGTTCTTCACTGCCTCTTAGAGGAAAGACATCAGCAGATCCGGAAAAAACATTTTTTATTTTATATAAGTGAGAAATAAACCCCCACTGTGTTTAATCGCTAGCAGGTATTTGTTACAGCAGCTACTCTGACTTTAATTCACTTAGGAGATTAAGTAGTTTACCTGAGGACACACAACCTGTAATTGGGGACTGGGAATTCTAGGTCAGTTGAATCCCAAAGACTGTGCTCTTGTTCATTAAACTAAACTGTCATCAAGCTTCCCTTGGAAGCCAGAGAGTGGTTTGATTGTAGCACCCTACAAAATTGTGCCAAATAGTAAAACGAGAAGGGGATGGGTCTGAAATCTAGAACTGGACTGTTTTCTGAAGCCAGTGCATGAACCAGCTGATTCATGAGCCCTGGGAATTTCCCACAGCTGTCATCAGATGGTCTCAAGCAATGCCAATTTATTAGGAAAACAATTTTCCCTTAAGAACCTGTCATTGATTTTCTGAAATCTGTTGTCAGCTTCACTTCTCTCTCTATGGGGTAGTGAACTGGTGACGTGTATGTTTGGAGTCTCTAATGAGGTTAGTAATGGTCTTATAAACTCCCCATAGAGCTTTCACATCTCTAATTGAGAATCAGACTTGAAATTGGCCTGAGACCAGGGAATATTCTCAAAGTGCCTGCTCACTGTGACAACTGTTTGCTCAGAAGGCCCACCAAGGCCTTCTCCCTACTAGAGCCTTAAAGAATCAGGACAAGCATTACTGCACTTGGTGAAACAGAAGCTCTGTAGTCAAGCAGAAAAACATATATGAAAACAAGGGCAAACACTTGCATGGCACATACAGATACCAAAGTTCTTTCAAGTGTCTATAGGGGTTGAGACAGTATCCATTTTATTGATGAGACTGAGATTCCTATGAATCCATGAAGTTGAGTGACTTGCCAAGAGCACAGTAAAATAGGGGATAAATACTGGCCTCCTAACTCCAAATCCATCACAAACTATTCCAGCTCTCTGTATCTAAATTCTCAATGATCCTAGTCAGCTCACAGCAATAAAAATCAGAAAGGCTGATTCTCACACTCCTTCAAGTGGATGGAAGTTTATAGGCCACAAAATGGTATGCCCTATGAGTGAGAATCTGTTCTTGCATTATCCCTGCCCTTCTTTCTGTTCACCCAGTACTATGTGCCCGCTCCCACCAGACTTGGGCCCTTCAGATCTGTCAGGAGTCACTGCTTTGTCTTACCATTTCTGTGGCTTATGTAACATTAAAGTTGGCTTGTATAATTAATTTTTCTACCTCCAAAGTCAAGAAGCAGAAGTCTCCCAAAGTCTGGCTCCTCGCTTCTACACAGGCCTCAGCCTGGCAAAAACAAGTGAAAGAACTTTGGCAGACAGCAAGATGGTTTTCTCTGCCCTGCAAACCTCCCCCAAGGCATATCCCAAGAATATTTACACAACGCGAAGAGAAAGATCAGGTTTGTTATTTCCAAAAGGCTCATTCTGAGCTGTGACTTTGTTTTCCCACCTTACCACAGTAAACAGTTGGAAAAACATCTGAAAATACGCTAAAGATACCTGAGCCCAAATCAGCACTTCTGTGAGAAGGCTGAGAACACTGGTGGCATCCTTGGTAAAGAGAGTGCCAACAGTATATGCAACAAGTCATGTCCTGAGGAGTTAATTGCCCCAACTAAACATAAGTGCAGTGAAGGAAGGGGTTTGTTAATGTATGAGACTTGACTTTTTCACACATAAAATAAAACCCCATAAGATTTAATGTCTTATGAAAACTTGTGCAAGGATAACTTTTAAGGAGTAAAAGAGCTGCTCAGATTTGTAGACGAGAATACCTCATGAATAACGTATAATCATACTTCATTAGTTTTAGAGAAAAAAAAAGGGCTAGTACACTTCTGGGTCCATCCCACTCAGCATGGAAGAGTGGAGAGGGTAGGTGCTCCAGAGTCCACACCACCTGAATTTTAAGTCCCTCTGTTTCTCTCTAAACATTGTGATGACCACATTTATGAATGTCTCAGTCTTGGCTTCCATCTCTGTAACTTGAGAGATAATGCCCATTTTTATTAGGCTGTTGGGAAATTAAATGAAGTGATATGAACATAGTCCCTGGAACAATCCCCAGTTTATAATAGGTGTTCGGCAAACATTGGTTCCTCCCTCACTCTGCAGTATAGGCAGTAGATTCAAGAAATGGGTGGAATAAAGAAAAATTAGAAACACCAGGATGCAAGAAAGAAGGGCATTGTGAAATCTGGCCAAAGGTAGGTTAAAATATTGATATGGCAAACAAGAGGATAGCAGGAAAAAACAAGTTCCTGCTCCTTGAGGCTTCTTGAAATGAAAAAGGAAAACACTATAAAATTCATTATAACTTGCTCTGCTTGGAGCCTATAGACCCACTGTAGGTGACCACAAGTTACCTGCAGTCAGGTACCTCTGACTAAAGGTAGAGGAAGAGTAGGAGCTATACATCCAGTGATATTAATTATTTTCACCAATAGGAGTTCATGCTGCTTTGAAAAATTAGTAGATACATAATACTAATACTTAAATCAAAAAAACCTGGTAACAGAAACATTACAAATAAGCACAGTAAGAGAAATAAGGAGGGAAGGAGATACAAGGTAATGTCTGTGAAGAAACAAAGATCAGAGAAAAATTTCTAGGGGTGACGCTGGCTGAAGGATTATTAAGCTCTGAGATGTCTACTAGAACATGTAAAGTCGTGTGCTGGGGTGCAGAGTGTTAAAATCAAAAACAAATGGAGACCAGCCTTGAAAATTTCTTGAGCAGACAAAACCAGTTTAGTCATGCAAACAAAGCTTAATTTAACTTATTTTGCAAGACTAACTTGACCTGGGTCATTTCTTGCTTATGCCTCTGGAAATCATAAGCAAAATTTAAACTGTTTCATAAGGTTAATAAGAGGTGACCACTGGCCAAGTCTCTATCATTTAAGAAAACTACTTAAAACCCAATCACTGTGAAAAATAAATAGTCACTTGTCTTTTGGGGTACCTGGGTGGCTCAGTCGCTTGAGCATTCGATTCTTGATTTTGGCTCAAGTTCTGGTCTCAAGGTTGGTGAGATCAAGTCTGGTTGTCAGGCTCTGCACCTGAGAAAGTTTGGGATTCTTTCTCTCTCCCTCTCTCATTCCCCTCCCCCCTCTCAAAATAAATAAATAAACATTTTTAGAAAATAGTCACTGCCTTTTTACTCTATAAACTACTTTGTAATAATATACCCCTGAACCTCATTCCATGTTTTGGTTTGAGTGCTCCTGGTTTGCAAACTGTTTTTTTGGTGTGTGCACAATACAATTTCACTAATTATTATTTCGGTGGTTCGTTGGTTTTACCTCTTTTTTTCTGAACTTTTGACTTAAAAGGCAACCTCCTTCGTTGCCTCCAGCCTTTGGAAAAAGTCTGTTCCACCATCGCCTTCTGATAGTGGGTGCTATATAGGAAAAATTAAGAGCACACATAGCTCCATTTTACAGCTGGGTTTCCTTTGGGGGCAAAAAATAAAATAGGGCACCTGGGTGGTTCAGTTGGTTAAGCGTCCAACTCTTGATTTTGACTCAGTTCATGATCACACAGTTCGTGAGTTTGAGCCTGCAGTCGGGCTCCGTGTTTTCCTAGGGAGCCCACAGAATTCAGCAGTCCCCAGGTTATCAGACACCCACAAGGCAGCATACATAGGTTTTTCTAAGAACAATGCTCCCAGACCACCTATGTCAACATGTTTTTGCAAAGAGCTCAAGACAGTTTTCAAATTTTTTCAGAGAAGGTCTCTCAAGTCCTGGAAGATTAGTGATGTCATATGTCTGATATTTAGGTTACACTAACATTTTTTAGCACTGTATACTGTAAGAGCCACTTTCATATATGCGTGGGTTTATTTAGTCTTTACATCAATGCTCAGCAATAAGCATGATTACCTCGTAGTTGGGGAACACATGGCTCATCGAGGTTTGGTAACATAACATTCTGTGTTATGGAACTGTGCTTCAAACTCAGATCTTTGGACTCTAAAGTCAACACACTTTCCACTAATTCACACCCACACCACTTCTCAGCTTGTGACTTACATTCCAGTCCTCACCTCTAATCCTTCAGGAGCTTTCTATTTTCACACATCCCTAAATCCAGTAATGAGACTGTGGCAGATGGTATTTCTCAGAAATGGTCACAATGGTATATCTGGTTGCACTTGGCCTTCCAGACACTTACCATTCTCCCCTGAAGATGTGAAGCTTCTCCCATCACCCCTACCCTTGAACCTGGATCTGCCTTTATGACTGACTCAACAAGGAGAATATGGTAGAAGTGATGTACGGCTACCAAGGCTATGTCGTAAATGGCCATTCAGCTTCTTCTGTCTCTGTCTCTGTCTGTCTCTGTCTCTTCCTCCCTTTAGACATGCATGTGGTAGCCCAAAGTGACAGGATGTGCAATATGCTGAGGCAACCATGCCAGAAAAACTGCATGGAAAGACCACATGCCCAGAGAGCCCTAGCTGTTCCAGCCCACAGCTGTTTGAGGCTTCCCAACCCAGGCACCTGAAATACAGGTGAATCAGACTTCAGACTGCGAGCCGACCCCACTGGTGCCCAGGGGGACAGAAATGAACTATCCCCACCAAACCCTGTCCAAATTACAGATTCATGGGCAAAGTTGGTATTGTTATTGTTTTAGGTCATTTAAGTTGTTTCAATTTTAGTAGGCTGGTTTATTATGCATCAACAGGTAACTGAAAGAGTGGCACTCAGAGCAACAGAGAAAGTCGGCGTTAGATATATTTTTACTTGTTTAAAAACTTTTTTTAAATGTTTATTTACTTCTGAGAGGAGAGAGAGAGAGAAACAGAGAGAGAGAGAGCGTGCACAAGTGGAGGAGGGACAGAGAGAGAGAGAGAAACAGAGAGAGAGAGAGAGAGAGAGAGAGAGAGGAAGACACAGAATCCGAAACAGGCTCCAGGCTCTAAGTGGTCTGCACAGAGCCCAACACGGGGCTCGAACTCACAAACCAGGAGATCATCACCTGAGCCGAAGTCCAATGCTTAACCAACTGAGCCACCAGGCTCCCCTACAAAAGTTTAAAAGAATGAATTCAAGCCAATATACAGAAATAGATACTGCCATTAAGCTATTTTACATTTACATTGTCATTAATCTTTTCAAACTAAAATGCTCTTAAATATATCAAACATTAATGCCAATCAACCACATAGTAAATCTGAATTCTTGAAAATATGTGTACATCTTGAATTTTTTACATTATTTAAGATGAAATCATTTCATATTTTCAGACAATGAAATCATACTTAAAGAGAGTCTTTTTAGACCAATAATAATGAATTTCACCACAAAATTGGACATATTATCTCATTTAATGAAGGAGCTTACTTCTTGGCAGACATCCGCTCCTGTATCTTCACCTGCTATAACTTAAGAGAGTGGAGTTTATTTGGAGGTGAATTTATTAGACCCTTTGAAAAGTGGAGTGTGACCCCTGGGGGCCGAGAAGTGCTAGGACACCTTTCAGTGGGCAGGTAACATGAGAGCGACAGACCAGGAATACCAGGGTTTGGAGCCAGCATGTGGGGAGAGGAAAACCCCCTTCTACCTCAGCTGGAGGTAACTAGCAGGTGAGCTAACTTAAGGGAAAATAAAAATAAGATCTTAACAAGGTGGGAATCTACAGATATTAGGCATCTGTCATTACTGGGAGAGAAAATAAAACAGGAGCATCCTACATGCCTGAAGATGAACATAGCTGTTTCATCTATAGTTTTGAGGGTAGCTCTCAGGGAAATAGTTCTGCTGGAATTAGAAGTGGTTTCTCACTGTGCAGGGTGGCACTGGGCAGAGTTACAATGTGGAATGAGTCTCCAGAAAACAGCCACGTTCCTCATCGTCAGGACACATACAACTACACTGACTCCTGGGGAATAAAAGGGGGTTTACCTTGTTCCAGATTCATATGACGCTGACCTTGCTATTTACTTGAACAGAAAGAATATAAAATCTAAGGACAGTCGGAAGCGTACACTGGCCGAGATGGGGCAAAGGGTGCTCTGCTGATCTGGCTGTGGTGACATCTTTAGAGAAGGAGCCAGAAAAGGGGACCTAATACCATGCCTCCTCATTTCTCCATACCTCACCCAAAATTTTCTAATTAAAATTAAACATTTACAGAAATTTTATTATTGACAAAATTCAGGGTCAGACCTTGAATGGTGAATGTAATAGGAAAATGCAAATTAGAACAGAAAAGGGAATTTTAATTATGCCAATAATTACAACTGTTTTTCTTTTACCCTCTGCTCTCAGCAACTCCCAACCTTCTTCTCTCACAATACTGTACAGCTTCCAAGGATTTATGGTATTTATACCCCCAAAATATTTTGGTGTATAGGGAGTTTAGAAAATAACACCTCATGCTGTTTTGTTAATCTGGCCTTTTAATGACATTTCAATATTTCCTTTCATAAGCTCTTATGATATACAGATTTTTAAGTTGTCCCTCAATATTTCCACCACCTCTTGTACACATCATGTGTAATAATTCTCTCCCCTTGAGTGTGGGCAGAACTTATTAACATGATAGTCACTCCCATGATTATGTTACATTATATCAAGGCTCAGTTACAGTAGGCTAGAGAGATTCTCCTACTGCTTTGAAGATGTAAGTTGCCATGTTTTGAAAGGTCACATGGCTAAGACCTAAGGGCAACACTTAGAATCTGAGACCAATCCTTGGCTTGGCCAATAACCAGCAAGAAAACAGAAACCTCTGTCTTACACCCATAAGGAATTGAGTTCTGCCAACAGCCCATCTGGCCTCAGAATAGACCCTGAGCCCTAGATGACAACATAGCCCAACAGACACCTTGACTTCCCAGCCTGGTTGGACCATGACCAGAAGACCTTCATCAATGTAGAGACAAACTTTCTGACCTACAGAAAATGTGAGATAATACATACGTGTTATTTTAAGATACCGAATTTGTAGTTATCTGTTATACAGCAATAAGATACTCAAACTACTCTGTCCCTGACCCCTGCCTAGTCTTGCTTTCAAGATAGTATCACATAGCACTTACCACAGTGTGTATATATTTTATTATCACTATTTTGAAACTACACAATTTCTGGAGGTTTAGCACGGTATTTGAATATTTCATACTGTGTTGTGTTTTACCCACTCCTGCTAGAGGCCTATAACCTGACTCACTATATTTTTAGCCCCGCCCTGTGTACCCAAGAAAAGAAAATCAATAGCAAGAAAGATATTTATGTCACCCAGGACAATGAAAAGGGATGTTCATGGTGAGAAAGGGTGGACACGTTTCCTGCCCCATTTACTGTGCCCTATCATCCTCCACTACACATACTCATCCTTTTCTTACCTCACAGCTGTTTGTGGCTGCAAGGTTGGCCAAGAATACTACTCATGTTGGCCCTAGAAGTACTCCCTCTATTTCCATCTCCATATCCTCTCTTCAGGGCTTATCAACTTCAGGTGCTTCAGAAAACAAAGTGAACAACCAAGCTGTTGGTTAAATTTCCAGTAGCAGGAAACATCTAAGATTACTGCCATTTGCAACAATGGTTGATGTCATAAATCACCATGGAAGACAAGAAGTTAAAATGAGGAAAAAATATAAATTATTTATAGTAAGCAAGGCAACACTCTATCTATCTGTCTGTCTGTTTTAATTTATGACATATTTCCTCAGAATACCACAGAATGTGACCGAATTTGTAGACAGGGTCATTATAGGGGTGATCAAGTTAAAATAAGATAATCAGGATAGGCTCCAAATCAAAATGATTGGTGCCCTATAAAAGGGGATATTTGGACAGAGAGACAGACATGCACTGAGAGAAGACAATGTGAGGAGACACAGAGAGAAAACAGCCATCTACAAACCGAGGACAGAGGCCTAGACAGATCCTTCCCTCACAGTTCTCAGCAGGAACCAGCTCTGTAGAAAACTTGATATGAGACTTGTAGCTTCTAGGACTATGAGATGATAAATTCCTGTCATTTAAGTGCCTCAGTCTCAGACATCTTGTGAAGGTAGTCCTAGAAAACTAACACAGCCCCAAGCTTGGCTCTGCATGTTCCTTGTCTGGTAAGGCATTGTATTCATTTCGTTGTTTGGTCACCATTTCTTCCCTGAGTAGATCCCAACTTTAGCCTTCTCTGTACAGGAAATGTTGTTCCTTCTCCCTTTATGCTTTTTTAATTTTTTAAAATCTCATTTACTCTCTGTTGTCAGTAACGGTTCCATGTTCCCTGTCGGAACAAGCCCTGAAGAACGTATTGATAACTAATTTGATGAAATCAGGTAAAGATGTAGAAATTTTGACGTGCCAGACAAACTGGGGAATTAGTGAGCAAATCTGTCTGGATTGATTAGAGAGTTCATGCCACAAAGAGATAAGTTATAAAAATCAATGTAGGCGTACCTTGAGGGAACTTTGGAAAAGTCTGAACTTTATCCACCAAGCATGAGAAATCACTGAGGAGATTTGGCTGTTGTCTTTTGTTTGCCAGGAGTGTTACAATAGATCCAGCCTTTCAGAAAGATACATTTGGCTACATATTGTTTTAGAAAATAGATTAGAAAAAGGACCAGAGTCGTGGAGATCAGATGGGAGTTAATGAAACAGTCATGGGCTGAGATATTAAAAACCTAGACAATAATCATACAGTAGAAATGGGAAGAAAAGAATTTATGTGGAAAATCTTATGAAGAAAGAATCAACAAGTTTTACAGGATTGTAAAATGACCTTGAATTCTTCTGCTGGGAAAAGCAAAATTGATTCACCTGATAGTGATAAGAAAAAAACAACAAATGGCAAGTAGCTTAATCTGTATAACATGTTATTTCAGTAGGTTTTAGGAGTGATTAACAAGATATTAAGAGTTACTAATAAAATATTTTTATTTCCTAAATATATCCTAGAAATCTGGTCTCAGATATGACATTTAATGAGTTGAGTTGTTATTTGTTTGATAAAATCATATGCAAAGAATTTAACCTATTTTTTGGGAGGAGGTACTCATTGTTTCCTTCCCAAGTGAAGGACAATGACTTTATATATATATATATATATATATATATATATATATATATATATATATATCAGGAGAAGAACTGGATTATGCCTACTTTATGTTGCTGGAATAAGTACTCATATGCACACACACACTCACATCCATACACCTGTATACAAGCCTTCCTAAAACTATATTATAAATGACTGCCTTCTTCAATACTCTTCAGGGGTACCATGAGATTTAATAAATGTTAAATTATAACTTAAATAATAGCCATGAATCCATTCGCCTCCATTATTTCTAAAGGACCAAATTTAATATTAGCTAGACCATCATTATGTAGAAAGCAATGAACAACAGGTCAGTTTTACAATAAGAACTCAGCCTTTTCTGACTCTCTCATATTTAAATCAATAACCTTAACCTTGTTAAGGACTATGTAAATCCTCATTTGCTTTCCATCACTTTCTTCCCTTGGATTCATTTAGTGCAAATAAAATATGGAAGATGACAACTAAAGACAGCAAAAAATGCTGCATAAATATCGGGAGCACTTGAGAATTTGGGGGGAAAAAGAAGCAGTCTTTATACTTTGCAGACATTTACTCACGGAAATATAAACATTATGATTCTGGGCATATTTTGAAATGTGTCACTACTTGAAGTGTGAGAAACCAATGTAAAGCCCAAAAGCCATAAACCCATAATGTGCTGTTATATGACATACCTAGATCTCAAATCATTTGGACGTTACCTCCCTAAGCACAAAGTTCCAAGGTGTTTGCAAACTTTTTCACTCAGCTCCATACCTCATCGTAGGCCCAACCAGGGGCCTACTGCAGTCTAGAAATGAAGTTCCTTTCACTTTAGTGGGAAAAATATGAAAAGAAACAACCTTTGAAAAATGCTGATGAAATGTAACTTTTCCCCCTAATAATTTTCTGGCATTTATGACAAAGATTCTCGGTTACTTACAACTTCCAGTGAATTTCATTCTTGGCTTAGATACAACCCAAAGAACTGACAGAGGAGGGGATATTAATATATCTCTGAGCAGTAAGGGAGCTGTTTTTCAACTGAGGCTGAAGCAAGCAGTGTTTGGAACACCTCATACTTCAGTGAAATCCAATTTTCTCTTACAGGTTTCACTTGGTAGCAAGAAGACACTCTTATTGCGTGCTTAGATTCCAACAGCATCTATAAAAAAGAAGGGAAATGTAATGATGTTTAGGAGGTTTTTGTTAACTTGCAAATGTACTTTCATCTTCTCTGCTTCCAGTGAATTCTAATCACTGAGGCAAGACCTCAGATTTCCAATGATTTGTAGAAAATTATGTTACCAGTAGTTTTACATATCCCCATGTCAGAACCCTCTGGATTTGGTGGAAGCAAAACTGTCAGGATTTGCTGGCAGACTGGGATAATTTTACAGCAAATGATAACTGGTAGGGAAGGGAGATTTCAACAGGGTCATATGCTATGAAGGAGGATTTCACTAGGGGAATATGTCATGTGAAATTGGAAATTTTCTTGTAGGGAGACATTACAAGGTTCACAAAGATTCATGAATACAACAAATATTTACTATGTACTTACTGTTTGTCAGGTCTTCAAATCATGAGGTCATCCTGGCTACCTGGAGAAATGGAAGTTAGAAAACCTGCAAAAGACTTAACCTTGGGAAGAAAATCAAACATGAAGAAGGTTGTTTATAGTCATTGAGGTACCTCAGCAGCTCATTCTGAAACCAGCCACCATCAGCTAGAACCATTTTCAGGGGTTTCCAAACCTGAGAGATATCTCACAATGTCTTCTTCAATTTCTTGTACATATATGGGAGTTATCATTGTTGCTATCATTTTTGCAGTTAATAGAAGTCAACCACATTTTTAATATAATTTATTGTCAAAATGGTTTCCATACAACACCCAGTGCTCATCCCAACAAGTGCCCTCCTCCATGCCCATCACCCATTATCCCCTCTCCTGCAGCCCCCATCAACCCTCAGTTTGTTCTCAGTATTTAAGAGTCTCTTATAGTTTGCCTCCTTCCCTCTCTGTAACTAGTTTTCCCCTTCCCCTCCCCCATGGTCTTCTGTTAAGTTTCTCAAGATCCACATATGAGTGAAAACATATGGTGTCTGTCTTTAGCTGACTGACTTATTTCACTTAGCATAATACCCTCCAATTCCATCCACATTGCTGCAAGTGGCCAGATTTCATTCTTTCTCATTGCCAAGTGGTATTCCATTGTATATATAAATCACATCTTCTTGATCCATTCGTCAGTCGATGGACATTTAGCCTCTTTCCATAATTTGGCTATTGTTGAAAGTGCTGCTGTAAACATTGGGGTACATGTGCCCCTATGCATCAGCACTCCTATAGCCCTTGAGTAAGTTCCTAGCTGTGCTATTGCTGGGTCATAAGGTAGCCGCTCTGGAAAACAGTGTGGACATTCCTCGAAAAATGTCAATCACATTTTAAATATGGGAAGAGTTTAGGAGAACTTGAATATCCCTAGTAAGAGAAGAGTCTCTATTCAGAAAGAATAGCTTTGGAGTTTAGGGCACAATGTTTTGGATTCCAAGTTCAGGAATGATGCGAACGTAGGTCTTAGAAGGAAATGGTTTGCTTTCTAAAGCCTCCATGGTTAATTACCCATGAATATGTGCTGCATTCCTCAAGGTTCTATGCAGGTTTCACCATGGCTGTGAGTTAATAAAATCTGTATTTATTTAAGCCAAAACAAGGTCTCAACTCTTCTATGTATTGTATCCAGAGTCCACTCACCCTGATTAGGGGTGAACCTCAGTTCCTTTGTTCAGCATTTCATCCACATCAGACACAATTTAACCACTTTATATAACGTTAGTAAGCTTTCACAATAACCCCATGAGTTAATATCATTAATATCCCTGATTTGAAGATATGAAAATGAAGGTCATGGTCAGACAGCTAGTTTCTGGTAAAGCTTGATTTTGACCTCAGCAATGATCTATTAACAGCTGATTTTCTTGAACCTGGTGTTCAAGAACATCTTACTTACTCTACTCGTAGTAGTTTGTCATCCACACCAAAAAGGGAAATTATATAAAGACAGTGAAGGATGATTACTGGTGCCATCTTATCCTGGAAAATAAGGGCCACTGAGTCAGAGTTAAGTCTAAAGTAGCTTTTCCAAGAATTTGTGAATAATTGCATACCAATAATCCAATCAAAAATTGACAAAACTATCCCATCTTTTGCTAGCAGTAATCTTGATGTACAGAACATGATGAAATACGGGTCTCTTGACTGTTGGGCATCAACAGAAATGAATATTGTGGGGGGGGGGTGTATAGTTTAGCCTATAAGACACAATTCAGAGCAATAACTATTATTTAATTTCACAAGATTTAGGTAATCTTTGGGAGAATGGAGCATTTCAGATTCTATCTGCCTTGTTGTTATATTTTTTGTTTAGATTTTGTCAAGGGAAGTCATGTTGATAATAGCAGATAAAAGTAGAAAAAGTCTGAAGTGTAACCAATAGGAGGATCTGCAGCTCTGTGTGTGATGTGTTGTTGTTTTTGTTGTTGTTTTCCTTTTTGGCATATCAGCATTTTTGTCAGCAGAAGCTAAACAGAACTTTCCTCAGCCAAAAATCCATTCCTATTTCTTCTCACTTCTTTCTCTCCCTGGCACCACTAAATTGCTGGAGGGGATGACTGGGCCACTGGATCTAAATACATTCAGATCTAATCATATAGCATCAGAAACTCCTACTAAAATTGAGCTGTAACACCTTAGAAACATCCAGAGATTTGACTCTCAAAGAAACCATGTTTTCTGTCTTCTGATTCTCCAGACGCCTTCAGGAAAGCAAAAGAAAATCTATCAATACAAAGACCTAAAGGACCTAGTAGACATGATAATGAGGATACTTTTTTTTCCTTCCTGCAGGAAGAAAAATCCTTGTGGGTTTTCTGCCTACAGAAGAGAATGGTGTGGCATTCAGGCTGTTCACTCTCTTTTTCCTTGACTTCTTCGGGAGCTTTGTATCCCTACTAAAGTACTGTTACATAATGGAGGTCGATTGGCCAGCCTATAATGGTTGCTGGAATTTGTCACCTTTTTTATACATCAGTATATGCTCTCAGTTGAGAATTAGCAGAAGCCACGTTATTAGCATTGAAGCCAAGCTTCCATAGTCACTAAGGAACTTGGCAAACCCATGCTCACAAAACACCTGGTCTTCACCCCCACCTCTACCACACACACACACACACACACACACACACACACGAACACACAATTTTTTGCAACAGTATCCCACTCTGGAGACTAACAAGACCAAGAAGTTCATTGAAAAGAGCCCCTTAGAGATGAGAAGTGGTAAGAAGGTGTAATTGTTCTACAGTTTCTGAAGGAATGAATGACTCTTAAGAGATGAGCTGTGCTCTAAGCTGGAGAGTGGTTTCATGTTCCTTGTGTCATGACTCATATTCCAAACCCTATGTCCTTCCTCCTTGGCCACAGTAAAGCCACATAGAGCACTGTTTATCTCTGGTGGAAAGTCACTATGTCTTCAAACTCTGCTATAAGAGCCTTCTTCTTGCTAAAAATGGCAGCAACATCATGTCACCAAAATTGACTCTGATAATTGGCTCTTCCTTTTCATGAATGCCCAGAAAACTAGAGTCAATGCAAGATACTTGAAATGAAAAAAGGGATAAATTAAGGTTGTTAAGATTTTGATGAGAGCTGAGTAGCTTTTCAGCTTTAGTATGATCTGACAGATGGCTTGGAAACCCTGATGAGAGCTTCAGATGCAGGGATTTCATCATCAAGGGTGCAGTTCTGGCAAAAATTGTCCTACTCCCTCACTTACATGGATCTCTTGTATTTTAGTTGTAAACTATCAACTTTGATATCTTTGATAGTTTTGCAATCTTATTTCTTATAACCAAATGTTTGCATTTCAATTACAGATAGATGATAAACAGACAGATAGATAGATAGATAGATAGATAAACACAGAGGTTCTTAACTCATTCTAGATGACATTTCCAGGTTTTTATAATGCAAATTTCTCTTTTTCTGCAGCATGCTAGTCAGGAATGTCAGTGTCTCAAAATGATTCCAATGTACGTGTGTATGTGAAGTTCATCTTATTCTATTCTCTTTGAACTTGGTGCAGACTTTCTTTTCCCCAAGGTTGTATTACATTCAGCTAAAGATGAGGAAATTTCAAAGCTAAGCCCATTTGTAAATTGGGAACTCCCTGCCAATAAAAGCCATATGTAATCTCAAATCCTGATTTTAATCAGAAGTCTCAAATTTTTCACTAAATAAACCTTTATGCCAGAACGCTCACAAGAGAATCCTGAAGTGTCATTAGCATAATGGTGCAGCCTTAGGGATTATGAGTAGAACAGATCTGGGTTTAAGCCCAGCTCTGACACTAACTAGCTGTGTGACCTTGAGCCAGTTTCATTTATATTAACCTCAGGTAGTAGCTCTCTCATTTGGCTTTTGGAAGGATCAAATAAGCTAAGGCATGAAGAATGCATTGTTTAATGTCTGAAACATGATGAGTACTCAGTAAGTATTACCTAATGTTATATTTGCCCCTAGAGCTTTCAGAGAAACTGAATACACGTCATTTGCAAAAGAACAAAATGTAGACTGGCACCAGACTTTTCATCAGAAAGACTGAGGCTAACAGACAGTAAGCAATACTTTCGAAGTTTTGAGACTAGGAGATGGTTAACCTAAAATACCATATCCAGCCAAAGCACAAATAACATACGTCAATGCCCACCAATCAAAAAAACCACCAGGAACTCACTGGTAGTTGAGTAAGATTGAGTTTATTGATTCTTGCTGCAGAAAAGGAAGGCCTCTCCCCTTGGGGAAGCATGGGTATCTCTGTAAGCAGGTATTAGGACAGTTTTGTTATGGGATTTAGGCTTGTGGCAAGTGGTGTTGTAAAGAACGCAAAAAAGTAGGCGTTGCTTTGATTTAGGCCTTTTCAGCAGATCCTATGATTAGGCACTTTAATAACTGCCATCTGGAAGTCAGGAGAAATGAACAGGTAGGTCTAAACTTAATTGGTATGAAAGCAACAGTCATTCATATTAGCTAAGAGAGAAGAGCCTGGACATTTGCATGGTTGGATCTGTGTTCTTGTTTTTTGTATGTGTTCAGACCTGATTATAGAGTGATTCTAGTTTTTAATATTTTTTTGCTATTCTTTCTTTTTGAATTTAATTTACAAAATATTATAGTTGTGAGATTTTTCTCTATTGTTACATATTGTGGCAGTTTTCACTGCTGTATAGGTATATGCCACACAAATTTTAATATTGAAATAATGTTATAAACTGCCTTGACCAGGCTTTTCCACTCTTCTTTTTTTAATGTTATTTATTATTATTATTATTATTATTAATTTACATCCAAGTTAGCATATAGTGCAACAATGACTTCAAGAGTAGATTCCTTAATGCCCCTTACTATTTAGCCCATCACCCTTCCCACAACCCCTCCAGTAACCCTCTGTTTGTTCTCCATATTTAAGAGTCTCTTATGTTTTGTTCCCCTCCCTGTTTTTATATTATATGTGCTTCTCTTTTCTTATGTTCATCTATTCCTCATATGAGTGAAGTCATATGATATTTGTCTTTCTCTGACTAATTTCACTTAGCATAATACCCTCTCGTTCCAACCATGTAGTTGCAAATAGCAAGATTTCATTCTTTTTGATTGCCAAGTAATACTCCATTATATATATTATATATATTATATATATACCACATCTTCTTTATCTATTCATCCATTGATGGACATTTGGGATCTTTCCATACTTTGGCTGTTGTTGATAGCACTGCTATAAACATTGGGGTGCATGTGCTCCTTTGAAACAGCATATTGGGGTGCAACAGCTCCTTGTATCCCTTGGAAAAATACCTAGTAGTACAATTGCTGAGTCATAGGGTGGTTCTATTTTTAATTTTTTTGAGGAACCTCTATACTGTTTTCTGGAGTGGCTGCACCAGTTTGCATTCCCACCAGCAGTGCAAAACAGATCCTCTTTCTCCTCATCCTTGCCAACATCTATTATTGCCTGAGTTGTTAATGGTAGCCATTCTGACAGGTGTGAGGTGGTATCTCATTGTGTTTTTGATTTGTATTTCCCTGATGATGAGTGATGTTGAGCATTTTTTCACGTTTCGGTTGGCCATCTGGATGTCTTCTTTGGAGAAGTGTCTGTTCATGTTTTCTGTCCATTTCTTCACTGGATTATTTGTTTTTTGGGTGTTAAGTTTGATAAGTTCTTTATAGATTTTGGATACTAACGCTTTATGTGATATGTCATTTGCAAATATCCTCTATTCTGTCAGTTGCCTTTTTGTTTTGCTGATTGTTTCCTTCACTGTGCAGAAGCTTTTTATCTTGATGAGGTCCCAATAGTTCATTTTTACTTTTGTTTCCCTTGTCTCTTACTTACTTTTTACTTGACTGTAGTTGACACACAAAGGTACATTAGATTCAGGTACAATTTAGTGATTTGATAAGTTTGAACATTATGCTGTGTTCACAGGGGTTTAGCTACCAACTGTCCCATTAAATCCTGTATTTTCTATTTGTTTCATCACGGTCATGGAGTTACCTTGTCTCATGTTGGCATTCTGGAAAGTGCTTATTTTACCAGTAAGCATCACTATTACCAAGACTGCTAACAGTTGATGGCACTTGTTCCTTCTCAATATACGGGAAAAATAAGAAAATTTTCAGACATGCAAGGATTCAGATATTTTACATACACTTTTTCCTAAAAGTTACTTGACAATGTACAAAGGCAAAAAACTATGAAATGAAACAAGATAAAAGAAAATTTACAACCCAAGCAGTATTGGCACCAATCCAGGAAAGCTGGGCAGGTGTTTCAGCAAGAAATCAGCCCAATCCAGGTACGAGAGACCTACTAGAGAGAAGAAGAAACAAGAAAAATTCCTGGGTGGAATACAGAATTGAAAACATGGAAGCTGTGATAAATTCAAATAGTACAAGAAATAAAAAGGGAAATTAGGCATTACAAATAGTAAATGTAATTAAAGTACATTGTCTAGCTATACTATGAAAGAATTATATAATGAAAACACTTTATATTAATTTTTGTTAGGAATAATCTCTAGATAATGATTGGAAAACTTCCATGTGAATTAGGGAATGTGGATATTTTCAACCTTGACAACATAAAAATAAAAGATCAGATGATGGAAGTCTACAAGTGGAAAAAAGAAGAGCTGATTGAAATAGTAGGGGGGATAATATCATCAACCTTCAAAGTGGAATTTAGGAGAATCTAAAACAATTTGACAGAATAAGAGAAAATTATATCATTAAATTACTTGAAGTAATGCAATAATCAATAAGAAAATCCAAAAATTAGTTGTATTACTCTGTTAGGAGAATGCAGGAAGGGAAGCTAAAACGATGGTATAATAAATGAGGCAAATCATCATTTATCAAAACAAGAAGTCTAAATTGCTCAATCAAAAATAGCAACATGTGCATATTTATTAGAATGGTGAAAGTGATGATCAAAAGAACCAGCCCAGAGAGTTAAAACTGCTTCCTCTGAGGAGGAGGTCCAGCATGAGAAAAAAAAAATGCGGGAGCAGAGGCATTTTCTTCTGTCTGAATCTTTTTTTCTGTTCAATTTTTTTTTCATATGCATAAATTATTTTAATTCAAGCAAATATTTATTTATTTATTTATTTATTTATTTATTTATTGAGGTGGGAGGAGGGGCAGAGGGAGAGAAAGAGAATCTTAACCAGGCTCCACGCCTAGCATAGAGCCTGATGCAGGCTCCACATGGGGCTCAATCTCACAACCCTGAGGTTGCAGCTTGAGCCAAAGTCGGGAGTTGGATGTTTAACTGACTGAGCTACCCAGGTGCCCCTAATAAAAGCTAATTTTTAAAAAAAATTTTATTAATTAAAAAATTGTTTTAATGTTTATTTATTTTTGAGAGAGACAGAGTGTTAGTCGGGGAGAGGCAGAGAGAGAGGGAGACACAGAATCTGAAGCAGGCTCCAGGCTCTGAGCTGTTGACACAAAGCTTGACTTGGGGGTGGAACCCACGAACTGAGGGATCATGTTCTGAGCTGAAATTGGACACTTAACCAACTGAGCCACCCAGGCATCCCAATGCAAGCTAATTTTTAAAAGCAAAAGAAGTGGTTGTAAAATGAGCATGGTCATTGCTTAATATATATTTATTTAATAAATTATTCACTCTAGGTTAAATATGAGAACGATACACTTTAGAATCAAAATTTCAGTAACTTTTTGGACTGTGTAATTTCTTCATTGTGAGAAAAAGAGAAAAAACAATATAGTATAGTATTTAAGCATCCAGATCCTTCAGAATTAACGAGCTACTTTTTCATCATGGGAAGCTGTTTTCTCATCTTACAACTTCTGAGTAACTCTAACACTGACAGCAAGTAGAATGACTTCTGCAATAAACTGTATTCCCTGTGCATTCACCTGATCTCACCAATGTGAAGATCAATGAATTCAGGACTTTGACGAATGACGCATGGCAGCACATTCCTGAATATAGCTCCATGCAGAACCCAAGACATGATGAGAGACAGCACTCCCCACTGCACCCACACAGGGCCTTTGGGAATCTGTACTAGGAACAGTGACTAGATGTTTGTGCCTCTCCTTTACACATACTCCACAAGGGCCCCCACCATTATTCACTTAGATCCCAGGGTTTCTCAGAAGCAAGGCCACTATACAGAATAATTCTGAATATCCAAATGTGAGATCTCAAGAGTTTCCCCACAAATGGAAATGAGGCTTCTCTTTGGAGATACTTAGTCCAGTGGTAGTTGTTCTTGACCAGAGATACTTAGTCCAGTGGTAGTTGTTCTTGACCACCTAGTATCAATTTTCACATCCTTATAACATCCCCATTAAAGAGGAATTACCTGTTCCCCATTGGGTTCAGTTTCATAGGACTATAATGGCCAGTTTGACCATCCTGGCCAAGGATTAGGTTCATGACACAAGGTCAGTCAATAGAGATCTCCTTTCGTGGAATCCAGATCTCTGGTAGAGGGCCCAGCTCACCCAGGCCTTTCAAGAACAGGCTACTCCTGCAACAAAGCATTGTTGTGGCTCCTGGCACCCAGCTCTTAAGGGTACTTGAGATCTGCCTATTTAGAAGATTTGATCTCCACCCATCAATCCTGTGAAACCATGGAGTCTTTAATGAGTTAGCTTTTGCTACAAAGAAACAAAGAATCCTAACTAGGTTGGTGATGTATTTACTGGTAGATATTTTAAGCAAATGGAGGATAATGACATCAATAAAGTGAAGATGATTCTTTTTTTTAGAATTTTTTTTGTTAACATTTATTTATTATTGAGAAACAGAGAGAGACAGAGCATGAATATGGGAGGGGCAGAGAGAGGGGGAGACACAGTATCTGAAGCAGGCTCAAGGCTCTGAGCTGTCAGCACAGAGCCCGGTGCGGGGTTCAAACCCACAAGCGGTGAGATCATGACCTGAGCCAAAGCCGGATGCTCAATTGACTGAGCCACCCAGGCGCCCCATGATTCTTAATATATGAACATAAAAAGGAAGAAAAGGGTGATTTATTTTCTTTCTCAGTGTATGACAGGGAAGATGATATCCACATGTGTATTTTCCTGAAGGACAGACAAGAGGTAGGGAGGAACATGGAAGGGGCTGTTGCTCTTGAGTGTACCCCGGGTTTTGTGGAATTCTCCATGTGCTAATCAGAATTCCAAAAGGAAATTGGAATGCAGTATGTATTCTCATACATCTCATTCTCTGTATAAAGAGAAAGGAAAATTTAAGCATACTACCTAGGGAGAGAGGATTAAGATTGCATGCATTTATAAATGAAGAATAAATGAAGGAGCTACAAAATCCCCTGATAAGGAAATACAATGCAAGTAGGGAAAAGTGGAGGTGACAGCAGCCTGGTTGCAGCAGAGAATACTATCCAAACTACTGATGTTTTCAAATTATATTCCTAAGGTTTTGTATAACAAAAGGAACAGAAGAAGTGAACCTTAAATTAGATATTACAAAATTAGAAGAATTATATTCATCAAAAGATGTAAGAAATACTGTTTTCTGAAAAATATAGCCAGGGCACCTGGGTGGCTCAGCTGGTTGAGCATACAACTCCTGATTTCAGCTCAGGTCATGATCCCAGAGTCATGGGATTGAGCCCCACATCGGGCTCCATGCTGAACATGGAGCCTGTTTAATATTCTCTCTCCCTCCTTCTTTCTCTGCTCCTCTACCCCACTCACCCTCTTTCTCTGTCTCTCAAATTATATATATATAGTCAATTATATTATATATAATCAATTATATTATTATATATACAATATACATATAGTCAATTCTCATTTCAAATAAAATGCAGACTTTAAATATAGAGTACAATAAATATATATTTATATATTTATATATAAATATAAATATTTTATTTATAAATATTTATAAAACATATATATTTTTTTATTTGAAATGAGAATATATAGTCAATTATCATTCAAATAAAATACAGACTTTAAATATAGAGTATAATAAACATATCATCATCCTTACCACCACCACCATCACTAGCATCAGCATTATTATCACTATCATTGTCATCATCACCACCATCACCATCATTATCATCATCACTGTCATTATCACCATATTTAAAGTCATCACCACCATCATCAACATCACCACCACCACCATTACCGCCACCACCACCACCGTCATCATCATCATCTTTGGAATACTTTAATAGTTCCAGCTTCAGGCTGGCACCAGAATTATTATGTCTGTATCCAACACCCTCTGCTAGATACTAATCCTTTGGAGGCTACAGTGTCTCATCTAGAATATGTGCTTCATCAATGTGAGCAAGTAAATAAACTTTCTCCTTTTCCATTTTCTCATTCGCTTCTGCAAATGACAAAATGAGATGGAAGGATGAAGGAAGTACAGGTTAAGAAAGGCAGGGCATACCAGAGGGTCAAAATCTTCTTTCTTCCCCTCCCTCATTTGCTGATTTATTCTAAATTTCTATAACATGCTGCTTTGTACAAAAAAGAAAGTACGTTTGAGGTGGCATTTCTTAAAGAGAAACGTGAGGTATATAGTATGTAAGATTGCAAGAGAAAGGAAGATTGCATTTTTTTCTTGTTCCATAGTTCATTTAATTTCCCATTTTCTACAAGGGCCACTAGAACAAGGCAAAACTGTTTATATTTTAAAAGACAGACTGTATTCTATCATTTATTCCCAAGATGAAATGAATAGAGGATTAATCAACCAGCAAACAGGCAAGGAAGGAGATACCCCTCCACTCTCCTGCCATGTGTCTTTTTCCCTGAAGTTACTACTGATCAAATGGGACAAAAGACCTCCTGAGATCTATCAGAGAACACCTTGTCCTATCTCTGTGTTAACACAGTGTAATGGGCCAGTCAGTGCATCACAAATATTCATCCACTGCGTATGGTGCTTCGAGAAGATTGCAAGCCTCTGGGGGCTGAGAAAAACCACACGAACAGATGCTGCCCTTATGGGACTTTCACTCTTAACATTGCAAACAGACTTCACGCAAATAATTAAATAAATGGTAATGTGCGAATTGTTATTTAAGAAAAGCACCACACACAAATGTTGTGGTTAATCTCTTTCAGGTATATGTGAATGACCATAGGCAAAGGCAACAGCATTGAACACACATTGATTAAGCTCTTACTAGTGATGCTACATTAAAGGTCTTAGCAAAACCCTTGGTACAGACTATATGTTCTATAAATGACAAAGAATATATAAATAGCCCCCTGCTATTACCTAATGGAGTTACATATTTGCACTTCTAAATTCCACTTCTCATTTCACTCAAATTACACTAGAAATATTACAAAGGGCACTCCACCTTTATAGTATTAATTGGTGTACCAACCCCAAAATGCTGGTATACAAAGTGCCCAGAGGCCTAACTAGTGGTGGGGATCTCTTCTTTTTCCTCATTACCTACCCTATATACGGTCTCTATAAGCTCAATTCCTGGTCTATGACCAGATGATAGAGTAGAGAAAGCATAGGAGTTAGATTTAACTAGACTTGGATGTAAGCTATGCTCACATATGGTGATTGGGCAGATAAACTTAAAACATTGTGGAATGGAAATAATAATATCTGCTGCGTTAAACTTCTAGGAGCCTAAGATGTGGGTACTTACAAAAGGAACAACGAGGACCACTGGCAGGGAGGACTGGGATACTTGAGCTGTTCTTTGAGAACACACAAAATTCAATTCTATATTTAAAGGCCATAGATGACAAACCAGCCATGCACTGATACCTTGCAAGGATAATGAGGTACTCTTCCCATTTGTCCTAAGCAGAGTCTGAGCACAGATGTAAAGCAGTGATTAACTTTCTACCAGCAAAGTGGCTCATAGAGGAAGATGGGGGCAGCCTCCTCTGTCACCTGTTTAAATACCCAAATGGAGCTCAAGACAAACTCAAAGTCACATCAAGAGTGAACCTACTATCCCTGTTTCATCAAAGATAAATGGCAGATCTTGTTGCTGTCTAACTTACAGCCTCATTCCACACAGTCAGCTTGGGCTTCCTTTATTATACCCTTCAGTCTCTAAACTGCTGTGCAGGATTTTCTGAGAACTCGTCCGTGAGAACATCATGGGCTGCTGGATGTACGCATGCACTTGCACAAATAAGTAATGGAGAGTTGTCTAAGGAAGGAGGACTTATATTTTTTTTCTCCAAATGACATATTTGAGCATTAAAAACAATGCATTCTGTTCTCCTGCTAGCAAGGAATAATGAAACTAGAGAGTCGCCTTCCCAGCAGCTCTTGCCTTTGAATCGTGCAAAGCAGAAAGGATCCTCAGTTTATAGGCAGCAACAGCCTCCAGAAGCTACAGGAACATTGCCAAGAGCTCAGAAAAACCTCCACAGCTAATTGGGAACCAGCTTATTAGTGACACTTTTGAGAGTCAGGTTGTCATTGAAGAGAAACGAAGGAGAACACGGTGGGCGCTGTAGCCTGGAATTAGGCAGTGGGAGGGAGGGCTGGTTCCTTCTCCTCACAGGAACATTGCTCTGTAATTTTCTTGAACACTGTGCTCAGCTGCTTGCAAAAGCCCTGGATTTTGAGAGGCTGCACACAGCACCTTAGCCACCACAATTGCTTGAACACTATCCCCCACCATCCACATTTGGAGAGCTCGGTGGCCATTTCAAAGATAGCATGAATTAGTTCACATAATCCAGATTAATGTGTCCTGTCCTCCGAGTAGTAGCCTCTTGATCACGTGTCCCCATTTTTGTGTGTAGCTAACTCAAAGTGTTTATTTCACAATCATAGACAATTTTACTAGCAAATAATCCTCAGGGTTTTGTGTAACTGTTAAAAACTCAGTAAAGAGAGAAATAAGCTGAAGACTTAAATTTAAAAAAAATAGCATGTCAAAATACCAGTCAGGTCATATTTAGAGTCAGGCTCTTGATGCACCGTTAGAAAGGAATTATTATTATTATTATTATTATTATCATCATTTAACAAGGTGATTGCCAGTGTCAGGCCAGCTCCAGTCAAACAGAATGCTATGTCCTGAGTGTTGCCTTTGAATTTCTCATGAGATGTGGCACTGATAACAAACTGGTTTCTCTGCTCCTTTCCTCTGGAAGGATGGTCCCTGATCCAGATAACATTTTTTGAGTTCTGTGCTAAGATCCTGGTGCTCACCACCCCCACCCAAAGAAGATGAAGAAGAAACTGTATTATTGTGCATTAGCAATGCGAGCCATTTGAGCTGGGTAAGGATACATCTGTTCCATTTGATATGCTCCCTACTGGATGAAATGGTGGAATCTACTTGCTGCCCTGGTGGAAAGAAGGATGCCTAGATCCTGTAATTAAGTCCTCGCTTCTCTACTGGGCTGGGAACAACCCCAGGGAGCTTTCCCTGATGGTACTACAAGTCCATTTGAGCACAGAAACTGGATCATGAAAAATATAGTTGACAGGCATCTAATTGCCTTTCTCATCTCAGCAAATTCACTCTACTTTCCTCATAATAATGGTTTAGTCTTTGTGTGTTCCAATATTCAACTCAACCTGTAATATGATAGTTCCCTGAATCTCTCTTAGGCTCTTGGTGTTAACACACACACACACACACACACACACACACATACACACACATATCACCCCATACAAACATGCATTTTAGGGGTGCACAAAATCAGGTTAGTTGCCTACCCAATAGTTGGCCATTTTCCCCTCCTTTCTTCCTCACTGGAACAGTCTGCCTCCCACAAGAGAACCTAAAATAATCAGTTAACAGCATTCCTAGATTTCTTGCTGCTAGAGGTGATGATGTGACACAGTTCTAGTGTGCCCATGTGACAGAGTCCTAGAGTGGAAATGTGACATGGTTGTGGGGTACACTGTGACAGTCCTGCAGTAGCAATGTGATGATGTGTCACATTTCTAGAGTGGCTACATGACAAAGTTCTTGGGTGGCAAAGTGATACATTTCTGGTATAGCCATGTGACACTATTCTGGGTTGGTCATGTGGCATAGTACTTGGGTGGCAATGTCACACAGGTCTAAGTTGGCTATGGGACACAGTCCTGGGATGGCAATGTAACATAGTTCTCGAGTGGCCATAGAAACATTCCTGGGATGGCTCTATCACACAGGAGATGACCATGCAGAACAATTCTGGTCGATGAAGACTGAAAAATGTCTGAGAGAGAACTTCCAGTAAAGAGTCCCCCATATAAAGAGGGATATGGAAAAAGACCTTTCTCACCACTGGGACTTCCCCTTTCCTTCTCACCTTGGAACACATTTACATGAGGTCAAGCAAATTCAACATTTAATACATTCTCAATACTTCATACTTTGGTTTTTTAAATAAAAGTTTTCCTCAAGTCATATAAAGACCCCAGACTCCCTCCCTTTTTCCCAAGTATTTTGTGCAGATACTACAATTGTGTATGTGTGTGTGACATGATATGAACAAGGTTAGGAAGCACACAGAGAAAGCAGTTACCAATAAAGTGTTAGTAATGTCAATATCTGTCTTCCCCTGGTTTCCATCTGCATCAACACAAAAGGAGACTTTCACTAATGATGAATTTGAGTAGAACCCTACTTTACTCCAAACCTCTCCATTTCAAACCCTAGAACCACAGTGTAGCCTGAAGAAAGGAGATAGAGTAAGTAGGGGTAAAATTTGAATGGAATAGGAGATTGCAAGTTAAAAAGAATGTGTTTGGCTCTGAATAACTGAAATGAGACTTTAAAAAAATGAGATTTTTATTGAGTCAAGCTGAGATGCCAATTAAGAAACTGGGTACCTAGTAGAAAACGAACTACCATTGAACATGCAAAGTACCAATTATTGCTTCAAACAGATGCTTTTCATATTTAGGCCCCCAACAAATTGAGACTATAGTAAACCAGTCAAATAGATTTAAAGTACTTCACAATTTCATTCAAATTCATTTTGCATACTCACAATAGATGCATTCTTTCAAACATGTAATTTTTTTTAATTTTTTAAATGTTTACTTTTGAGAGAGAGACAGAGTGTGAGCAGGAGAGAGGCTGAAAGAAAGGGAGACACAGAACTCAAAGTGGGCTTCAGGATCCAGGTTCCACACTGTCAGCACGGAGCCCATCGTGGGGCTCAAACTAACAACCTGTGAGATCATGCCCTAAGCTGAAGTCAGATGCTTAACCAACTGAGCCACCCAGGCGCCCCTTTCAAACATTTTAAATAACATGAATCAAAACAAGCAGCCTATGCATATATGGGTTTAATCCCATCTTTCTTCCCTTCCCCTTATTCCCCAAAATTATGTACAAAAAAAAAAAAAAAAAAAAAAACCAGATCCAGGCTTGCTCCTAACCTTTATGCAGGAATACAAAACAAATTTTGCTTCCCGTTTTGGTCTCAGGACCCAATAATTTTGTATACAACTAAGATAAATGTCACACAAAGGGGCAGCAGATAAATTTCCACATATTGGGGGATTGGTGATGGGGGTCAGAAAATATATTATTCATGAAACATTCTTGAAAACTTATTTTAAAAACTACTCCAATAGACCAAGCCATACATTAATATTTGAAGCTCCAGGATGAGGAAGGCATAAAGATTGCTGATGAGTGAAAATGCCATTGAATACAAGTTAAGTTCTAAAAAATTATAATGAATTTGAATATTTTATAATTAAAGGAAATATATATTAAAAATTGTTTAGCACTCAACACTTTTTAAAGTTTATTTATTTTTTGAGAGAGAGAAAGCATGTGTGGAGGAGGAGTGGAGAGAGAGAGAGAGTGAGAGAGAAGCAAGTTAGGCACCATCAGCACAGAGCCCAATGAGAGGCTCGAACTCATGAACCATGAGATCATGACCTGAGCCAAAATCAAGAGTAGGGCACTTAACGACTGAGCCACCCAGGTGTCCCTAGCATTCACCTTTTGATGGTCATTTGGGTTGTTTCTATTTTTTGGCTATTATAAAAACAGTCCCACAAACATTTCGTACATTTTGTGAACATATGCTTTCATCATCCTTTGCATTTTTATATAAATATTATAATTCAGCTTGCTACCAAACAAAACCTGCCGGGAATTTGATTGGTACCACATTGAATCTGTACATCTAAAGGGGAAAATTGTCATCTTGACAACATTGAGGCTTATGATCCACGAATAGACATATCTTTTAAGTAATTTAGTTTTTTAATATCTCTCTGCAGTGTTTTGAAGCTGTAGTGTAGATATATATCTTCTGTCAAATTTATACCTGAAATTTTCATGTTTTTAGTCCTGCTATAGATGGTCCTTTTTAAAATTTTAATTTGTGATTGTTTGTTGCTAGGATGTAGAAATGCAATTGAATTTTCACATTGATCTTGTATCCTGCCAACTTACCAAACTCATGTATTAGAACTTATTAGTTCTAGCAGAGCTTTTGGTCAATTACATCAGATATTCACATAGATAGTCATGTTATCTACAAATAAAGACAGTTTTAATTCCACCTTTCCAATCTAGATGCTTTTTTTCCCTTATTCTTGCCTTACAGCATTTGACAGAAGCTCTAATATGATGGCAAATAGTTGTGGTGACAGCAGACATATTCAGTTTTCCAGAGGTGCTTGTGTAAAATTGGTATCACAGGAATTATCAGAAATCTCTGTGTTGTCTACCTCACAGATTTCCCGATCGAAGAATGGAAATGCATCCTTCCCTCCTTGCTTGCACTCAGTACGCAACATTGCCATTTCTCCCCTGTCCTTTTTCAGTGTTCCATTAATATTAGCCCAGTTTAGTGACTTGGCCCTTACAGTCAAGTGTTAAGGCAGGGACCAATGTATGCACTCCCAAAGTTTTATTGAGTGTCTGCTGAATATATAAAATGAATCCCTCATTAAGACTTGTTGGTCAATGGCTAGCCTCCAAGAGTTTGTCTCTTGTTCTTAGCCAAAGACATCAATAGCCAATTTCCAGACAATAGGAAAGCTACTATCTGACGCTTTGTATTACCTTGTTATATCAGCGTGCACTGATTTTCTTTCCTTTGCCACAGGATATTTTGTGTTGTCCCATTACCACAAAAAGTAGAACCAATGTTCTATTCCAATTATTTTTTTCCTCTTTTCATCAATAACTAAATTACCTAAGCTAATGCTCTAACCTCTGTCATTCATTCATTCATTCATTCAAGCATCCAATCAACAAATATTTACTAAGCAGTACCAGGAACCATTCCAGGCATAGAGGATATAGTGGTAAAAAAATATATACATCATCTATTTTATTACCTTAAAAAACAGAAAGAATTACAATTCCAATAAAATATATCCTAGGATGGATAGTGGTCACGAGGGAACAATCAATTAAGGTCAGTGAGTCAAAGAGAGCATTAGCATTAGGTATTTGTCAGGTAAAGAGATAAGGAAAGGTCCAGAGAGAGGAAGCAGAATGCCAAAAGGTCTTGAAGGTAAAAAAAAAAAAAAAATGAGTGTAACATGTTTGAAGAATTACAGAAATTTATGTTGGGTCCACTGGTGAAGACAAGAGCAGAGCAATGGCTAGGTCACACAGGGTCAGCTGAAGCAAGTCATGCACCGTCGATACAGTGTTAAAGATAATAGAAAGACAACAAAGCTTCTAAGCATGGAAATGATACAATTGGGTTTTAGGGGTTTGATGATACAATTTGGCTGTAGCAGGAGGCTGGAGGAGAGATTTGCATCCGGAAATCTATTAGGAGGTGTTTGCAGTGACCCAGCCTTGAGTGGATAAAAGGTCAGATTAGTTAGGTTCACGGCAGTGGACAAATCTGAGACATGGTTAGCAGGCAATTTCAAAAGAATGTAGATTGCTAAATTCAATGTTGAAGCGGGGGGCAGGATGTTGGATGATTACGGAGATGTTAAAGATAACTTGGTTTCTGTTTCTAGCCAAATTTAGATATGCAGTGCAGAGGGAAAACTGATGAATTCAGGATTGAGAAATTCAATGTGAAAGCTGAAAGTAAATAAACGTCCAGTGGCCAATTGCCTATATGGCTTTGAAACTCAAGAGATGTCAAAGCTAAAGTGACTATTTGAAAGCCGTCATATTTAATTTAAAAATTTCATCTGACATTACTTTTGTCTTTAATAAGCTTTATGCCTTTTAAATAATCTTTTAAAATGTGAGTTCCATGTTCCTCAAAAAGTTAAAAATAGAACTACCTTACAATCTAGCAATTGTACTTAGTGGGTATTTACCCCCAAAATACAAAAATGCTAATTCAAAGGGATACATGCACCTAACGTTTATCGCAGTGTTATCAACAATAGCCAAATTATGGAAAGAGCCCAAATATTCAATAACTGATGAACGTATAAAGAAGATTTGGTACATATATTCAATGGAATATTACTCAATCATAAAAACAAATGAAATACTGCCATTTGCAATGACATGGATAGAACTAGAGAGTATAATGCTAAGTGAAATAACTGAGTCAGAGAGGCAAATACCATGTGATTTTGCTCGTATCTGGAATTTAAGAAATAAAACAAATGAGCAAAAGAAACCAAGAAATAGACTCTTAACTATAGAGAATGAACTGATGTTACTAGAGTGAAGGTGGGTGGGTGGGGGGCTATGAGTTAAATAGGTGATGGGGATTAAGGAGGGCACTTGTGATATGCACTGGGTCTTGTAAGTGACGAATCACTAAATTTTATACCTGAAACTAATAGTACACTGTATGCTAACTACCTAGAATTCAAATAAAAACTAAATTTGAGTTCCCCATCACTGACTTGGTTTTTGGGTACAGAATTTTTATTAAATGTGCAATCCATTTTTACTAAACTCGCCTTTCATTTTATCCATAGCCACTTATCTGTTGCACATGTAGTTGCACAGTCTACATTACATAGCTTTGATTGTATTGAGGCTGTCAAACAGTTTCCAAATTCACTTCGAGTTTCTGTAGTAAAACATTTTTCAGAACTACACTCATTCATTTCCCATTGAGGATGTTTTCATTCAATGTAATATAATCTTTTTTTTTTTTTCAGGAGCCCTGAGTTAATTTGTCCTCTCACTCATTCTCAGCCAAAAAGATTCTCTTATTTTGGGTCCTCACAGAAGCTGATTCTGGGAAAAATAACCTAATGTATGTAGTTTGGGGGAGGGATGTAGAAAACACTGACAGAAAAATGAGAAGATACAGGAAATAATGGTCATGAATAAAGGGTGAATCATCAAGCCAGCAGCATCTGTGAGTAAATCCATGGGAAAACTCTGGGAACCAGTCCACAATTCACACCTGAGAATTATTCCACCTGTGGGCCAGGGAGCTCTGAATGACCTTAGGTGGGTGATGTCATACTTCTGGGTAGACATGCATTCCACAGTTTAGGTGAAAGCTGCCAGGTAAAGAAATGGACATATTGACCAGTAGAGACCTGTTAAAGACTGCTGAAGTGTTACGTCCTGGGAAATGTGACACACAGGGTCTGCTACAACAACTCACTTTTTTTCCCAACATGCAGGGAGTATGGATGTCTCTTTGTTCTCTTTACTTCTTATTCTGTTTCATCCCCAACTGAATGTACTGCAGAACAATTCTTATAATAACCAATGGACATTAGCATCAGACTCCACAGTTAAAGGCTCTGCATGTCATAGACTTAAGTTTATGTTTCCCCAAATTCATGTGTTGAAGTCCTAACCTGCAGTGAGGTTATATTTGCAGATAGGGTCTCTAAGAAAGTAAGACCTTATGAGGTCATAAGGGTGGGGCCGTGACCTAATAGGATTAGTTTCCTTATAAGAGGCACCAGAGAGCCCATACTCACTTTCTCTCCTTCCCTCTCTCTTTCTTGTCCTTTCTTTATCCCTTTCTTATCTCTTCATCTCTCTTCCTCCCTCCCTCTCTCTCTTCCCCCTTCTTCCATCTCTCCCTTTCTTAAACACATGAAGAGGAGATCATGTGAACACACAGCAAAATGGCATCCTTCTACAAGCCAAGCCAGGAGGCCTCAGAAGGAAAGCTATCAGCACCATGAGCTTAGACTTTTCAGCCTCCAGAACTATGAGAAATAAATTTCTGTTCTTTAAACCATTCAGACAAGGGTATTTTTTAATGGCAGCACGAGCAGACTAACATACCTCCGTAAGACTGCCCTGACTTCAGACACCAGACATGCTTCAGGAGTCCCTTGGTCACCTGCACTTCTAACTGGCTATAAATTCAAGGGTTTCTACAACCCCCTCAGGTTCAATAATTCACTAAAATGACTTACAGAGCTCAGTCAAGCGCTATATGTATGATTGCAGTTTTAATATAAAAAATACACACAGGACAATGTCTGGGAGGGAGAGCAAAGTTTCCACACACTTTCCTGTGGGGTTGGGGCATGTAGCTAACCCTCCCGGCACACCAATGTGTTCTCCACTGGGCTTCAATGTCTGCAGTGATTTTTACCAGGGTTTCATTATGTAGGTATGACCGATGGACTCATTGGCCACATGATTGAACTCAATCCCCATCCCTCCTCCCTTCTCTGGAGGTTGAGAAGTTGGCTGATACCATGTGGCTCAAAGCTCCAACCCTGTCATCACATGGTTGGTCTTTCTAGTTTAGTATATGATATGCCCCCATTATGAGTTACTCATTAGCAAAAAATATGAAGGTCCACTCTAAGTAAAAAAAGAGCTTCTATATTCAAGAAATTACAAGGATTTAGTATCCCTTTTAGAAGCCAGGGACAAAGACAAGGAAAATTCTTTATTAAACCATCTCTCTATGGGGAGACAGTTGAATCTTTTTTGATTAGATCTGGAGAGAGTTGTTATATATTACCACTAATTTCTCATTTTTAGTAAGCTTTCATTTAGTGTACTTTTCATACTAAGAATCTTTGTTTCCTCTCCCTGATCTTCTGAAATAATGGAATATATTAAAACTGTGTTCTTTTCTGTAAAAGACACTGTCAAGAGAATGAAAAGACAAAGCACAGACTGGGAGAACATATTTGCAAAAGACGCATCTGATAAAGGAGTTGTATCTAAAATATACAAAGAATTCTTAAATCTCAACAATAAAAAAACAAACAACACGATTAACAAATGGGCCAAATACCTAAATGGATACGTCACCAAAGAAGATTTGCAGGTGGCAAATAAGCATATGAAAAGATGCTCCACATAATGTGTCATCAGGGAAATACAAATTAAAATGAGATACTGGTACACACCTATTAGAATGGCCAAAATCCATGACTACAAATTTTGGTGAGGTTGTAGAACAAAAAAACACCCCGCATCCATTGCTGTTGGAATGCAGCATGCTACAGCCATTTTAAAAGGCAGTTTGGCAGTTTCTTACAAAACGAAACACACTCTTACCATGTGACCCAACACTCCTGTTCCTTGGTATTTACCCAAAGAAGTTGAAAACTTATGACCACACAAAGCCTGCACACAGACGTTTATACCAGCTTCATTCACAGTTGTCAACACTTGGAAGCAACCAAGATGTTCTCTAATAGGCGAGTGGATAAATAAATTTTAGTACATCCAGGCAGTGGAATATTATTAACACTAAAAAGAAATGAGGTATCAAACTGTGGAAATACATGGGAGAAGCTGAAACGCATGTTACAAAGTGAAAGAGGCCAATCTCAAAAGTCTACAGATGGTATGATTCCAACTATATGACATTCTGGAAAAGGCAAAACTATGGAGACTTTAAAACAAATCAGTGATTACCAGGAGTCTGGTGGGAAAGAGGAGTGAATAGGTGGAGCATGAAGGATTTTTAGGGCCGTGAAAATACTTTGTAGGAAACTACCATGGTGGAAGCATGTCAGTATATATTTGTCCAAACCCATAGAATGTGGAATGTTCAAGGGTGAACCCCAGCCCAAACTACAAACTTTAGGTGACAATAATGTCAATGTAAGCTCATCAGTTATAGCAGATGTATCACTTGATTGGTGATGTTGATAATGAGGGAACTAGGCAGATGGGGGCAAGAAGTATATGGAAAATCTCTTTATTTTCCACGCAATTTTGCTGTGAACCCAGAACTACTTTTGAAAATAAAGTCTATCAAGAAAAAAACAATCTATATCCCCAGAATGTGTTACCTTCTTCTAAGACTCTTATTTCTGAAAGTTATACAATCCAAATGAATTGGGTGCCTGGGTGACTCAGTCTTTTGAGAGTCTGACTCTTGATTTTGGCTCAGGTCATAATTTCATGGTTCATGAGTTCGAGCCCCTGTGCTCATGGTTTATGAGTTCAGTACAAAGCCTGCTTGTGATTCTTGCTCTCCCTCTCTCTCTGCTTCTCACCCATTCGCTCTCTCTTTCTCTAAAAAATTAATATACATTTTAAAAAATAATAAAATAAAATCCACATGAATACAGAAATATTAAGGAGGAAGAACACCTATTTAGGAGAAAGCAGATCTCCTTGTTTTCTGTGTGGACACAGACCCAGGTCACTGAATAAAAGGTAAGCCACCAGAGAAGCACAATTCATCCTACTATTTTCTTTTGGTAAAATGGAATATTTTATTTCATGATTTTTTTTCCATCCTGATGAATTCTCTTTATTTTTCATAGAAATTTTCTCCAAGATTCTGACAATAGGTTGTTAGTTTTAATTTTCAGGAATGGTGTAAGATTTTCAACTTGAATAAGAAGTTAGGAGAAGTTGAGTAAATAGAACAAAGCACTATTTCAAACTACAACTCCAAAGACTACCTTTGAAATTACTTCTTTAAGAAACTTCACAACATTGGGGCACCTTGGTGGCTCAGATGGTTAAGCGTCCAACTCCGGCTCAGGTCATGATCTCATGGTTCGTGGGTTCGAGACCCGCATCGGGCTCTGTGCTGACAGCTAGCTCAGAGCCTGGAGCCTGTCTTCAGATCCTGTGTCTCCCTCTTTCTCTGACCTTCCCCTGCTCATGCTCTCTCTCTGTCTCTCTCAAAAATAAATAAAACATTAAAAAAAATTTTTTTAAAAGAATGAAACTTCACAACATCTAATCCTTTATCATTCCAGCTTCTTGTATCTCTTAATTCTTAACAAGTTCTGACTTCCCTTTCACTGAAAAGTAGATATGGCACAGATGGCTGATAGAGCTTCATCACATGGACACTCTTCTCATGTCCCACTTTGCTGTGAACTCAGATAAACCAAATCTATATAAGAGTTAGTTGTGGACTTCCTCCCCACAAAACATCAAGGTCGTCCTTGACATCGGGCTTTTCATTCCTATATATTTTCTCTGCTTATTTTTCTTTTCTTTCAGTGGGAATCTAAATTTAATACTATATCTATACATCAGTATCTGAGCCCATGTATAAAATATAACCACATACAATGTACCACTCTTCTTCCAAAATCTAATTCTTCCCTGTAACTATCCTTGGAATTATCTGACAGCTGGTGCCATATTCTGGTCAGATTAACTCCTATAATGTCACCAATTTTGTATCTTAGGAGGATGAATTTGCAGCTGAGCATTAAATATTTTATCAGGTTATGTAAAACATAATCCATCGGGTTTAAAAGTGAACTGTTATTTCAAACTATCACTATGAACTGTCTGTGCCTGATTTTCAGGAGACCATGAAGAGAAAATATTATGCACAAAAATGATTGAAACAACATCTGCTTTAGTCACTGTTATGATCTTCTCAGAGACAACTGAAAGGATAATCATTTTTGTCATGTGAGAATAAAGTGTTCTGTTCTAAATGGGTTCAGTACATGTGGTGGCAGAACATAGACGAAAGTCAGAATGGGAAACCACAAATAAAAGGTGGCTTAGCTTTGAGCTGTATAGACTTATTTCACAAAAATAACCAATCAGTCTACACAGAAACTTTCTCTGACAAGTGGTGATCCAGTCAACCAAATGTGAGTCTTCGAGTTCACTCCCTGGGCTGCCAGACTTTAGAAACTCTCTGTTTTCATCTTCTCAATCCATAGTAATACTCATCCCAGAAAAGTGGGTTCCATGAAGGTAGGTACATATCATTCTTATTCTCTGTTTTATACCTAGTTCTTAGCATAGTATCCAGAACTTACTTGGCCCTTAATCAATAGCAATTAAATCCTCCACTCATTCATTTAACAAACATTGACTCTGCTATAGGCATGGAGGGAGCCAGATGAGTTACTGCTCATAAGGGCTATCACCAATTTAGTGAGCAGGGTAAAGGAGGAAACATAAATATAAGCAGTTATAATAATCTTCCATAATGGAGATAGGTCTTGACTGCCATAGGAGCACTAAGAAATGAACCATTAATTCTGCTAAAAGAATTGGAAAACATACCCAAAGGAGATCAGAACCTGATCCTAAAGAATAACTGACATTTATCAGTTAGGAAGAATGAGAAGGATATAACAGACTGAGGCAACAACACACTCAATGACCATAGTAATTAGTTTCTCATGCTCGTTCACCACCGGAAGTCTCTTGTGCAGCATAGTGTATGGGTGAAGAATAACAGGAGAGCATTGCAGTAAAGTGATCTTAGGCCAAATTGTGAAGGGCTTTGAGTCGTCCACCAAGAAGTTTGGCTTTTATCCTGTAGGTAATTAGAAGCCATCAAAAGCATCTAACAACTTCAGAATTAGGGTATTGAAAGATGATCTTTATGTTGAATGGTTTAATTTAGGAAGTAGCTTAAAAGAAGGATGAGTTAGAAAATCAGGCATTAAATCAGCCAGTAAATAATGGGGATATATACAAATGCAATAGTAGAAATGGAAAATACGTTAAAAAATTGGAAGATATTTAAAGGGAAGAATAGTTAGGATTTGATGATTGAGGGATTATTTTGACACTATGCTAGACACTGTTCTAGGCCCTGGAGATAAAACAGAGAACAACACTGACAAGGTTTCCTGCTCTTGTGGAACTCATAATCTAACACAGTAAAAAGAGGCAGTGGATGGTGATGCTCTTAGCTCCATTCTTCAGGTTCTACTCATCAAAAATTCCAGCTGTGTTGCACAGAATATTAATTGCTGATGCCTTCCAGCTATGGCCTTCCCCCTGCATCGTCCCTACCCAAGTTTAAAGCCCCTCCCAGAAGAAGACTATAGCCTAGGAGGCTGATAAAAACATATAAAATCCCAACCCTTCCCACTTCTCTCAACTGAGAACAATGCCAAAGCTCCAAGCCTCCATAGGACCAACTAAAACCTTCACTGAAACCACATTACAGGTCGGTTTCTCTCTTTGCCCAGTCATGCCTTCCTAACTCTCTTACACATATATCTCTCAATCACCAATAAACAGTTTTCATACAATTTGTTCACCTTGAAGTCTATTTTTAGGAAACCCAACTGAAGAGTCAGTACACTAAGTGGTTTTTAGGAATCCAACTTTAAAATAGAATTTGGGAAATGGATTATTTGTCAGAATTGGGTAATAAGAATCTCATTTCTAGTGGTAGATAGAGTATGGATAGACTCTGGCTTGCTATAGTGGTATAATTATCAAAACCATTGCCAGTGATTATCTGGCATGAGACACAAGTGGGAGAAGGCACAGTACATGATAACATATCTGTGGTACTTAAGAAGTAAGAAAAAAACACTCACTATAAAAACAATGAAATTAGGTGACTATTGCTGAACACCACTGATTCATTGGAAAGATATAATGACAGGGAATTGATAATTAATCATCAATTCAAGACTAAATGTGAAAACCATGTGCCAGACTTCTTGGTTGTATTTAAAATTCCTAACATCCTGAAGCTGGAGGTGGAAGAGAGTTGAAGTCTTGGACTTAATCAAAGTATAGCAGAATTTCAGCAAAGGAAGGATTCTCAGCTCTGAAAGTTCTCCTACTCCCAGGCCAGAACCCTAGTATGGAAAGAACAAGACAATAAAGTTTAGAATGGGAATATCTATGAGAACGAAGTGGAGAATATTGAACAACCATGATCTTCTGAACGCACTGAGTCTGCACTCAGGGCCCATTTACCCTTGTTGGTCACTCACTAAGTGGCCCCCTTTTGCTTGAAGATCATGCTGAGGCTTCAGATGAGGCAGGTGGCTTACAAAACAATGCTTCTTCCTCTCAAACTCTCTACCTCCTGTTGACAATTAGACTAATTAGGGTCAAATCTGAACACAGATATGCTGTTCCTGCTAAGGGAGGAAAAGAACTGCAAGAATCTAGCATAAAAAATGGCAAGAGCTGAAATACCATACCTGAAACTGGACCTTGAGGATGTTGGATACTAACCATAAACTGGCCCATGAAGGTGCTAGATACTGAACATGAACTGGACTGTAAGGGTTATGGGGTTATGGGCAAAAATAAATCTACATAAGGGAGAGTTTACGTGATGGGGGCACTCTCTAATGATAACACCCTGCTGAGGACCTCAGGGGAAAATGTAGGTGTGTTGCAAAGATGACACTTAGCAGTTGCTATCACTTTTTGCAAGCTTCTAAATGAAGTGGAAATTCCAGAATTGCTATGGAAGTTCATGGAGCAAGGGATCCAAAAGCTCAGAAAAATGATGTGCTCCGTTGGAAAACCTACCATATACCTATATTCTTCAGAAGGTCCTAAATGACATTGAGTATATTCCAAAGCATGTAAGGAATATGCTGGTGAGAGGGCACCAGCACCCCTGACAAGTTCACTATGGCTGTTATGTATAGGCCAGTAGTTATAGTAGGAGATGCCATTGCAGGACAGGTTTACCTGATAATGAGTATGGTCATAGGACCTGGAAAAATATAGACAAAACAGTGGCACTTAACAATCAGAACCAAGATGTGTGGAATTGTTGCAACTAATATCAAGGTCAGAGTGGCTGCCAGGAGTGCTGACACACAAAATAGTGTCATGATGGTGAATGGACTACAGTGATCCTAGGGGCAAGATGTATGGGCAGCCAATAAGGAATTGCTTAATTTATACAATCAAAAAAGATCCAGATGGATGATCATGAGGATGAAGGCGATTACTCCAATGAAGAGTCATGATCTCTTGCCCAGTTTTTAGATATGGTCCTTTCCCAGACCCTGAACCATGATTTAAGAAGAAGCTAGGTCCCTATGGTAAAAGAGACACCTCAATAAGCATAGATAGTAATAATTTTCCTATTTTCACCACCACAGAGACTAGAGCTATTTATTCAGAAAACCATGTATGAGGAAAAAGGGCAAACCTAGACCTTCCATGGATTGATGAACAACACATAGTCCAAATTAGCATTAATATTTAGAGATGTAAGATGTTGTCATGGACTCCTTTTACAGGAGTGAACAATGGAATCTTGAAGTAAATGGAGTCCTGGCTACTAGCAAATGAATCTGGCTCATAGTGGGTCCAAATGTTCCATAGACAGTCCCTTATGGTCATATCCCTGATCCCTGAATGTGTAATTGGAATGCTTGATTTAGTTAGCAGAACTATCACATTGGGTTGTGGGCCTTGTGGCACAGGAACTATTGTAATTAAGGAAACCAAGTCGCAAGTTTCTTTACCTCTCCCCCAGGCAAGACTAACTGGAAAATACTACTACATATATGGGGAATGGCAGAGATTAGTGGCACCCTCAAAACCTTAAATATAGGAGTGCCGGTCAACCTGGAGCCTATTGGTTATACTGGAAAAGGCACTTTAAAAGGAATCATGAAAGTTAAACAGAGAGTGAGGGTAGGCAACTTTTTGTAGGAGATTTGCTATAACAGCAAGCAAAAAATGGCTTAGATGTGGGTTGTAAGGGAAAGAAAAAAAATATTGAAGTCTCAACTTGTTGGATTAAGTGTGTATTAACACCACTAACCAAGATTAAAATAGATATGGAATAATGACTTTGGAGATTTGGAAAAGGAAGAAGATGGGTTTACTTTGGAGCCTAGCAGGCCCGAATATAGAATTACTTAACTCAGGCAAGCCAGAATCAGGGACCATGGATCTCTAAACAGGGTCAATATCTCAAGAGCTAAAGTAGGTGTGAGAGAGAGTGGGCTTTCCCATACAAGAGTGTGGTCCAAAGGATTCAAAGACTGGGAAAATTAGTATTGATATCTTGGGCCAAGCATATTTGGGCAGGGGTGGGGGGAGAGAATTCCAAAAGGTTGAATATAAACAAGAAGAAATAGAGCAAATTGCAATCAGAAACAAGGTAAGAAGCCTGGATTGATTTGGGAGGCAAAGCAGTGATTATATCTTACAAAATAGTCCCCAGAAATGCTAATGGCTAGAACATGGGAAGGGTGGAGTATTGTTAAGGGCAGAGACTTGGGAAAATACAATCGTTTTATGATACGCAAATACATTTTAATTATCATTACTTCCTATCAGCTTTTCATTCCTCTATTCTTAATAATTTTGGTCTGTTTAAAGTCCAACTCAGCCCTTGGGCTTTTTCCATAATTTTGGTGTACCCCTACCTTTTTCTTAGAAGCAGACATGAGATTGCGGTCAGGGCTAGAAGCAGACTGCAGACACCTTGGCATCCAGAGACATAGCTAGGGTGAGGAGTGCGTGTCAACCATCTTGTCTGAGATGCACAGAGAATTTAGAATGTGCACAGATCTTTGGAAATATGATGGATTCCATGTTGATTATAATAAAGTTGAATACCTGGCTAAAGGGAGATGTAGGCTTAAAACTCAGGAGATGTGTTCAACAGAAGTAAAAGTTACTATTTCTTGAATATTTCCTATTATGCTCTTTCTCCCTTCTCTCCTTTTGTGCTTGCTTGAATTCTTCTTTAGGTACAGAAATTTGATAATGAATAAAGCCCAGAAAAAGCAGCATAAATCAAAGGAGTGAAGTTAATCTACATCATAATGAGCTTGCAGAATAAAACAGAAAAATTAGGTGGGCTGAATGGTGAGACAAATTTTTGAGAATTTGGAGATAAGAGTGGAAAATGGAGTGTTTTGGGGAGCAAATACTATCTGCTACAAGATCCCCAAAAGTGCAAAACTAGGGACATTATTTTAACCTGTGTTGTGTGTAGACAATGCTCTCAGCTTATGCAGTTCATTGAGAGGCTATTTAAATAACTGAACAATTTTAATTACCTTAGCTAATTGAATACATGTTTATTTTTTTAAATGTTTATTTCTTTATTTTTGAGAGAAAGAGAGAGAATGCATGTGTGAACAGAGGAGGGGCAGAGAGAGGGAGTGCATGGACAGTGCAGGGCTGGACGCAGGGCTCGATCTCACTAACCATGAGATCATGACCTGAGCTTAGATCAAGAGTCAGATCGGATGCTTAATGGACTGAGTCACCCACTTGGTCCTTGACTACATTTTTAAAAAATTTCAACACCTTTGTTAAACAAGTCTGCGTAGGGTCTTTATTTTATTGCATTTATTTTTATTTTAATGAATACATATTAAACATTCACATAAGCATATACAGCACTGGATTCTTTGTATGACCACTTTATGATAGGTGTTATTCTTGTGATTTTCATGCCCAATTTATTCTCATGTTACCACTGAAGAGTACTGCTTTAATTGTGAGCTATTAAGGAAGGACAAAAATAAATTAATACATCAGAACTGGACATAATATATAATGCTGCATTTGTGCCAGGTGAAGTACAAATGGGATTATAATGCCCTACATAAATAGAAGTTTTGCACTAGCTTGAAAAGAGAAAACTGGATGAGAAAATGAATTACTATACTTCCATAGTAGGATGATATTCACATTAAAGGGTTCACATCTTACCATCTTTACCATATGTATCTTTGAAGTATGGATACAACGGTGTGATCAAAACAACATACTCTACCATAGTAAGTCAGTGGTGCTAATTTCAAATATATTATTTTAAAGGTTTGTTTATAAGTTAATATTTTCTACTTTTTTAAGATATCAATTCATGTTTGAGTATGTTTAAGTAACACTTTCATTAACATAATTTCTATTAATATGAATGGAGAAAAAGAATTTTGCTTCTGCAAGTGGTCCACTTTTACTAAATTTGAAAAACACTTGAAAGCAAATAGCCATATGCAGAGTTCAGTGAAAAAGTGCTTTAAGAAGGGCACAGTCCACAGGAGACAGCTGGCAAGAAGTGGAGAAGACACCAGAGTAGTTCTTGAGTGAAGTAGAATATTCAAGAACTGTCTATCAAATCTATAGACATGTTTTTCATATCTAGGTTTTTGAATTTCAGATTTCTAAGAGTTTTAATTCAATAATATCCATTTATGTTTACACAATTTTTCTCATATCACAAATTTATTTAGCTCCCCCAAATAATTTTTGGTTTCTGTGCTGAAAAGTGACATGATAAATGTATTCTAATGTTGTTTGGCAACTGGAACATTTCAATTTAAACATTCATGGATCCATAATTTTAAATCACACCAAGAAACAAAGATTGTATTGCCACATAATCAATTCTTTTTGAGCCATTTCTATTTATTCTTGAAAACTATTTGCCTTCCTTTAACTCTTAATTAATTTGTCACTTGTCTGATGTGAATTTATGAGTAATTACAGCATTCAGATTTTTAGTCTGGTTGGAATTACAATAGCATTTTGTCTCTACCCATCCTGACTTATTTCTTGTCACTGTGCTTCCTCCTGTACAAACCAAGCTTGAGCCAAATTGAAACTGTTCCATTTTCTGAGTAGCATATGATCTCTCTAATCTCAAAAAATGACTTTCAAATGTTCACACCATTGAGTCCATCCCATCCAGCAGCCTTTTTCCAAGACTTAGATAGGATGCCAGATTCAGCAAATAGAAATACAAAGCACTCCTTTAAATGTGAATTGCAGATAAACAAGAAGTTGTTTGTTTTTACTATAAGAATAGCCCCTATATTGCATAGGACATACTTATAATAAAAAATTGTTTATTGTTTACCTGTAATTTCAAATTTTACTGGGTAGCCATATTTTATCTGGAAACCCTGTGGCTAGGAGGAGTCTCAATGCTATAGCTTTTAATTTTTTGTAAAGGATACCCTTTCCCTCTACCATGGCTGAAAAAAGAAAGAAAGAAAGAAAGAAATAGAACCATACAGAAAAGCAAGACAATGGCCTTAGACCTGGTCTGGCAGCCTTTGGTGTGACATCAAGTTCTTTCTCTCTGCTGATATACTGAATCCCTTTCTCAAATTAATTTCCTAGCCTGCACTGGCATGTTGCTCAATATTCTCTTCTAGATTCACAGTCTTCTAACCCACAGCTAGGCTCTTGTGGATGAGATCTGACTCATATCTGACATCCCCTCTGGAGTAGGCTTGGAAGGAGAGGAATCCATCTCAAACTCAGGTTCCTGGGATCAGGACTAGACATGGTAATGAGTGGGGCTCATCAGTATGGCAAAATGATAGCCAAAGTCCAAGTCCTGGGTGACACTGGACCTGCCAAGTGTCCATATGAAGCATAAAGTTCAAGAGAAGATGGAGAAAATAATGGGAGAAAAAAGTGAAGCATTAAACAATATAATCTGTAAGACGAGGCAGCAGGGAAAAGGAGAGTCTATGTGAAGTACTTAGAGTAAAACTCATTCTCAAAGAGAAAAAGTTAGGAAGGCCAAATGAGTCATGGCTTTGTACTATGTTAAAGATCACCACCATCTACAGGGTAACAGTTACCTATATTAAAATTACAGTGCCTAAGAAATCACAACAAGGGGCACCTGGGTGGCTCAGTTGGTTGAATGTCTGACTTTGGCTCAGGTCATGATCCAGCGGTTCATGAGTTTGAGCCTCACATTGGGCTTACTACCGTCAGAGTGGAGCCTGCTTCAGATCCTCTGCCTCCCTCTCTCTGCCCTCCCCACACTCGCACTCTTTCAAAAATAAATAAAACATAAAAAAAAAAGAAATCACAACCAGATTCTAACATAGTGTTCTTTATGCTTTCATTCAATATCCCTGTAAAAAATTTTATAAGCTGTGCACTTACTTCAATAACAAGACATCTATATAGTGATTCTAATCAACCAAATAGAAAAAAAATGGGGTGGAAAAGTCTTGGTGAAAGTGACTTCTGCTTCTTATAATGATAGACTGAAAATAACTAGTAAGTGTAAAATATATATGTATACATTACATATAAATATATATGTATATACATGTGACTATACATGTGTCTATCTACCTATCATCTATCTATCTCACTGGTTTGATAGCATTAGGAAATTAGGAAAGTAAGGAAAAATTTCCCAGACAAGATGTGGGAGAAAATAAACTCCAGAGATGTGCATTAACATTTGGGGCTACTTTTGCACTTGCGACACTTGCAAATTCTAGAGAACTATCTGAGAGGTGGAGAAGTTATTGAAGAATTCAAATGGCGAGGACAATAAAATGTGAAGTACCATATATTGGTTGAGAAACCAAAGAATTGTACTTGAGGATGAAAGGTGAACTTCAATTAATTAGCCAAGCTTCAAAAAGCCTACAGCCCTAGTGTTACCTTATCTGAGTGGCCCAGAAAAATCTGTTTTAAAAACTAGATTAAAGTGACCTTCACCCCCAAAGAAAGAAATAAATAAATACAGTCACCCCAGATTGCTTGCAACCCTGTGAGCTGTAGATGTAAATAAAAGTCCTCTCTCATAAAAGATGACATCATTTGTAGTAGAATATTAGTACTTTTCACTCATATTTTTAATTCTCTTTTAGACACAGGAAAAGATTGCACATTTCCACTTGAATTTGGGAGTAACCATGTGATTTTCCTGGGCAATGAAGTATTTAAAACCCAGTACAAAATTCTCCAATGTCTCTTGCTGGTCTTGTAAATATGGCCAAGAAGGATAAAATAAAGGAAAGAATCTCTCAGTGGGCAAAGCCAGAGATGGCAAAGAACATGGATTGGGGAAGCCTTCCCAGGGAAAAAGGGGCTGTTGCGAGATGCCTCAGTGGCTCAGTTGGTTAAACATCTGGCTCTTGATTTTGGCTCAGGTCATGATCTTATGGTTTGGTTTGTGAGTTCGAGCCCTGTGTCCAGCTCTGTGCTGACAGCACAGGATTTTCTGTCTCCCTCTCTCTCTGCTCCTCCCCCCCCCCCTTGCATGCTCTCTCTCATTGTCTCAAAAATAAATGAACACTTTTTGAAAAAGGGAAAAAGGGGCTGTTGAAATATATTCTCAAGATGATCAGCATCATTATGGCCCAGGGACTTCTGTAGGTCTCCCACTCTCCCTCTTTCAGAGTGAAAATGCTTGTTGCAGTCATCCTGTCTTTGTTCCACAATTATTTGTTGGTGTGGAGCAGACATTAAGAGCTGCCACATCTGGACATGATATAACAACAACTACACATCATACTCCACTGAGGAAACTACCATGCATCACCAAAAGGTCCTGGGTTTTCAGCTCAAACGATATTATTGCAGGGGGTCATTGAATCAATCACCTTTGGGGGAAGAGTGGGTATATTTGACATTCAGGAAAGACAGTGAGCCTAACATTTGGTGATGACAAGAGCAGTCTTTAGTAGAAATTAGTGCCTCTCTCCACTATTTCCAGTTTCCTTCTCCTTTTGGGCACATGGAGACTTTTATTTACTTTGACCACTAAAATGTTAGCAGAAGTGTTATGTGCATTTGCAGGTAAAATTATTTAAAATATAACTCTCTAATTTTCCTCCCATTTTGGCAAATTGCAGAAGCAGCTGTTAATATAAATATACCATAAGGGGAGCCTGGGCGGCTCTGTTGGTTAAGTGGCCGATTCTTGATTTTGGGTTGGATCACAATCCCAGGGTCGTGGGATCGTGTCCCACATTGGGCTCCACGCTGAGCATGGAGACTGCTTGGGATTCTGTCTCTCTCTCTCTCTCTCTCTTTTTCTTCTCCTCCCCCCTTCTATCCCATCCCCTGCTCTCTGTCTCTCATCCTCTGTCTAAAAAAAATAAATAAACAAGAAGAAAAAAAGAAAATACTATTAGATTAAAGAAAGTTGAAAGGCTAAAATGCTACATGTGAATAATTGTGACATGGAGAGTTCCGTAGTCCACCTTGTATGAGAAAAAAACAACTTCTTTTGTTAAGCCACTGAGATTTTAAAGCTCTTCCTACAACCTAACAAAGATTGACTGGTACTTTAACATAGACTGTAAATTATTTCTCAGTTCCCTTGTAAAGTAATATTTTTATAGCATCTATTTTTGTTTTGGTCATAGAAAGCCAGATAGGATAAAAGGAAAAGGTCCAAATTACCCACAGTCATCACTATGAGGCATTTTTTTCATCTTGTTAACTTTTTAGTTTCTGTAGCCTACAGTGGGACAAGTCAATGTTTATAGGTAAATAAAAGGCATAAAAGAAAAACTCACAGAGGCTAATGAAATATTATTGTTAATTAATAGCCACAGATACAAAATATAATAAATTGTAATAGTTAACCATTCCTTCAAAGATTTAGAGTATTATGAAACTCAAGAACTATCCTTCACCCTGTCTGTTTTTCTTTGAAGGGAGCTGGCTCACGTTTATTTTCCGTTTACCAATAAACCAGTTGGGTTATAGTTTGAGCGATTTTTTTTTTAACATTCATAATTTATCTTATCAATATTTTGTCTCTCCATGGGTGCTTTCCACATCAAATAATCAGCCTTGACAATATATTAGAGTAGCACAAACATGTGGTGGTTTGATGGGACCAAATTCACTTGACTTTGGAGCTTCCTAGCACTGCAATTACAGCATCAAGTGCAGGTTAGGACTTTAGAAGGTACATTGCACTAGTCAGTCAATTTTTCCTGAGCCTCTCCAGTGACTTCCCATTAAACACTAATCTTTGAGGGTTAAATATTCTTTCTGCATTTTAGAACAATGCCTTTAAGTTATATATTCTAAATATATATCTTTTACTGCTAAACCTATTTAAAGGGGCTTTACTTAATCTGAAGATGCATTTAGTTTATCTAATAAGGGGATGCTTATTGAGTAAGAGTCTTGTATCTGACACTGCAGCAAGAACACAGGGGGAGAAATGAGTTGCTATGTTGTGCTGGAAGGGTTCTTAAGGAAAGATGATACCTCTGGCCACATGTTCCTTCAGCCACATCTTACAAACAGCTGCTTGTACAGTTTTTCTGGAGAGGAATGAACAATTTTTGCATCCTGATGTGCTTTCAGCCAGACAGACATCTCATATGCAGACTGAGGCATATAGATGTGTATGAAAGTTCCATGCATATTCTTGAAAACTGCCTAGGACCTTATGTTTCTGACCTGTCCTTAATCTTGCTCCATCCCCATTTGACTCTAAACTCCTGGCTCCACAGGCCGTGTCTGATCCCACCTCTGGCAATTTAGACTTGGTGTCTATAATTGGTCTCACTGGGGTTAGCTTCTCAGCTTTGTCTAAAAGATTTTGGTCTAAATTCTGATTTTCTCCTTGGCAGATTGCCTCAGATAGTATAGCCCATCCTAATCCTAGCCTCTCATGACTTGGCCGACACCCTTGCCAAACTGGCCCTGGGACTGTAATGGAACATTCCACCTCTTTCAGAAATCATGATTATTGCTCTGTATTCATTTCTCCTTCTGCCCTTCTGTGTGTTCCATATAGGTAAACAAAGCTTCGTGTAGCTAGGAAAATGCAGTAAAAATAGTGTGTAATAGCTTTAATGAAAAGCTAGTTGGAAAAGTAAAGCTTGAAGTTTATTTGGCTATTGAAAACACAGAGCTCATAAACATCAATTGAGATGACAGCATTCTCGTTTCATGTTGCGTTGCATTTTTTTATGATATGGAACAAAGTCTCACTTTTTCCAAACAAAGGAAATCACCAGGAGTCTATGCACTTGGTAGAGACTTAGCTAAGCACATTCAGTTACATTATTACAGGAAGAAAAGTGAGCCTACTGTTTTTGACAGGGAGCTGGCCATTTTTTTTCTTTTTTTTTTTTTAATGTTTATTTATTATTGGAGGAGAGAGGGAGAGAGAGAGACAGAGCACCAGCGGAGGAGGGGCAGAGAAAGAGGGAAACACAGAATCTGAAGCAGGCTCCTGGCTCCTAGCTCTCTGCACAGAGCTCGACATAGGGCTCGAACCCACAGACCACAAGATCATGACCTGAGCCAGTCAGATGCTTAACCGACTGAGCCACCCAGGTACCCCGAGCTGGCCCTTTTCTGAGGCCACAGGTACTTTTACGTAGGCACCTGTTTTAAGAGCCAGCAAATTGGCTAGCAATGATTAACCTGCCCTTTTCTATCAAAGTGCTTAGAATAAGATGGCAATTATGAACAGAAGAGTTAACACACATTTCAGATCTTTTATTAACCACATGCAACATCACCAAATATAAAAAATGGTCATTCAAAAACCATTTCTCTCCTCTCTTTGCATCAATAGGTTTTAGGTTTAAGAGCTTCCGACTTACTGCCTACACGAGATTTCTACCTATATTGATTTTCACCATAGCCCGTCAAGCTAGAGTAGTCGATCCTTTGTATTCATTTAAAAATGGGGACACAGGGCAAGATGTCGGAGAAGTAGGGAGCTCTGTAATCTTCGCCCGCCCGCATCTATTGAACTGAGAAGGACTGAAAGGACAATACTCTGATTTTCAAATGGGGGAAGAGAAGAAACAGACTCCAGAAAGAAGACAACCTCAAAGATGCCTGAGTGAGTGATTGTGAACTGGGAAATTGGAGGCCGGGCCGGGCCCCAGAAGTGCAGGGGGTGGGAGCCCCAACCCAACACAAGGAGAATGCGCTGTGCCCCGGAGAGACAAGGGGAAGAGAAAGAGAGACTGAAAACGCTCATAGAACTGCCTCTAAAGAAGAGATAAAAAAAACTCGCCCCAGGACGGAGAGAGACATTGTCTCCCCATATATAACCACTGGGCGCAGGAAGAGAAATCCATCCCATCTGGCTGGGGAATTCTTCCTTGGGCGCAGCAGCGGCAGTGGCCATTCCAGGCGGCACCGGGAAAGGCGGCCCCCACCACCTGCGTGATCCTGGCTGGGAGGCTGGTTGCCAGCAGTAGTGCATCTCATCTCTGGTGGCAGGGTTGAACTGCACGGACTAGGATTTGGAAGTGAGGCGGAGCTTGGAGAATACAGTTTGGCTCGCCCACGGCATAGGGAGATTGGACTCAGAAGAGCGGCTTGCAACGCTTGGTTCGAGCAGAGCTTGAAGCGCCGCCATTCTTCTCCCCACAACCACCAAGGCGGGGCCTTGGAGAGCAGCCCCCGAGACCTGACCTACCTACACGAAACCACGCTCATCCGCACAAGAAAGTTGCCTTTTTTTCCCTCCATTTTTAGTTTCTTCTCCTTTTTTTTTCTCATGGCATCCAGATATATTTCCCTTATCTCATTCATCTCTCTCCTCTCGGCTGGATATGCACTTTTAGACTGTCCATAGTATTTTGCTGTCTCTGTCCCCCACTTGTTTCTTTTTTTCTTCTTTCTTTTCTTTTTTTCTTTCTTTTCCTTCCTTTCCTTTTTTTCTTTACTTCCTTTCCCCTTTTGGTTTGTTTGTTTGTTTGATTTGTCTGTGCGTTTGCATACTTTTGCTCCCTGTGTGTTAGTCTGTTTTCCTTTTCAGGGCTACATCAAGAAACAAGCCAAAGTACACATGGTGGAAAGTCCTGATTATCACTGACTAGGGAAGTAAAATAATCAAAAGCACAACAAGAGAAACCAAGAGACACCATTAAAAGAACACTTTCTGAAACGACAGGCCCTGGACAGTCAATAAGCCTCCTTCAATAGAGCAATACTAATAGGTGCACAGTGCATAACGAGCTTTTAAAACTGACAAGAGACAGAAAGCTAGCCAAAATGACGGAACGGAAGAACTCTCCTCTAAAGAAACTCCAAGAAAAAGTCACAGCCACAGACCTGCTCAAAACGGATTTAAGCAACATAACTGAACAAGAATTCAGAACAATTGTCATAAAATTAATCGCTGGACTTGAAAAAAACATCAAAGAAGCTATTGATACACAGACTAGGGATCTTCAAAATAGCTGTGATGATTTAAAAAAAGGCTATAAATGAGGTGCATAATAAAATGGAGAGGCAGAGAGGAGAATAGGTGAATTAGAAGACACAGTTATAGCAAAAGAGGAAGCTGAGAAAAAGAGAGAGAAATTGACACAGGAGCATGAAAAGAGAATTCGAGACCTGAGTGATACAATCAAACGGAACAATATCCGTATCATAGGAATTCCTGAAGATGAAGAAAGAGAAAAAGGTCCTGAAGGAGTGCTTGATCAAATTATAGCTGAGAACTTCCCAAATTTGGGGAAAGAAATAGACTTTGAAATCCAAGAGGTGCAAAGAACCCTCTAAGATGTAACTTGAGTCGACCTTCAACTCGACATATCATAGTGAAACTGGCAAAATATAAAGACAAAGAGAGAATTCTGAAAGCAGCTAGGGATAAAAGGAACCTAACATACAAAGGGAAA
>CM053567.1:112704816-112722446 GCA_028646485.1 Cryptoprocta ferox | reverse complement strand
GACTTCAGGAACCTAACTCAAGCTCACCAAACTAGAAAAATCTCGGAAAGATGATTTTGTAGCTGTCGATGGAACCAGAGATTCTTATCTGGAGGGAGAATGGGTTTTTCTGCAAATGCTGCCATTGACTCAAAATCATCTGACTCTGCATAATCGACAGATAATTATATAATCACAAGGGTTTTCTACTTTGCTCTAAGTGGTTCACATTCACAAATGTATTAAATTTTGCCACAGTTCTGTGAGGCAGTACCTCTTTTATACAGATGTTGGAAGTGAGACTGTAGGGATTACATATCCTGCTTATGGTTTTATGATTCGTAAATCAGAGGCAAGGAAACTCAGATCTACCTGACTTGAAAACTCATGTCCTCACCAATCTTCTAGGTTTCTTCAAAAACCTTTTGTTGGTGAACTTCAAAAACCAGAAGTTCACCAACAAAAACATAAGTACGTTCAGTTTAAAAAGAAAAGATATTTAAAAAAAAACAAATGCGTTTCTTTGTGGAATAACTGTCTCTCTCTCTCTCTCTCTCACTCTTTTTCTCTCTTTCACACATACACACACACACACACACACACAATCAGATAGCATAGGATATCATAATATTCATTCAGAATGGGTCGAAAAAAGGAGAAGATGGAAAATTAACTGTAAGCTGTGAGAAAACAAGAGATAGGGGGTCTAAGTTTTCAGCTCTTTTATTGTCCCTGGACTTGTTGTCGTGTTAAGATGACAGAAAGGGTCACAAATGTGTTTCTAACTGCAATGAAGTTATGTTTCTTGAATATTTTTCTCATAACACATTTTCTAATAGCATCATTTATCAAGCAATTACAAAGTATGTGAACTATTCATAACATGTATTCATATTTTCTTTCCCAGAACAAATCTCAGAACAAGATTCTCTCCGGGGAAAGAAAAATGAAAAATGGATTATGCAGGTTTCTGTGTCTCTCTATGAAATTATTTGACCTTTGCAGGAAGAAATGTAATTCATTATATAAGAAGGATTTATTAAGTTGCTACTGTTTTCAAACCACTTTACTAAATCATAATCTAAAAAAAAAAAGGAAAAGAAAAAGAAGAAGATAGGTTTCTGGCCTTTAGTAAATATACAATCTTGTTCAAATGCCAATACAAAGGAATCATCTGACTATAAAAGCCATGAAGGAAACATTACTTTTCCATCCACCAGTGTTCTTGATCCTCTGCCCAGTCATTCCTTCCTCCAGTAAGCTTAACAACACCTTTTACCAAAAAATGTGATATAATGTCCTTGTATGTCAGTACAGAGCATCTGGATACCTCTTCCCTTCTTGATTTTTGGACAAATACACAGAAGCTCAATTTTTAGAAAACATTCATGGCTTCTGATATTCCATCCAACTTCTTTGTGAGCGCTTATTCTTTACCAGGTATTTCTCTAGGGAATTTTACTTCCATTATCCTATTTACTTCCCTAGTGTCTTGATGTTAATATAGTCACTTCCATCTTACAAATAAGGAGATGAATAATCAGCAATGAAAAATAAATTGTCCAAGGTCATGCCACGGGTTCATGGCAAACTAAGATTTATACTTAGGGTTTTCAAAAAATTGGCTTCAGTGTTCTTCTCATTGCACTGCTATGTACTCAGGACACATGGTGGGTCTCATGCCCACAGTTTGGGTCCCCCGGGAAGCAGATTCCAAGATGGAAATTAGTGCACAGGAAGATAGTGGGGAGGGCTCTCGGGATCAACATAATCAGTAGAGAAGAAAACAGAGGAGAGTGGAGCTGTGAGGAAATCACAAGACCTCAGAAAACAAAACATGGAGCTTGCACATTGACAAAGTATTGGATGTGCAGTGCCTCAGAAAGAGGCTTCAACTTAGGGAAAGTGGCTCTGCAGTGAGGCAATTTCTAGAGAGGGCTAACAGTTGAGAGGTGTCAATCACATTCTCAGCAGCCAGAAGAAGATCCCTTAGTCTTGAATAAGGGATTTGGAAAAGAATAGCATTCACACCTTTAAAACTTGATGGGTCACACTGCCAACTAAATAAACAAGAATAAAATGAAAGTGAGAAAATGTGGTCAAGTGTTTGGTTAGAGACACAGAGTGGCCAAGGCTCATCTACAATTGACACTATTTTCAAAAACATTATTTTCATTCCTTCTCCATAACAGAAACATTAAAAGAAGAAGGATTTCATTTTAGGTTTTGTAACCAGTTACCTAGAACCTAGATTTCACCCTGTAGAAAAGGTTCCCACTGAGTTTCAAGAGTTCCCTTTTCCAACAAATTTTATAATCCAAGCACAAAATAGTATATTAAGAAGAAGTCCAAACTTGTGATCTGTATAATAGATTGAGCTAACATAGTACTCTTTCACTCAAATTATAAAAGATGCTAGATATTACCCAATGAAAATGAAAACACTAATTCAAAAAAGATACATGCAGTCTTGTTAATTGCAGCATTATTTACAATAGCCAAGATGTGGAAGCAATCCAAGTGTCCACTGATAAATGAATGGATAAAGAAGATGTGGTGTATATACACAATGGAATATTACTCAACCATAAAAAGAATGAAATCTTTCCATTTGGAACAATATGGATAAACCTAGAGGGTATTATGTTAAGTGAAATAAGACAGTCAGAGAAAAACAAATACCATATGATTTCACTTGTATGTGGAATATGGAAAACAAAGGAAATGAACAAACAAGAAAAATGGATTTATAATTACAGAGAACAAACTGGTTGCCTGAGGGGAGGGGGATGGGTGAAATAGATATAGGAGATTGAGAGGTACAAACTTCCAGTTATAAAATAAATAAGTCATGGGGATGAAAAGTGGAGCATAGGGAATATAGTCAATAATACTGTAATAATGTTTGGTGACTACACTTCCCGTGGTGAGCATTGGGTCATCTACAGATTTGTCAAATCACTATGCTGTATACCTGAAATTAATATAACATTGCATGTTCATTATACTTAAATAAAAAAATAGAAGTTAGTTCTCTTTTTTCAATGTTTATTCATTTTTGAGAGAAAGAGTGAAACTGAGTGTGAGTGGGAGACGGGCACAGAGAAAGGGAGACACAGAATCTGAAGCAGGTTCCGGGCTCTGAGCTGTTAGCATAAAGCCCAACATGGGGCCCGAACCATGAATTGTGAGATCATGACCTAAGCCGAAGTCGGACACTTAACCAACTGAGCCACCCAGGCACCCCAGAAGTTAATTCTTTTTTAAGTGACATGAAAATGTTAGATAAATTATAGTAAAACATTTTAAAATATATTCAAAGTTAAGAAAACTTCTCAGTGCTAGAAATAAAGAACTTAAAACCAGATCAATAAGGAAGAACAATGTGTCTCCTTTCCTCCATGCGGGTATCAGAACCTCGTATATGTCTAACAGGCTGAAGGTCATGCCTTGTGGATACAGGAATTACAGCCACAAGCCCAGTGCAAAGTGCTGTTTCTTAGCTCTTAACATAAAGTCATGAACCAAGAAGGGTTTACCCATTATTGAAAAGGAGATTACAAAATCCTTACCACTGTGCTAAAGGACTTGGCATAGAAGCCAGCTATTACAGGCAGTGGGTGGGATAAGGGAGTTGAGAAATCTGAAATCCAATCCTTCAGTGCATAAGGCTAGGAAATCCCAGTTAGGGAAATTAACACAAAATGATTTCAGTACTGGCAAAACATGGAGCTCATGCAGAGACAACCATGAAACTATCCCACAGAGATAGCTTCATATGAGGCATGCAGGTCTTCCAGACAAACAATTTCTTCAAAAGATGAGTTCACAAACTTACAAAAAAAAAAGGTATTGCCTCAAAGTATAACCATAAATGCAATCAATACACTGGAGAATTTATGCCATAGAAACAACAAATAATAGAAAATGTGGAAGAATCCTAAAATATGTATGTTTAAAAGTGGTCAAGTAGATAACAACTGTAACAGAAATCTAAAGCAAGAATAAGATAAAGTTGGAAATGAACACACAGGCTTTAGTTAAATGAAACGAAAAGGGAAATCTTGGAATGAAAATATGGAAATCAAAATTAAGAAAAGCAACTGAAATTTCTGTTAAAAGCTTACTAGGTACAGAAAGAGGAATTAGTGAATTAGAAGACAGATTTGCATCATTTTGGATGCAGCACAGAAGGATCAAGAGATAGAAAATAGTAAAGGGAAGTTAATAGACAAGGACAGTGGGAGATGTTCCAACATACATCTTCATTCCAGAAGAAGAAACAGAGAATATGTGTGAGAAGCAGTGTACGAAAACATAAACTTTTTTAGGTAGGAACACTGAAGCACTCATAAAGTCCTAAGCAGAATTAAATTAAAAAAAGAAGACAAAATCCATATTTAGCATCACTGCAGTGGAAGTGTAAAACCAGCACAGGTGACAGGTACCTACGGGGCCCTTGTACACATGATCGCCGGTGTTTAAAGAGTCTGATGCAGGAAAAGAAAATGAATTTGTCTCGTCACAGTGTTTCAGACAAAATTGCTCCTTCTTAAAAAAAAAAAAAACCACTCTTGTAAAGCTTGGCATGCAACAATCTTCAAAATATGAATTATTGGTCTCTATTCCTAAGTATTTACTATAATGCTCTAGTTCACATATCACCCTCCCAATGGAGGAGGATGCACTGGGGCTCCCTTGGGGTCATTTGACCCAGATGTATATTTCGTGGCAGCTAACAAAGGCAGCCATTCTTGGCTTTCTCACTTTTTGCTGGAAGGCTTCCTCCATTTCATACAGAAATCATCTAATATATAACCATATTAAACTGTAATTCTCTGACAAGCAGTTGAATACATGATGTGCATCTTCTTACATTTCATTGATGATATTCATGATATATTTTGTATATGTTCATCATTTTAAATTGTTTTTTAAATGTTTATTTTTGATAGAGAGAGAGAGACAGAAGGAGAGAGAGAGAGATAGAGAGAGAGAGAGAGAGAGCATAAGTGGGGGAGGGACAGAGAGAGAGAGGGAGGCACAGAATCTGAAGCAGGCTCCAGGCTCTGAGCTGTCGGCACAGAGCCCGACGCAGGGCTCGAACCCACGAACAGGGAGATCATGACCTGAGCCGAAGTCGGATGCTTAACCGACTGAGCCACCCAGGTGCCTCCCCATCCTTTTAAAATTGTACCGACCTTCTGGTAACAAACGACAGTCTCCAAAAAAAGCTGAATATTCTATTTGATGAAATTCCTAAAGATCTCAACTTTTCAGTAGATGCGAAACAGGGAATTGCTCCTCCCAATCCATTTCATATTATTTTACTCCTATTAGACCCTTATCAAAGCAGTGCTAATATTCTTTAAGATGGAGTAGTTTGACAGTGTAAAGCACTATCGCTTTTTAATTATCAGGGTGCAAATAAAGACTCTTTTAATGAAAAGATTTTTCCCAGCAGAAGTAATGAATAAACAGCTCAGCAATTTCTTTAACTTTCCCTAAATTGTCTAAATATGAAAAATTTCAACTCCGTTATCTCAGAGGTAACTGAATGAGGCTGAGCCAAAACCAGATAGCTTCTAAAAATCTTTATACTCTATTGTCTACCGTAGAGGCACAAATTGCCCTTCATTATCTCAACATGTTTCTTACTTGTCAGAGTGCAGCATTTCTTTGTATTTTAACATTTAAGATGCATTCATTCATTTCAAAGCCCAGAAATCCTGATTGTTTTTTACTCCCGTCTTATTCACACACTGGTTTACTCTACAAGAGCAGTCTCAAAAGTGATGTATACATAACGGAGCCTGTGTGGCTCAGCTGGTTGAACATCTGACTTCGGCACAGGTCATGATCTCCTAGTTCGTGAGTTTGAGACCCGCATGGGGCTCGCTGCTGTTGGTAGAGTCCACTTCGGGTCCTCTGTCCCCACTCTCTCTGCCCGTCCCCCACTTGCACTTTTTCTCTCTCTCTCTCTCTCTCAAAAATAAAAATAAAAACATTAAAAAAGTGATGTGGTACACAAAATGATACTTGAAGTGCAAAATTAAAATATTAGGATTTTATTTATATTTAGTTTTATTTTAAAAAATAACAATAGTACATTTAGTATGACACAGGCCTTTCATATAGTCTAGAAGACAGCATCAAGGGTAGCAGTGCCATGAGTACCCAATCCAGTAATTTATAAATATCCATTTAACTATAACAAAAAAGCTTTAAATACATATTTTGGGCTTTCTTGTTTATTAGCAAAGCATAAAGTCATTATATCTTTGAGGAACGTCTTTCTGCTGTGGCAAAAATTACCAAAACAATATAAATAAATCAATATGCTGATAAATCAATGTGCATTCCACTGTTGGCACATACTGTTTGAAGATATAGAGAAAGATGGTTAAAGGCATAAAGAAACAGATGTTTCTACTATGCTTGGCTTATTGTATTTGTTAGATTCTCTTTCCATAAAAAAATACACAAATTTGTGAGACTTTAAAGGACAGATGTACTGCACAGGATATTTTCTTGAATCTGCGTGTCATCCTTGCACAGGAGCCATGCTAATCTTCTCTGTATTGTTCCAATTTTAGTATATGTGGTGCCGAAGCGAGCACAGAGGACATTTTCTTAATAGTAAATGTGTTATAACACTATCATTTGTGGAACAACAAAAAAATGCTATATAAATTAACCCCTGCTATAATCAGCACTTTGGTGTTCTAAGAAGTCTAGGAAAAGGTCACAGAAATGGCCAAACATCTGCAATTCAACCACTGCATCTTTGGAGAGCAAGCCATTACAATAAATAAATGAAGCCAAAAATGCACAAAGCACTATAATTTCATCAGGTTAAGTTTGTGTGTTTGTTTGTCTTTTTGTTGGCTTTCAATGGGATCTTTAAATAAAAAAATATCTTTATACTATATGTAATAAAATGCGTACTGACTGAGAAAATCCTTCTACAGAGAGGTTTACTGTCATCATGTGACAAAGCACACATCAGACTCACAGAACTTCAAAACAGCTTCCATATATTTTACCTTTGCTTCCCTTCTATGAACAGAGAGACTGTTGTAATGCAGATATTGAAAACAAACACGTGTAACCTGTCTTTCATAGGTAAAGGTGACATTTTTACAAGGATTAGGGAAGTAGCTGTATTAAGAAAGGAAACTGAGCTCTAGAGAGAACATTTTAAATGGATATTTAAAATTTTTTTAATGTTTATTTATTTTTTGAGAGAGAGAGAGAGAGAGCGAGCCTGTGTGAGCAGGGGAGGGGCAGAGAGAGAGAGAGACAGAGAGAGACAGAGAGAGACAGAGAGAGACATAGACTCCAAAGCAGGCTCCAGGCTCCCAGCTGTCAGCACAGAGCCCCACATGGGGCTCGAACTCACAGACCACGAGATCATGACCTGAGCTGAAGTCACATACTTAACTGACTGAGCCACCTAGGCATCCCTGAAATGGATATTTGAAGTTATTTCCCTCATTATTTCTTTTGCTGAAAATAATGAGCATCAGATTAAAAAAAAAAGCCATCTAAACTTTAAAAACCTGTTATTGAAGTTTTGAAAGGTTTGAATTCATTTGTTAAAAAATTGTAAATGCAACATTTCTTCCAATTAACTTGCAAGAACAATTGATTTGCATCTGGGAGATGGAAATTTACTATAAGAAGTGTTATAAAATGACAAAATTTCACAAAAACATAACAAAATGAAAAAGAAAATTCTGAGTGAAAGCTATTGATTTAGTAAACAAAATCAGTATATATCAATTCTCTTTGCACTTACACTTTTATTCTTCAATACCATTTTTAGCTATGAAAGCCAATGGAATAATTTTAATCATTTCATAATTTAATTTTTTTAATGCTTATTTATTTTTGAGAGGAGGGGAGGGACAGAGAGTGAGAGGGAGACACAGAATCCAAACCAGGCCCAGGCTCTGAGCTGTCAGCACAGAGCCCCACACGCAGGGCTCAAACTCACAGACCCTGAGATCATGACCTGGGTCAAAGTCCAACACATAACCCACCAAGCCACCCAGGTGACCCTAATCATTTAAATTTTAAATAAACTAAACCAACGAATCACTTGTGTATATCACAATGAGTTAAACCAATTTTTTAATAGTTAAAGCTATTCATTCACATTGCCTTCAAAATACTGGTTTGGGCACTGTTAAAATATTTATTTAAATATTTAAATTATTATTTAAAAATTATTGTTTTATTCCATCTTTATATTTGAAATGCAATTTGATCTTTTTATAATATATAAACTAGTCCTTGTATATAATAGATAAATATCCATACATTCTAAGTAAGACCTTAAAAGTATTTCCTGATAAAAGTGAAATCCAAAAAGATTGGCCACGACTTCTGACTTTCCTTACCCACTAGAGGCCTCTGCTGCAAGTTCCTTTTTGAACATTTGTGCTCTTGACCAGCAGATAGCAATGTCTGGGAGTGTGGCTGCATTTTTCCTCTGGGCAGAATGGAAATCTTACCTCACACAACACGAAATCTCTGCTGGTTTTAGAAATGCCAGACTGGAGTCTGTTCCCTTGGCAAACAAACAAACAAACAAACAAAAAACAAGGTAGAGCCTATTTTCATTGGGCAAAGATGACAAACTTGCAGGGCATTTTTGCACTCATATTTATTAAACGGGTTTTCAAGAAAAACGGAAGTTTCATTGGGCTGCTAGAGATGCTGAGGGAAAGTGAACACTAAAACATCTTGCCATGTGGTGGGCTTGGGGCAATACAATGAGTATGTGCTGTAGAGCAAGAGATACCAGGTTTCCAATCCTCTTAGACCTTGTGTTCAATACCTCAGACAACCACGCTGTAAAATATGCATAATTATGCCCCATTCACAGGATTATTACCAGGATTACACAGAAAGACATAAAGTATCAGTCATTCCGAAGCCCTTTGTACACTGAATTTATGAAACTAGAAGCACCATCAAAATAAAGATTGATGAAGAAAAGGTTTTTTTTAACCAAGGGCACTTCCGGAATGAAAATGAATTACTTCAATGAGAATGTATTCAGAACCTAGGCATCTCTATCTCCCTCTCTTTATCTCTCTTTCTCATCTACCTATCTATGTACACACACAGCCTTTCAACAATATAATCCACGTGGAATACACAACACATATTTAAAGTGTACAATCTGCTGGCTTTGGAAGTATGTATACACTCACAAAACCATCACTACAGTAAACTTGAGCATATCTATCACCCTCAAGCCCATGTGTAATACCTCCTTCCTGTCCCCTTGGTATCACCAGACAACTATTGATTCACTTTTTGTCACTCTAGTTTGTGTTTTTAGTATTTTGTGTAAGTGGAATATACAATAGGTACCCTTTTTTATCTGGCTTGTTTTGCTCAGCGTGGCTGTTTGGAGTTTCATGCATGCTGTCGTCCGTTCTTTTTCATTCCCAGCAGTACTCAGTCGGATGGTTATACTGTCATTTGTTTACCTCTGGTGTTCATTTGGATTGTTTCCAAATTGGGGCTATTACAATAAAGCTGTTGTGAACAGATTTATTCAAGCATTTGTGTGGATGCTTTCATGTTGCTTAGAACAAAATGGATTGGTGTTAAATGGTTAAGTCAGATGGTAGGTATATGTTTATTTTTTAAGAAACTACGCAATGTTTTCCGAAGTGGCTGTACCATTTTCCATCCATGAGTGAGGCCTGCTCACATTCAAGTTTTAGACATTTTAGATTTTTAATTTTAGACATTGTCACTTTAATTTCTTTGTATTTCTCTACTATTACTGATGTTGGGCAGATTTTTATAGATTTATTTGCTATCGATGAATCTTCTTGGGTGAAGTGTCTATTCAAATCTACCGTAAGTTCTTTCTTGGGTTGTTTGATTTCTTTATTGTGAGCTTTATGTGTTCTTAATATATTCCGGTTCAAATCCTTTATCACATGTGAGATTTACAAATCTTTTCTTGAAGTCTGTGACTTACTTTTTTTCATCCACTTAATAGTGTTTTTCCAAAAGTAATAGTTCTTAATTTTGATGATGTCTGATTTATTGGCTTTTTTTTTAAAGAATTATGATTTGGACATTGTATCTAAGAAACCTGTGTCAAACCCATGGTCACAATGATTTTCCTCCTATGTTTTCCACCAGATATTTTTTTAGTTTTAGGATTTATATTTAAATTTATGATCCATTTTGAGTTAGTTTTTATATCTTATGTGATGGAAGAATTGAAGGTTTGTTTCTTATTTGGCATATGAATATCCAATTTTTCCAGAATCATTTGCTGAAAAGACTAACTTTTCCCCATAGAAATATCTTTGTACCTTATTGAAATCAATTGAGTGCATATGTGTGGGTCTATTTCTGGACTCTCCATTCTGTTCCAATGACCTATTTGTCTATCTTCACAAAAATGGCACATTGTCTTGATTATGACAGCATTATAATAAGTCTTGGAATCCAATATTGTAAGTCTTCCAACTTTATCCTTTTGAAATTGTCCGGCTATTCTAGCTGTTTGCATTTCTGTATGAATTTTAGAATCAGATTCTAGAAGGGCATTATACAAATATTGTTCTGATATTTCAATTGTGATTGCATTGAATCTGTAGATTGCTTTGAGGGGGACTGACATTTTAATACTGAGTCTTGGGATCCAGGAACACAATACATCTCTCTTTTTATTTAAGACTGCATTCATTTCTCTCAATTTTTTAAAATAGTTTTTGCTATAAAGAGCATACACATCTTTTGTCATATTCATGCCTAAGTATTTCATACTTTTTAAAAAAAGTTTTAACATTTATGCATTTTTGAGAGACAGAGAGAGACAGAGTGTGAGCAGGGTAGGGGCAGAGAGAAAGGGAGGCAAAGAATCTGAAGCAGCCTCCAGGCTCTGTGCCGACAGCCCAACATGGGGCTTGACGCCACTAACCATGAGGTCATGCCCTGAGCTTAAGTCGGATGCTTAACCAGCTGAGCCACCCAGGCACCCCTTCATATTTTAATGCTACTATAAATGATGTGTTTTAAGCTTCTAATTTCTGATTGTTTATAGCTAATGTATATGGAAACACATTTGACTTTTGAATATTCATCTTGTATCATGGAAAATTACTGAATTTGTTTTTGGCTTTAGTAGATTTTTTTTGTAGATTCCATTGGATTTTCTACATTGAGAATTATGAAGTCTGTGACAAAAGCTAATTTTGTTTTCTCAAATCTAATATGAATGTCTTTCACTTCTTTTACTTGCCTTATTGGCTTGAACCTCCAGTGAAATGTTGTGTAAAAGAAACGAGAACAGACATCCTTGAAAAGAAATACTCAGCAGCAGTCTTTTGCTCATAAGTATGTTAGATATAGATTTTTCTTAAGCTATCCTTTATAAAATGGAGGAATTTCCCTTCTATTATTAACTTGGTGAGATTGTGGATTCTAATAACTGCTTTCCCTGAATCTACTGAGTTCTTGGTGTGTGTGTGTGTGTGTGTGTGTGTGTGTGTGTGTGTGTGTTAGTATGGTGAGTTTCATTGATTTTCGAATGTTAAACTAACCTTGCATTTCTGGGATAAACTTCCCTTAATTATAATGTATTATCTCTCACTTTTAAATATTGTTGGATTTGATTTAGCAAACTTTTGTTAAGAATATTTGCATCTTTTGAAATATAGTGTTTTACTCTTCTTGCAATGCATTTTTCTGGCCCATATATCAAAATACTTCAGGCTCCATAGAATGAGTTAGAAAATTATTTCCTCTTAAATTTTCTAGCAGAAGGTGTATAAAATCAGCATTATTTCTTCCTTAAATGTTTGGTAGAGTTCATCATCGAAGACTCTTGGTCTGGGATTTTCCTTATGTAAAAGTTTTTAACTTAAATTTAAAATTATTAAATAGACACAGGGACATTTGTATTACATATCTATTTTTCAGCAAGCCTTGGTAGTTCATATCTTTTAAGGAATTTATCCATTTTATATAAGTTGTAGAATATATTGACATAAAGATGTGCATTTGATTCCTTATCTTCTATCAAATATCTGTAAAACGTGTATGATGTCACTTCTCTCATTCATGATATTGGTGATTCTCATATTCTTTGTTTTCTCATTTGTCTGATTATTTTGGCTACAGGTTTATAGATTTTATGGATCTTCTCAAAGAGCCAGATTTTCATTTCATTGATTTTCTCTGTTGTCTGTTTTCTATTTCATTGGTTTCTTCTGTGATTTTTATTATTTACTTTTTCCACTTACTTTGAGTTTCCTTTGCTCTTTCCTCACTACTTTCTTAAGATGGAAACAAGGTTATTTGAGAACTTTTTTTTTAAATATAGGCATTCTATAAATTTCCTACTGAGTAATGTAGCATTGCAATATATTGATATCCTGTGTTTTAATTTTCATTTCATTTCACTCAAAATGCTCTAATTTCCACTTTATATTTGGGGGGGTTGCTATCTTTCTATTACTGATTTCTTTTTTTCTTTTTCTGTACAAAAGCGTGGTTTTATTATAGCACAGGCACAAGACCTGCGCTATAAAGAGCCACACTGGGATTGTGACAAGTGACTTATTATATACTCTTAGTTAGTGAGGGTGAAGGATAGTGAGTGTAAGTCTTTAAAGAATTTGTACATGTGAAAAGCAACATCTCTAGGACTTTGGAGGGCTAGCTATTAAGATAAGATTGTTTTTAGTCTTTAATGAAACATCAATGGTAAGGCAGTCCTGAGTTCCCTGAAAAATGTCATGGTCTGCATGTCTCAGGAATTTATCAGTGGGCTGCAAGTTGGAAAGAGACTTAATTTTAGACAAGACACTTTATATGACTTGAATGCTTTTAACTCCATTAAGACTTTCTTATGACCCAAATATGACCTATCATAGTAAATATTATTCTCTGTACACTTGGAAAGAATATATATTCTGTCATTGTTGAGTGGAGTGTTCTATAAATATCAGTTAGGTCAAGTAGGTTGACAGTGTTATTTAAGTCTCCCATATCTTTACTGATTTTATGTCCACTGATTCTATCAATTATTGAAAGAGAGATATAGAAATCTCTGAGTATCATTGTGAATGTATCCTTATTTCTATTTGCAATTCTCCCAGATACTGCTTGATAGATTTTAAAACTCTTGTATTAGATGTATAAACACTTAAGACTATGAAGTCTTCTTAATGAATTGACTCCTTTATGGCTATGAAATGAACTTTTTTTTTTCTTGAAATGGGCTTCTTTCTTACAGGTCATATCATTTCCTACAAAATCTACTTTGATTTTAATACATAACTTTCAGTGGTGAATTCTTTCAACATTTGTATGTCTAAAATGTTCTTATTTTACCTTCATTTTTGAGAAAGCTTGTTTCTTGGTATAGAATTCCAGGTTATTGGTTTTTTTCTTTCTCCACTTTAAAGATCTTGCTCCACCGTCTTCTGGTTTGAATTGTTTCTGATGATAAATCTACTGTCATTCTTGGTTTTTCCTCTGTACATAGTTTAATACAACCCCCACCCTTCTAGCTGCATTTAAGGTTTTATCTTTATCATTGCTTCTAAGCAATCTGAGTATAATGTGCCCTAGTGACTTTTATCCATATCGTTTGTTTTAGGATTTGGTGTGGGATTATTTTTTTCAGGGTTTTTGGGGGGTTTTTGTTTATTTGTATTTGTCTTTTTTTTTTTTTTTTAGCTTCATGTATCTGCGGGGTTATAGTTTTCATCAGATATGTAAGTTTCCAGCCATTTTTTTCAATTACTTTTCCTGCTTCCTACTTTTGAGAATTCCAATTACATGTATATTACTCTACTTGAAGTTGTTCATCTTATTTGCTTTATTTTAGAGAGCTTCTACTTCTGTTTTTTCAAGTTTATTAATCTTTTCCTCAGTAAAGCTGAATCTTTATTGAGTATAATCCATTCTCATCATCCATGGATTCTGTATTTACAAATTCATTAGTCACTAAAATTTATTTGTAACCTCAAAATCAGTTCTCATTACACTTTCATGGTCATTCTTGGATATAAGCAAACACCAAAAAAATTTTAGTTTAGCAATGTACACATTCACTACTGAGGTGGAATGATGCAAAACGCTGCCTTCTTGTTTCAGCTCTCATACTGTAAACACGTTTTTAGTCCCATTTCACTTAATGCCACACTTCTTCCATTTTTCCACTTTTTGGTGGTGATTCCGCCATTCAAAATGCCCCCAGGAATCGTACTGAAATGCTGTCCTGTGTTCCCAAGCACAAAATGGTTGTGATGTGCCTTACAGAGAAAATCTGTGAAAGATGAACTTCATTCAGGCATGACATATGGTGCTGTTGGCCTTGAATTCAGTGTGATTGGTTGATGAAAATTTTATGACCAGCATCTCATAGGAACCTAATCCCATGCTTTCCCTAGAAACAATTGCTAAGTATTTACTAATTCAGTCTTTATAACAACTATATAGATTCTAACTACCAAAATAATAAAAATCCCAATTGTATTCTTCATCTTAGGCATAATTTCATCTATTTGAAGTTTCCAACTCTAAACTTTGACTTGGGAATTTTTTTATATCTTCCATTTCTTTATTTAATATGTTCCATCTTCCTCCTAGCTTCCTGAACATATGTGATACAGTTATAATAACAGCCTTCATATTTTTTCATCTAATTCTATCATCTCTGTCATTTCTGGGTCAGTTACTATTGATTCTTTTCTTCTCCACATACAGGTTGCATTTTCCTGCTTCTTTGCATATCGGGAACATTTTTATTAGATATAAGACATTGTGAATTTTACCTTTCTGGGTGGCTGATATATATCTATGCCATAGATATCCTTGAGCTCTCTTCTGGGATGCAGTTAAGTTACAAATATATTAGCCAATTTGATCCTTCATGATCTTGCTTTAAAGCTTTGCATAGCATAGCTTAAAAGCTTTAAAAAACTTGAAGAGATCAAACTGTTCCCAAGTAACTCAATGTAGTCAGAATATTCAGAATAATAATATTTTTCATCAAGGCTTAGTGTCCATGTACTTAAGGTTCTGAGCTAAACATTGTAAAGAACACAATAATCCTTGCTTTCTACGGCTTTTGATGAAAGATTCATTTTGCAACATCACTATACAAATTTAGATTATTGAAAGTTGAACACTAAACTAGCCTAATCCCTTGTTTTACAAATAAGGAAAGTGACTCATAAAAGTTAAATGACACTCCCAAGGTACCATCGCTGGTTATTGGCAGGGTTAGGAAGGAATCCTGGAACTAATTTCCAACGCTATTTTTCCTTCTACATAAATGCTCTTTTCACTTTGTTTGTGTCTGTGTTATATATTAGTGCTCTGCACATCTACCTGGGTAAACTGCCAAGTACATATGTTGGGGTCCCAACATAATGCAGAAAAAACTAAAAGTTTACAGAGCTAAAAGAATTTCATTAGAGAGTCTAATAAAGAGAACATTCACAGAGATGTATACAAGGTCAAGAAAACCAATAAGATGTGGTGATTGCCGTTGTGGGAATCTCACAGCACCTCTAGAGCTATGGGGTAAGACAAAAGTACAGACCTCTACAGCAAGAGCTATAGCCATAGAAGAAAATCCCACCATAGAAGAGAACTCCATCTACATCTGTAGATGTAGAAGAACACAGCCACTTCCTGTCCAGGAGAGACCAGGAGCACGAACACCCACCCTCTTTCTCCTCTCAATCTCTAATCTGCCTTGGGGATTTCTCACTGGCCAAACCTAAAAGAAGCCAGAGGGAAAAGGAGTCCGTAGAGGCCAGCCTCCCAGGGCAGAAAGAAGAGAAAATTACAGAGAAAAAGACAAAATTAGAGAGAGAAAGAGAAAATTCTCCTGAAGGAGAAAGGAGTAGAAATATTATATCTTTTTTTTTTACATAAGCATGTAAAAAAATTTGTGGCCACAGAAATGTCAAGGATATTGAAAATGCCAATCAATCAATTGAGGACAGTCAAACCCATTTTGGAAACCACCTTTACTTTGAACGGTTTCATAAATCCTTTACCTTAGTTTTTCTTTTCCATTACTTAAGTACAAAAGGAATGTCTATGTTCATAATTTTTCATTAAGAAGCTATATTGATGAAGTTAAATGACAACAGGATTCAATAGGTATTTATATTCCCAAGAGACTTAACATTTTTTTGCATTCATCAAGAGAATCCTTTAATTTATTAAAGAGTGTTTTTCTTAATAAAAGTAAAAATCGATTCACAGTGTCATCATTGAACACTCAGAACAGCTTACCTAGGTTTTGTCATTCAAATTTAAAAATGCCATTGTCTTATTTGTTTGAAATCTCAGGTTGAGGAAATGTAATCTGCACAAAGATAGAGAGAGTAAACCTATATACTGTCTTTCAGATCCTAGGGGACTCTCACATTATATCTCATAAGCTAATTGTTTTATTCCACCTTTGACATGGTATACTCTGATCAAGAATAATTTGTGGAGAAAGAAGGCTATAGATTGGGAGGATTTACTTTTCTTCCCTGTTTTCAGACACACTTAAACCTTAATCCAGGGTCCTAGCTGCCTCATTTGACAGAGCATGTGACTCTTGCTTGATCCTGGGGCCATGAGTTCAAGCCCCATGTTGGGTTAGAGCCTTCTTAAAATAAAACCTGGAAAACTTGATGTCAATCCTTTATAGTTTCAGATTGCAGAGTAATACACTCAAGTTTTTCAAAATAAAATTATTGCAGAAGTATTACACAAACATCTCCTGTGTTAATTGCTTATCCCTTAGAGCTTTTTAAATGGCTAGCTCATGAATTATGCTGGCAATAGAAAGATGGTTCATTTATAAAGTTCATATAAATGATGCATTGGGAAAGATTTTTTTGTTCTGGTTGGTAAAAGTTAATCAAATGCAAGATGGCATAGAGCAATTCAGCATAAATCTTCCACAGAGCACTGCTTACGCCTCCCATCTTTCAGGTAGGGAGAACATGTATATGACTATTTTCTAAACTGTCCCAATAAATCTTTGATTAAGAAAACCATATCAAAGTCTCTGACTAATGACTTGTTTTTCACAACTCTTCTAGTAAGTATATTATAAATGACATTTCAACTCTTCAATAGCCTGAAAACAAAGACATTTAAACTTAAACGAGAGCCACAAATGAGTCAATGGAGGAAAGGAATTACCTCAAATGCAGTTTTCTCTTGATACGAAAGAACCTGCCATAAAGCAAAGAGAGAGAAATATAGCAAGTTCAGGTTCTACGATGCTCTCAAACTACTAGATTTCCAATGCTTTGAGACCTTGGTTAAATAACAGATTTATTAGTAATAATGCCTATAAGATCAGTGGCAAAAACTATTACTATTACTTTCAGGTACTGTCTAAAGTCTGAGACTAAGCACTAATTTCAAATGTAATTTTCTCTTCCTCAATTTATAATCATCCAAAGAAAATTGAAGCTCTCTGCATAGAAGTAGCTTAATAAAGGAGAGGAAATGACTACTGTTTGAGGGCAGTAATATCTACCTTTACAGACCAGTTTGTGCCTCAGACAAGTGGGCTTTGGCCATACTTTTGTGCCCAACCACGTGATGTCAAATTATTCATGTCTTATTTTTTTTTT
>CM053567.1:112566762-112704316 GCA_028646485.1 Cryptoprocta ferox | reverse complement strand
GTGGCTGGCCTCCCGCCCGGCTTGCGCCACCCTTTTCGCGGAGCCGCCGCTGCTGCCGCCGCCGCTGCTGCCGCTTTTTCAAATTATTCATGTCTTAAAAATTGCTTGATTGGTAATTTAACATAATGTGTGACCTTTCACATATGACCACAGAAATATGTTGAACTAGGCCTATGATGTTGAGAGAGAAATTTTGATATCTACTTCTTACCATTTTTATTTTTATTTTTTATTTTTTGGACTAGAAACCTATATGACTACTGCTTGTTGCAATGCCTGGCAATCAAGACCTACGTGTCCACTTCCTTTTCCTCCCCTCCACTGTTCCTATGCTGGGTCCAAACATTTCAAGTGTGTGTGTGTGTGTGTGTGTGTGTGTGTACGTGTGTGTGTGTGTGTGTATTATAGTAGATACCACTTATAAAAGGTTTTATGTGTGCTTAAGATTTATTTCTCATCTGCTATATTGAAGCCATACAACATGTGTTTGGGTTGGGTACCAATCATGCTGTTGATGAGTAAACTAAGATTTAGAGGGCTTAAGGAACCTAACTGAGGTCACACTATCTGTAAATGACTGATCTAGAATCTGAACTTAGTATGGTCAAAATTTGAAACCCATGTTCTTTCCATTGCTTATTTCTTATTAAGTTGCTAAAGGTACTAGGTGTTAAGATTTCTGATTCTGGATATAACGAAGTGAAGCAAATAAAGATTTTCACCTATAAGACTTAGGGAAATCAATCAAATGCCTATTTTAAAAACCTGAAAATATCAGAAACATGATAATATTCCCTTAGATTTATTTTTTCCCCTTAATTTTGATGGAAATAGTCTATGTGCAGTTACAAATCCTAAACTGTAGATTCAAACAAGACCGTCCCAGGGACACCTGGGTGGCTCAGTCAGTTAACCATCTGACTTTGCTCAGGTCATGACCTCATGTTCTGTGGGTTCAAGCCCCAGGTTGGGCTCTGTGCTGCAGCTTGGAGCCTGGACCCTGCTTCGGATTCTGTGTCTCCCCCTCTCCCTACCCCTACCCCACTTGTACTCTGTCTCTGTCTCTTCTCTCTCTCCCAAAAATAAGTAAACATTAAAAAACAAACAAACAAAAATAACCCTAAGATGATCCCAACATATAATTCTAGATGGCAAAAGATTTTCTTATCCAGGGCACAGTCCCACTTAACCATTGCAATTGTTTATTTGTTTCATCTGTAAGAAAACAAAATTAACAAAATATTAAATCTTCTCAGCAATTGTACTTTGTTTTTAAACCATTTTTCCTTCTTTTCCTTGCATGTAATTTGTTCAATTAGAAACACAGTGCCTGCATTTGAGGACTAACTAAAAAGAGAAGGAGCTAAAGGGTCATGATAATAAAATGAAATACCCTTATGTTTGTACTGTATGTTTTGACTGCAGAATAAAAAAGCAAATACCGTTACTTACCTGTCGTATTTACAGTGGTTCTATTTATCTTTAAAAAGCAGGATAACATTTCTCCACTTTTCTCTCTCTCATTGCATTTAATTAAAATGTGATCTTTTCTAAATTGACTGAGTCACTTGGCTCTGCTGTGTGTATTTCAGGCTCCATGCATAAATTCTTGACCAGATTTCCATTTGGGGAGGATTAACCATTTTGCAATCTAATTTCATTCCAGCAGAATGCATCTGGTCCTTTGTCAATATTCAGGGGGGAAAAATTGAGATCTCCAAAGGTCTAGTGCTTTCCATACAAATGAACTCTCAGGTTAATCTTCTTGATTACTTCCTCCTCCCCACTCCCACCACTTCTACCAGGAGAGTTTACATATGGGCAATTTCTCCTTAGATGGATAAGGATTGCATACTATCATCCCCAATGAGTTCAGCCTTTGTCACACATAGTGTATGCCAGATTTCATCAGACAAATTCACATCTCTTGGCCAGAATTGTAGTTCAAGGGATTTTTCTGTTGGACAAGAATCTGGGCTAGTGATTTAAAATTTCAATCTCATTTCTTTCAGGTGCCATAACTATTAGTGTTGGAAAACTTTTAGAGATCATTTAGGTCAATGCCCTCATTTTTTAAACAATAACACTAAAAATCCAGATACGTACAATTAAAATGTCGTAAATGATTTAATGGCAAAACGTGGATCACAGTCCTTATAACACATGTCTAATAATTTCTCTACGTAACAGTGCTGCCACATACACATGACTTTTCTCATTAAAAAATTATATTCAATTTTAATCCACTGAGGTAAGTTAACTGAACAATTACTCCTATATTTCACCTATACTAAAACACATTTTTCTCCTTTTTAAAACCTCTAAAATAGTGATGGGTGTTAGAAGCAATGGTATCTTCATGCTGCTGGCAGCCTAGTGTCCATAAAGATGTAAGTGTCACTACCTATTCATATTCAAACTTGGTTGATATTCTGGTGACATAACTGGAAAATTACAATCCCTTGACATTTTCTTGAAAAAGTTCCAGGGGCGCCTTTTGTGGCTCAGGTGGTTAAGCGTCTGACTCTTGGTTTCATCTCAGGTCATGATCTCATGGATCCATGAGTTTGAGTCCCACATCCCTGCTTGGGATTCTTAATCTCTCTCCCTTTCTCTCTCTCAAAATAAATAAAACTTAAGAAAATAGAAAAAGCTCTGTAAGAATTTTTGAAGAATTAATATAAGGCTTAGTCATTGAGTTTTATTGACTTTATCTGGTAATATCAAGAAATATATAGCATCAAAACTTGCAAGATGGGTTTGTGCAGTTAGAAAGAAAATCTTCCAAACAACAGTGAAGTGCTCTTTAAAGAACTGCTACATCAACATTGGTCTCAAAAGCACAGAGAACTACACGGTGGGAAAGTACCTGTGAAGCTTTAAGAATATCTTAACTAAACATATTTAGCCTATATATTATATTTTATATATTAGGAGGGTGCTGTATAACTAAATCATTTAAAATAAATTTAAAAATTACTTTCGATAAATTTAAAATAAAAATTAATTAAAAAATTCATTTAATGTTTATTTATTTTTGAGAGAGAGAGAGAGACAGACAGACAGAGTGTGAGCCAGGGAGGGTCAGAGAGAGAGGGAGACACAGAATCCGAAGCAGACTACAAGCTCTGAGCTGTCAGCATAGAGCCTGACAGAGGACTTGAACTCAGGAACTGTGAGATCATGACATGAGCCGAAGCTGGATGCCCCACAAACTGAGCCACCCAAGGTGCCCTTAAAATAGAAATTTAAATCACTGTTCAATTTTCGTGTTTTCTTTTCTTTTTTTTTTTTAGTGGTAAGTAAACTAATGATGTATCTTACAATTAATGGCAACTTGGATTTAATAAAAAATATATATGTTTGCTTCTGTGTTGAGTAGTTTTATGGACTAGAGATAAGATCTAAGTAATATTCTCCATCTTAAGGAACTTCCTAATCAAGAAAGATAAATCCAACCTAAGAAACATTCAAGAAACCAAAACAGAATATACCAAGATATAAATTTTGTAATAGAGGTCGGGTATGTGTTATTCATCAGAGTCCATTTTGAGGACTGGTGTCCTAATGCAGGAAATAAGTTATCAACAGGGCCATAAAGCTTGTACTGGGTTTCGATAGGGTAAGGGAATATTAGAGGAGAAAAAATAAATTCTCCTTGCCAATCGGGTCAACTAAATTGGCCAAGGGATGATGGATTGAATAGGGTTGCTGTATACCATTGTGCAATTCATATGGTGCACAAAGGTCCCTAGCTGAGGGATGGAGGGTGTGGGGGCTGAAATCTAACCTTTACCAGCTTATCCAGCCAAGCATCCCAGCAGGGAAATGAAATACTTTGAGGAAAGCTGTGCTTTTATGCAACTGATCCATCCTTAAAGGGCACCTTTGTGCAATTCCTACAAAAGTGTGCTGGTGGAGGCCAAGGATGACACATGTTACAGCCAGTTACCTTCCCATTGCATCAGGGGAAAGCATTGCAAGGGTGGGTAGAACCTGATCAATGGCTTGACTGCAGAAAGATGCCCTGTATATTTACAGGATAATAAAAGGTTTCATATTGGGGAATAGAAAGGACTAAGATTGGATAGGAAAATGGGGTTATATTATGGAGAGTTTTGAAGACCAACTCCCTGAGAGAACTAGATAAATGTTTGAAATTAGTAGCTCTGATTCATTACTAGGAATAATTATTTGTCCTATAAATGAAGTGTCCTGTAAATTTTGTCTGATCAAATATGGAACAGCCATGGTAATCTGGGAATGGATACATGAGAGAAAAAAGTAGGTAATTCTTATCTCTTTGAGCCACCTTTAGTGGACAATAGAAAGCATTTTAGATTTTGAGTGTGGAATGATAATGCTTACAGGAAAAGGATATCACAACATGGGGGTGGGAAGTAGTGAAGGAAAGGGAAAACTGGATTTGGAAGACAAACAAAGATGTAGTTCCTTTTATTTGAGAAAGAGTGTGTACCCACATGGGGGAGGGACAGAGAGGGAGAGAGTATCCCAAGCAGGCTCCATGCCCAGTGCAGAACCCTACATGGGGCTCAAGCTTATGACCAGAAGATAATGACCTGAGCCAAAATCAAAAGCTGGACGCTTAACCAACTGAGCCACCCAAGCACCCCAACAAGGATGTAATTCCGAGCTGAGTCTATGACCAGGATACAGGCAGCATCAGCTGAGGAGAAAGGATAAGCATACATAATGATTCCCATGTATTCATTCTGAGTGACTAAAAAATCATAGTATCACTGATAAAGAAATGAGAGAAATCAGACAGATTTCTGAGAAATTAAGAAAGACTATTTACTAAAATAGAAAAGCCTCATGAGTAAGAGTTTCAAAGTTCTATGAAAAAAAATCCTTCAATCTCTAGATGATTAATTCTTAAAACAGACAAACAAAAAAACAATATTATTTTTTATAAAAGAAACCAAGAATCTCAGGATGGCCAGAGGAAATGTTGCTGATTAGCCTAAACAGAATAACCATTTCATAAATATTAAAGAAATGAGAAATAAAAATGTACACCATTGGTTCACTCTGTCTGCTCTTCTTTATGTCAAAGCCTTGATTGTAGATTTGTTTTTCTGTCAAAGAAAAATACGCTAATCTCATCGTGTGTTGAGTATGAATCCAGTACAGTAAAACCTTGGTTTGCCAGCATACATAAACCATTCTAGAAACATTGCTTGTAATCCAAAGCACTTGTATATCAAAGTGAATTTTCCCATAAGAAATAATGGAAACTCAGATCATTCATTCCACAACCCAAACGTAGTCATATAAAATTATTATAATATTGTAATATAATACTAAATAATAAAGAAAATACAAAATATGAAGAAAAATAAACAAATCAACCTGCACTTAACTTTGAAAACCTTCGTGGCAGGTGTGAGGGAGACAAGAAAGAGGAGGGTTACTGTGTAGGATAATGTTTGCTATCACTAATGGAATCACTGTTACTTCTTGGTTCTACAGAATCTTTTTCTTTTTGTGCATCTTTAGCAAGGAACCTATCCAGTTCCACCTGCTTTTGCCTTCTTTTGAGGATATTATTGAAATGTGACATTGAATTGCTCTTCAACAGATTTATCGCTCACACTGCTATAGCCTTATTCAAGTGGTGCTTTTCTACAAAATTTTCCACTGTTTCCCACATCTTACACATCTACATAATCTCATTCGAAGTGAGGGATTCCTCTGTCCTTTTCTTCTCCGCCTCTTCAGATGAGATGCAGACATAGCCTTCTTATAAAATCTTGCAATTTCAGCTGCTTGCATACCTTGTTCATACTTCTTGATGATTTCCTTCTTAATTCCACCATAGTCATCTCCTTCTTCTTACTACTTTTCTTTTCTTTTTTTTTTTAATGTTTATTTATTTTGAGAGAGAGTGACAGAGTGCGAGCAGGGAAGGGGCAGAGAGAGACGGAGACACAGAATCCGAAGCAGGTTCCAGGCTCTGAGCTGTCATCACAGAGCGGGACGTGAGGCTCAAACTCACTAACTGTGAGATCATGACCTGAGCCGAAGTCCAACATTTAACTGACTGAGCCACCCAGGTGCCCCATCTTTTCAACCTTTTTCTGCATGGGGGCCACTGTATACACTTGCACAGATGTTGACTACAGCACAGTATTAATAAACTTTTGTCATATACTGTATTTAACTAAGGCAACAGAAGAAAGGGTCTAAATTTGCAGGCAGCCTGACCTAGAATGAAGCAAAGCATTCCTAAGCTTCCTTTTATATGGAAAAGCAAAGGACTGTCCATAGGTGCTTTGAAGTGACAAAAAATACACCAGTTGTGGGCACCTTCCCACATTCTGAAAAATCACTGATTTCTGCCAAACACCCATCCTGAGACTGAGCATCCAAGTCTGAGAGACAATCACACACAATCCGGCAACGAGAGAGAGAGAGAGAGAGCGTGAGTGAAAGAGGAACCGCTGCCTCAGTTGTGATCATGTGATGTTCAGCATCACGCACTACTCGTATTGCAAGACATCACTCGTTTATGAAGTTAAAATATATTATAAACGTTTGCTCATCTTGTGGAACACTTGCAGAGCAAGTTACTCATAATCCAAGGTTTTACTGTATTCTAAAGTGATGGCATGTTGCATTTCATCTCAATGTAAGGCAGGCAGGGGGTTGGTAGGATCAAGCATGCTTCCAGGGACCTGGAATGGAACCACCCTGTGATGGAGGGCACATACAAGGACCGGAGAAAGAGGTGAGGAAAAGAGAGTCAGCTGCAGGTGCTGGCAGGAAGCCCAGCCTAGCAACACGGTAGATGGCAGAAAAGACAATGAGCACCGTAGCACGAGTCAATGTGAAGCCTGAAAAGTGTAGCATCAGCAGGTTTAGGAACAAGGGGAATTCCATAGGCAGGCAGGTAGCAGATAAAAGGTGCTTAAATTTCTTCAGGTGGGGAATGCACTACCCTTAGATGAAGCATAGTGAAACTAAAGCATGACTCAAATTACAGGTATCAGGTAGGCTGAGACTCAGGCACACACAGGTAAGTAAGGATCCAGCTGTAAGAATGGGAATAGAAGGAAAGCATCAAACTTCTGGACTAAGCCAGCTATAAATACTCCACATAAAACAGAAAGATTATGCTGTTTTCAAGGAACCTAACATGTAATGGAAACTACTACCTAATAGGATCAAGCTGTTTAATCTCCCAAATCGCTGTTTCCTTGTCTATGACATAGACAGAGTTATTCTTCCCTTATATTAGTTCTAAGATATATTGTTAAGTGAAAAAGAAAATCACAAAGCTATATTTATTCTATGATTCCATTTATATTAAAAATCTGCATCCAAGCTTTTGTGGGAACATATGTACACACACATATGCACAGTCACACGCACACAGGATCTGGAAGGAAACACATTCCAGAGTTATTAATAGTAACCATGGAGAAGAAAACGAGAGGGGTGCTTTCAGTTTTATTATAAACAGTTCTAGTTCTTTAAATATTTTGCAATATGCATGCATTAATATATTACTTCTCAAAGAAAACAAATCTTAAAATATCTAACTCAGAGGATTACCACAAGGTTTCAACAAAATAATGTTTGTTTCTGAGGTGTGAAGCACAGGGACAGTCACAGAGCTAGATCTCCGCAAATGACAGTACTGTTGTCATTGTCACTGTTGCTGCTGCCGTTAGAGGGGAAAAGGAAGACATCCACAAAATCCTTAAGAACACAGCAAAAGGAAGATAAAGGCAAAAGCACAGTAAGGAGCATAAACAAATTATATTTATCATTTTTAAAATTTTTAATTTTTTTAATTAAAAAAATTTTAATGGTTTTTATTTATTTTTGAGAGAGAGAGAGAGGGGGGGGGTGGAGACAGAGCATGAGCAGGGGAGGGGCAGAGAGAGGGAGACACAGAATATGAAGCAGCTCCAGGCTCTGAGCTGTCAGCACAGAGCTCGACATGGGGCTCAAACCCATGAACTGCAAGATCGTGACCTGAGCTGAAGTTGGATCCTTAGCCGACTGAGCCACCCAGGCACCCCAAACAAGCTATATTTAAACATCAGTGCTGAGAAGACTGAAGTGACTGACAGGTGTTAAGCAGGGTGAAGTCCACCTGGGAAGGTTCTATGGAGATGAAGCAGATTGAAAGGAATTCCGAGGTCCAGAAGAGATGTGATTTGCCAGCAAAGCACGACACGAGAATTATCAATGTGGGTTGGAGGAGCTAAAGATCTAATGCTGCTAACATATCTAAGCCCCTTTCAGGTTCAGACCATGTCAGAGCCTTTCTCTTCTGAGATGAAAAATTCTAGCAGGCACTGAGACAGATCATATATAGGCCTTCTAGGGAAAAGGTACAAGGAAGAGAGAGAAATGGGGATGGATTTATAGAAGTTTCCATCTTTCCCCAGGTGGTCTGGGAAGAACCAGGCCAACATTGCAAGAGGTTAGCCAACAGGACAGGAAATGAGTGCCTCACGTGCTATATAGCACCTTGTAAAAAATACTCAGTCATTGGGTCTTTATTTATATGAGGTCAGAATACTTCAATTCCACCGTGCTTCCATCTCCTTCACGGGGGTGAGAGCAACTTGGGACCATCCTACCCCCAACCACCTGTCATCATAGAGCTTCAGGTGTGCACTATGTGGCCTCATTGCCAATTCTTTCTGCTTTCTTAGAGCAGCTCTTCTGGGCAAGACTATTGTGGTTTTGTGGACTACACATTCATATCCCCCACAAATTCACATGTTGAAACCCTAACTCCCAATGGGAAGGCAATAGGAGATGTGGACTTTGAAGTAATCAAGTGATGTATTAATCAGGGTTTTCTAAAGAAACAGAATAAGAAAATTAGAGAGAGATGGAAAGAGAGAGAGAGATTTATTATAGGAAATGGCTCACACAATTGTGGAGGCCAAGTCTACAATTTGCTGTCTGGAAAACCAGAGGAGCCTGTGGTGTAATTCAGTCTGTGGTGAGAACCTGAGAGGCCTGAGAACCAAGAGCACTGATGTCTGAAGGACAGAGATTCAGGTAGAGAGTGAATTTGCCCTTTCTCTGCCTTTTTGTTCTATTCAGGCCCTCAAGAGATTTGATGATGTTCACTGGCATTGGTGAGACTACTTCTTTACTCAGTCTATCAACTCAAATGCTAGTCTCTTCCAGAATTTAATGAGCTAATCTAGTTTAATGAGCTAAGTTTTTATCTGATAAGAAGTCCTCCTTAACCCCCACAGCTTTGCTAATGAGAACTGTGATCCATCCTTCTTTGCATCCTTCCTTCCTTCCTTCCTTCCTTCTATCCTTCTTTCCTTTCTTTCCTCCTTCCTCCCTCTCTCCCTCCTTCTCTCTCTTTCTTTTTTCTTTTCTTCTCTTCTCTTTTCTTTTCTTTCTGTCTGTCTTGCAGTGAAAACCCTGTATTCTTTATAGTTCATGCTTATTTCGAGAAGGTGCAGCATTTTTATTTGTATTTTGGATTAGTCTTTCAGCTGTATTAAAAAATGGAGGAATAAACTTGTTACTTTATCAAAGTGAAATGAAGCAGATTCATGTCAAAGGTTAAACCATAGGTATTTCCCATCATGCCAAAACCCAACTTTCCAGTACTGGGTGCTGGAAGCAGGAACTCCAACAAGGATGTGCCTCAGGTCAGGAAGAGGGCAGAGCCTACCTGGAGGGCAAAGAACCTAGAAGTTTCCATAACCTGATTCTACTCATTTGCTAAGCTCCACTAGAAAACAAGGTTGATGAGTTACAATATTGTACAGGTCCCCTACTTGTGTTTTCCTAAACATTGGACATAGTAGATTACTATCGTGAATATAGAATATTCAATTTGAGGTGAGACAAGCAAATACTAGATCAATCGAGGTTTCAGACCACTTCTATCTGAAGAATCTAGGAAACCAATCTATATTTGGAACATTCCTTGTTATCCCTACAGATCAAGAGCCCAAATGTACAATTTAAAGGAATAAAACCAAACAGAAGCCCATGGAAGGAACCCATGGTGTAAAGGAAAGCAACTTCAGACTATAGGTTAAGCGCACTGCCAAGGGCTCAGTCAATGTCCTCAATGTGAACGCTCCACCCCTCTTTCCACTAGTAAGCTGTGGGAACACTACAGAGTGGAGTCCCAGCTCAGATCTGCCTCTCTCAGCGTTCAAAAAAACTTCAGTATTGGTTAGGATACATGTTATCTTAATGTTATCCTATGTGTTATAAGTATCCAAGATTTAAATAATAATAAGACCGCATAATTTTGAACATAGGTAGAATGTACTCCATTTGCAGTATGGAGAAATGACTAGGCATCCCTGTGTGCCAGAAACTGCAGTCATCAGCACAGTGCTACGGCATGCAATGTCAGCTCACAAAGCACCTCCCTCTCCCTAGTCACAGGCAGACAGGTAATGGTAGCACAAGGGTTTATTAAGCTGCACCTTAGTACAATCGCCAGGGCTTACCATGGTGCTCTTGATGTATAAAGCCCAGACGTTCTGTCAATTCTTCTTGGGAAGTGACACCAACACCAGGAAACTGACAGCTAAATGGATATCGTATACAAGCTCATTATCTGTCACCTTCATGTAGTCAACAGCCACCATTGACTGGCGCCCGACACAGCACCAAATTCACCTGTGATTTGATCATGGACTTCACTTCATCCACTTTGGCCACCATGTTCTTACTGTGAGTCAAGAAGGGAATTTGTCAGCCTTATTCGGGCCTGGGCCCAAGATTCATGGCATCTGCTTGACCAGAGATTCTGAAACCAAAAAGGCATCATGTTTCCTGACTAATATTTTTATTTTTGTTGAGTTTCTTCAGTGCCTCAGTGTCCATGTGGGGAGTATCCACAACCTTGGCCTCATCACAGTGATGTTGGTCCCCCAAAATACATACAGAGAACTTGGGGTGGGGAATGGACTTAAGGCTGATGGTGCCCAAGAAGCATTGTTTTTTGTGAGCATCATAGTTCTTCAAGTTGATCTGTAGCTCCAGTCTCCAAAATCTTCCCGATGGTTGGCTGGTTGCCCTTGCAGGACTTCCTGCACTGCCTTACACAGGGTGTCCTGGGAAACTTCGCTACTCAAGGTAACACATGAACAATAACCAGAAAAGACACAATATAGGCTTCATTCTGAGGCCTCTTCTCTTGGCTTGTTCAAAGCCACCATCTAGCTGCATGCTCCCATGGCCTTTCCTTGGTAGGTATGCAGAGAGGGGAAAAGGGGGAGCAAGCACAGATGTCTCTTCTTATAATGGCACTAATCCTGTTGGATCAGAACCTACCCCTAGAACCTCACTTAACCCTGTTTGGCTTCCTGAAAGCACCATCTACAAATGCAGCCACACTGGGCATTAGGACTTCAACATATGAATTGGGTGGGGGGGGGGAAATGTCAGGGGACAAAAACATTCCATTCATAATAGACCCCTAAATAGAACTGGATTTCCCAGGAACTTATAAGTAATATTTGAGAATGCCTACAGGAAACTTAGAACTATGATTTGATTATTAGCATAATATGTAATATCTGCTTTAATAATACAATGTTAAAGTTCTCAACAGAATATCAGGAAGGAGAAGGCAGACCATTCAGGTGGGGCCACCTGACAATTATTTCCCTAAGAAAAGAATTAGCATGAAAGGGACTGGATTCTACTTCTTGTAAAACAGAAGTCAGAATAGAGACCAAGTGCTGAAAACATGAAGTTTGGGGGGGAAATGGAGAGGTGCAGCCAGTGAGCTGGGAGAAGCCTGTGCAATGCATGATGTTGTATTCCATAGCTCTTGTCTCATAAGGTCACAAGTCTGTTTGGATTTTTTATGAACCTCAATGAAGGGGCCAAGCCAGCAATTGTTTCCAACTAGGAAAGTACCACCCTCACAGGAAGTGAGGAGTAATGTGTAACTGTGTTTTAGGTTGTCGTGACAACTGAAGAACACCATTAACAGGCTTAATGTCCACAATGCAAGGGATGGTCTCATAGATCGAAGAATAGTGTTTTCCAAATATTGATCAGTTTTGTCTAAATTTACCTAAGTCTCCTAGATTATACCTGAGATGAGAGTCAGAGTTGTCTATTCATTCACTTACACATATATTTATTAAATTCCTACTAAGTACAGAAATGTTGGGATAAACCAACATGAGTAATACATGGAATCTGCTTTCAGGGAACTCATAATCTAAACACACAATTAAATATAATGTTTTCTGATATGTTCTGTAGTAGTTGTATAGAGATCCATAAGACAGTGATTAATTCAAATGGGGTGAGAATAAAGAGAGTATCAGAGAAAAGATGTTCAAACTGAGATAGAAAGGATGATTTGAATATGAGCCAGCTGCCATTGTACCAGATAGGGAGAAGGCCATTCAACTGAAAGGAACAACAAGTGCAAAGGGCTGGAGGCATGTAAGTATCTGATGTGTGTCATGCAGAATGGGATACGAACTATAATTTTAGTAGGTGAAACTGGAAAGGCAGGTTGCACCCAGATTGTGAAAATTCTTGTAAGTCATTCTAAGAAGCTTGGGTTTCAATCTGTAGAAAATGGAGACCCATGAAAGAATTTGATCTAGAGAAATGACATAATTATTTATGAACTTAAAAAACAGCTCACAGCAGGGGAAGGAATAAAAGGAGGAAAACGATTCAAGAGCATTGTACTAGTGCGGAGGAGAAAAGATAAGGACAGTGGGAAAGGAAAGAGTAGAATCAAGGAGACAGAGATAGGTATTTCAGAGCTGGAGTCCACACAGTCGTGTCCTGTGGAGAAATTAATTCAAAACAATCAGGGTGGTTTTTCCAGGTTTCTGTGACCCCAGTTAAAAGTAAAATGTACTGATATGACTACTTCCAATATTAGCATTTTATGGACTTGTAGAAGACTAAATGGGGAAAGGAAAACAGAAGGCAATTTATTGTGACAAAAACTACATGGTCTTGTGTTAATTGTGGATAAGGCTGTATTTACTTAAGCAGCTAGGAGTTTATCCTTCTCCAGTTCCCTGTAGGACTGGCTGGGCAAAGTCAGCTGCTATGTTTCTAAAATGCCAGTGGGCTTTAGAGATAAATTCTTTCTCAAGGTAAGGAGTTTTCAACACACAGTGATACCTCTGAAATTTGTTTCTCTACCAATCTGGTCTTCCCCTGACTTGTTATTAAGTTTTCCTATAATCAGGACATAGGCCATCTGTTCGATAATGCTTTAGCCTGAACAATATGGATGGGATGGATGACAAGGGAAAAAGCCAGCAACGTGATATTGCTACTGTTTTAATCTTTACAAAGCTTTAAATATGAGGGTCTCGAAGTCCCCAATAATCTTAACTCACAGAATGGACTATCAGTCTTTCCCCAGAGAGAAAGTGACCTTGCTTTCCCTCCTTTCTTTTATTTTTGTTTATTTACTTATTTTGAAATAGAGCATGAGCAGGAGAGGGGCAGAGAGAGAGAGAGGGAGACAAAGAATCCCAAGCAGGCTCCACACTGTCAGCGCAGAGCCCCACATGGGCCTTGAACTCATAAACTATGAGATCATGACGTGAGGGGAAGTTGGACACTTAACCAACTGAACCACCCAGGTGCCCTGCTTTTCCTCCTTTCAAAGCACCAATGTTTACTTGAAGATTCGGGAAAGGCCATCAGACAGGTTTCTAGCTTTGGCTCTGTGTTCACTAACTTCCAAGAATGGTGATCAGATTCTCAAAATCTCAATTTACTGGAGATGATGCCCATTGTGGCCAAATAATTCAGTGTGTCACATAAAAGCAAAGGATTTCCAAACTTGTTGGATTATGGCTTCTGGCAACCGGCGCTGGCAATCGGAAGGCTTATCCTCTGTGTTTCTGTTTTGATTCCCTGTTGTTCCTGAAGTTTCAGAAAGGAAGTCAGTGGGAGTCAAACATATTTGCATTTTATTACACCATCTCCATTTAATCTTACTCTATAATTGTTTAAATATAATGCTCATGTCATTAAAGAAGAAAATAAACAGTCAACTGTGGTTGTATAGTTAAATTTAGATTCTAAACTGATAATACAGAAGAGGTTCAACTCAACATTTTCCCATCAGGCAAAAGGCAAGTTAATCATATTAATGTTATATTGTGTGATTCTAGAATTTTGTACCTAGGATTTTACTTCCTTCAGGCCAGGAAAATTTTTACCTATCTAAGTATCTCATGCATGCCATTAAATATCTAGTGTCCTTAAATACTTGCCTAGTCCAGGGTTACAAAACAGTAAGCCATCTTTACAATAGCTAATATTTATTGAGAACTTAACTATGTGCTAGATATAGTGTTAAGTGCTTTAAATGTATTAACTCACATAATCTGTAGTTATGTACATATGTATGTAATTACTCACATAAGAGTGCTACTATCAGGGGTGCTGGGGTGCCTCAGTCAGTTAAGTGTCAGGTCATGATCTTGCAGTCCATGAGTTCAAGCCCTGCGTCGGGCTCTGTGCTGACAGCTCAGAGCCTGGAGCCTGCTTCAGACTTTGTCTCTCTCTCTCTCTCTCTCTCTCTCTATCTCTATCTCTGCTCCTCCCACACTCATGCTCTGTCTCTCTCTCTCTCCTTCAAAAATAAATAAAAAACATTTAAAAATTTTTAAAAAAGGGTGCTACTATTATTACTCTTCCTGTTGTTCCAATAAACTACAGATGCAGAAAAAGAAAATTTTTCCAAGCTAACAAAGCTAGTAAGTAGAACTGGGATTTGAACTCAAGTTCTCTCACAGTCTGTATTTTTAACCATCAAGGAATAATTGTTGTTGTTGTTGTTGTTGTTGTTGTTGTTGTTTAAAATATGTACATACATAGAAAAACGTCATGAAGAGTCATACTACCATTTTTTAATGAGGGGATTTCTCATGGTTTTAATTGTATTTAAATTTTTAAAATTTTGAAATAATTTTAAATGTACAGAAATGTTGTAAAAAGACTATATAGACTTCTCATACACTCTTCATCATGCTTCCCCTAATATTAGTATCTTACATAATCAGAGTACAATTTTTGAAACCAGGAAATTGATAGTTGTACATACTATTAGCTAAAGTACAGACCTTACACAAATTTCACCAGTTTTTCCATTCCAGGACCCAAATCAGGATGCCACATTGCATTTAATTATCATGTGTTCTTAGTTTCCTCCAATCCACGACAGTTCTCCAGTTTTACCTCCCCAAGCTCCCCCGTCTTAGCTTTTATGACTGATACTTTTGAAGACTACCTGTCAGTGGATTGACAGAATGTTTATCAATTTGGGATTAACTAATGTTTTCTCATAATTAAATTAAGGTTATGCATTTTGGGCAGGAACATCACAGAAGTGGTATCTTCTGCATTATATTATAGTATACCTGATGATATATCTTAATTCTGATGATATTAACATTAATAATTTTAAGTTGACATTTGCTACGTTTCTCCCTGATTTCCCCTTTGTGTTTAAGAAATATATGGTGTAAGACCATTTGAAATTATGCACACTCCCTGTGTCTCCTAGAACTTTTACCTACTAATTTAGCAACCATCCACAGATTTTTCCCTGCAATCATTTCTGTGGGGTTTGCCTAATAAAGTTTGTTTTTCCTTCATCCCTTCTACATGACGAATTGGAATTCTTCTGTGAGAAAGAGTTACACTTCTTTTCCCCCATTTATCTATTTGTCTGATAATTTATATCAATATGGGCTCATGGATATTTATTTTATTCTATTGGTTATAAATCAATACTCTCATCTATTTTCTTCCAGGTTTGGCCACCAGGAGCTCCTGTAGTGTGGCTCCTATGTCCTTTCAACATAATCCACTCTTTTTCAATCACTTCCTTATTTTCTGGTACAAAAAGTTATTCTAGGATCTTTCTGTATGTACCCTAACTCAGTATGGGAATCAACTATTTCTCCAGAGACTTGGTTTCTTCCATTGGAGAATGGTATTTATAAACCAAGATCTGGACAGTAAGTATGCTCATTGCTTCTGGGCTTGCTTTTCTTCTAGACCTACTCAGTGGACAGATTAAAAATATGTGTATGTACAGTCACCTACATACACACACATCTATATTTATCTCTGTATCTATCTATAAAAATATATTAAAAGCCATGGGTTCATATTGATGCCTCCAATTTCAATTCAACACCACAGGGTTCATTTTAGCCTTTTCCTATTTCTTATTTGTAATATTTTTCTCCACCACAGGAAATGTGGTTTTAATTATCTACAATATGTTTTATTTATTTGTGCAATCCTAGTACACCCAAAAAGCAGTTTCAGAATTGCTAACCCATATTGCTAGGAGAAAAAAAATTACTAATGAGAAGACAGCATGTGTATACAGTTCTTTCGGTCTTTTGCTTTAGAAATACTATTTTCCAAAATTTCTTAGGTTAGTTCTTTTCTTCTCCACACCATTATTTTTTAATTAATTATATTTCTTCATATTTAACAATAAACACATATTAGTTTGTGTATTTTTTAAAGTTTATTTATTTTTGAGAGAGAGAAAGAGAGACAGAGAGAGAGAGCGAGCATGAGCAAAGGGAGTGGGAGACACAGAATCCAAAGCAGGCTCCAGGCTCTGAGCTGCCAGCACAGAGCCTGTCACGGGGCTCAAACTCACTAACGTGAGATCATGACCTGAGCTGAAGTCGGAGGCTAAACCGACTGAGCCACCCAGGAGCCCCATTTTGTGTATTTTTTAAGATGACATTCTCTGGGGGATGAATATTGACTAGCAGATAGAAACTATGTGAACAAAATAAAGTGTGAAGCTGAAAATAAACACAAGTTTCCTAAGTGATGTCACTGTCTTTACCACTTTGGTAACACGTGCTTACAATATTTGCTGGGTTCGGCCACCGTTTCCTGGGGTTTGTGGACCTCTGTCTCAAGACACTCTGAAGCTCCAGCCACGGCCCCTCCTGCTGTTTCTCAGCTCTCCTGTTGCTTGTGTTATCCCTCTTTATTGGCCACTTGAAATAGTCACATCATTTCATGTCTGGGAAAATGTTCAGGACATTTAAGAATCATTAAAGAAGAAATCAAGAGAGTACAATCATTGATATATATATATATATATATCATTGATATATATATATATATATATATATATATAGTTTTTAAAGACGGGGCGCCTGTGGGGCTCAGTTGGTTAAGTGTCTGACTTCGGCTCAGGTCATGATCTCGCGGTTCGTGGGTTTGAGCCCCGCGTGGGGCTCTGTGCTGACAGCTCAGAGCCTGCAGCCTGTCTTCGGATTCTGTGTCTCCCTCTCTCTCTGACCCTCCCCCGCTCACTCTGTCTCTCTCTGTCTCTCAAGAATAAATAAAAAACATTAAAAAAAAATTAAAGAAGTCAAGTCAACAACATCTTTTGTGTCCTTCATAAAGGTATATTCTAGGAAGATTTGGGGTCTATTGTGAATCATTAGGTTTTACATTGATAAATTTACGCTCTTGGAAACATACCGATACATATTTGATTACTTATAATGCAGATGTGATGGTGTCCTAGCAGGCAAATTAGGAAACTTCCAATAAGTGGACCATTCCCTTTGCATGGAAATGAATCACACTCAGGCACTCATTACGGCAACAAAACGGAACAGTTCTAGACTTGCAACTCAAAACCCTCACTTCCCAGGCAAAGCAAATAACCTATTAAAATGTGAAAATAACAAGCCTTCCTCCAAAGTTACTGGTAATTAATAATGGCAATTAAATTTCACAAGGCCAGTTTGATTTGCAAGTCAGGAAGTCATTAATATAGAGAGATCTTATCTTGTTTTAATCACTACTCACTTGCCTCCGAACCAGAAAGACTGTCTGTCTTGCGGCAAGCTCACTGTTTATGTTGATACCCGGCTGCATGGGGTGCCAGCACCTGCACATCCAACATCCCCCCGGGGGTGTCCGGCACCTCTCCTCCTGGAACATGAAGTTTGGTCCTCAGAAATCCCCTGGATCTGAAAGTGGGAGCCTGCCTGCACTTCGATTCATCCCAAGTTCACGTTCATTTCATTTGCATTTCAATTCCATCCAGTGCATTCCTGGAAATCAGGTTAAAAGCAAATCCCATTTTGCTTTAGATGTCTGAGGCTTTATTTCTGACATAGAATCCAAATAAATCATACATATGCCCAACAGTATGTCACAGAAGCAAAAATGTAACTCGAGTAAACCTTTTATCAATACTTGTCAAATAACATTCTAAGTCTTAAAAATGATCTTAAGTATATGCTATACCATGTTTATATATAGGCCCCAGTGTACTAAAAGATGCACATAGAAAATGAAAACTTCAAGCGTACTGTTAAAGAGAAATAAAATTAAAATCAGTATAATTGGTTTTAACACTGGTCATATTTATAATTAATACACTTCGGGCTGATCTAGAATTTAGAAGATCTGGAATTGGAAGAAAGAGGATGGGGTACATTTGGTTCTCTCACTTTATTTTAATATATCTGCTCAAAATGTTTGAGGTTTTTTTTCTCTCCTCTCCTCTCTCCTCTCTCCACTGACCCCCATCCTTTTTCCCCCTCCCCTTCCCCCTTTCCCTTTTCCTCTGGCACCTTACCCTCTCCATTAATGTGTCCATAGCAGACAGAGGCAACCAGTCTCTCGCACTGACGTCTTTCCTTAAGGAGAAGTAAGGATGAAATTTAGTGATATTCGATGCTAAATATTCAGAAGAAAGTCTTTTCTTTTAAAACATTTATTTGACATTTCAAAAACAGGTTTTTTCCTCAGCTTTATTGAGCTACAACTGACATATAAAATTGTAAGGTTTTAAACATGTACATTGTGGTGATTTGTTATACATATACATTGTGAAAGTATTCATCCCCTTAACACATTTATCAACTCACATACTCGGAGTTTTGTTTTTGTTTTTGGTGAGTATACTTACCACACTTAAGTTTTAATCTCTCAACAAATTTAAATTATATGATACAGTGCTAACACCTGTAGTCACCATGTTATACATTAGATCCTCAGATCTTATTTGTTTATAGCTGAAAATTTGTATTCTTTCACCAGCCACTTTCTATTTCCCCCATCCCCCAGCCCCTGACAACCACGTTGCTCCTCTCTGTTTCTATGACTTTGAGTTTTTCTGAGATTCCTCATATAAGTGATACTATGAAGTATTTGTCTTTCTCTGTCTGGCTTATTTCACATAGCACATGCCTTCAAGTTCCATCCACGTTATTGCAAATGGCAGGATTTCCTTCTTTTTCATGGCTGAATAATATTTCATTATATATGTTTATATGTATATATTCTACACACACATCACATCACATCACATCACATCATCTTTTTTATCCACTCATCCCCACAGACACTGTTCAGGGACACTCCAGGAGAAAATCTTTATAACTGATTTTGTGTTTTGAATTTACTACTTCACCATCTAAGAACAAAAGGAAATAAAATGAAAACTGTTTGTCAATTGAACACACTGCTCATTATAATTTTTTTTAATTTTACATATTTTTTTCATGCAAAACAATCTATACGAATCAAATTACTGCTCAAATATTTCATATTTCTTATACAATTATAAAACATAATATTTTAATATAGAATATTTGAAAACTGGTAGATTCTTATTGAAATTTTGACCCATTATTTTCATATTGACTTATTATTTTTTAAGTTAACTTATTTTGAGAGAAAAAGAGAGAAAGAGAGATAAGGAGAGAGAGAGAGAGAGAGAAGGCAGGGGAGGGGCAGAGAGAAAGGGAGAGAGAGACTCCCAAGCTGGCTTCATGCTATCAGCGCAAAGCCTGACACGGGGCTCAAATTATGAGATCATGACCTGAGTGGAAACCAAGAGTTAGATGCTTAACCAACTGAGCCACCCAGGCACTCCAACTCATAGGAACTCATAGAAACTCATAGAAAACTAAAGCCCATGAAGATTGAAGAACTACTGCAAAGTCATATATTTTTGGACAGTAATAAATAATATTAAAATATTAAATATAAGATTTACAAAGAATATGAAGATATTGCATATTCAGGAAATAAACAAATTTTCTATTAATTATTTTTTCTTAGACAATATTTTAATTGAGATATAATTCACATACCATATACTTTACAAATTTAAAGTGTACAATTCAGGGGTGCCTGGGTGGCTCAGTAGGTTAAGCATCTGACTTTGGCTCAGGTCATGATCTCACGGTTCATGGGTTTGAGCTCCACATCAGGCTCTGAGTGTCAGCACAGAGCCTGCTTTGGATTATGTGTCTCCCTCTCTCTCTGCCCCACCCCTGCTCACACACTCTCTCTCTCTCCTTAAAAAATAATAAATAAAAAATTTTTAAAAATAAAAATAAAGTGTACAATTCAGTGAGTTTTCATATATTTACAGGGTTATACAACCATCACCACTATTTAATTCCAGAATATTTCCATCACCCCCAACCAAAAAAATGCTGTATCCATTAGCAATCACTCCTCATTCTTCTCTGTCAGCCATTAATCTATTTTCTATCTCTATGGATTTGCTTCTTTTGGACATTTCATATAAAAGGAATCATAATATGGCCCTTTGTTTATGGTTTCTTTCACTTAGCATGTTTTCAGAGTTCATCCATGCTGTGGCATACACCACTAAATATTTTTTTATTTTTATAACTGAATGATATTCTATTGCATAATTCTACCACTTTTAAAACTCATTCATCAATTGATGGACATTTGTTGGTTATTATGAATATTGCTGCTATGAACTTCACATATAAGTTTTGTATGGATATATGCTCAGTTGTCTCGGGTATATACCCAGGAATGAAATTGCTGGGTCACATGGAAATTCTATGATTAACTTTTCGAGGATCCGCCAAACTCTTTTTCCAAAAGTGGCTGTAGCATTTTACTTTCCCATCGGTAATGTATGAGAGGCTTCCCACTTCCCTACATCCTTGCCAACACTTGCTATTATTAGGCTTCTTAATTCTAGCCATTCTAAAAGGTATGAAATAGTACCTTATTGTGGTTTTGATTTGTAGTTCTCTAAAAACTAATGATGTTGATCATCCTTTCGTGTGCTTATTGACCATCTGTGTATATTCTTTGGAAAATGTCTGTTCAGACCTTTTGCCCATTTTGTAAAATTAGGTTCTTTGTATATTAGTCAAATTAGTTCAATGCTGAGAAGGTTTTTTTTATATGTTCTGTATACTAGTCCCTTAGAGATATAGATATATACGTTTGTAAATATTTTTTTCCATTCTGTGGGTTGTCTTCACTTTTGTATAGAGTGCTTTGAAACACAAAAGTTTTACTGTTTGATGAAGTCCAGTTTATTTTTATTTTGGTTGCTTGTGCTTCTTGTGTCAAATCTAAGAAATCATTGCATGAGTCAAAGTCACAAAGATATATATCTATGTTTTATTCTAAGAGCTTTATAGTTTTTAGCTCTTACATTCAGGTCTTTGATCCATTTTCAATTAATTGTTGAATATGTTGTGAAGTAGGAGTCCGACTTCATTCTTTTGCATGTGGACACCCCGTTGTCCACATTTATTAAAAAGACTATTATTTCCCCATTGAATTGTCTTGGTTCTTATTAATTATATTACACTGCTGTGTTGGGCCTCGTCGCCATCACATACTGCTAAAGCAATTTCTTCATCTGTGTCAGTGTTTCCCTCTCTTCTTTAGCCTCAGCATTTGGGTTCAACCACAGATAGAAGTCATTCTGACAATTGCTAAGGGTGTTTTTATAGCCACGTTAAAGAATTCCATTGTTCTTTCAATCATTGTTCTATTGCTCTTCCCTACTTGGTCTTTGTGATCAAAAGTTGTCAGAAGGCTTCAACAAAGAGACTGCAGAACTTCCTGAATGGAGATGGGATCACCTTCCTTCCAGTCTTGTTTGCCTATGATCCAACACAGAAATTTCGATTTCCAAACACCATGATTTAAAAGTGAGATTGCAGTGTCTCTGGACTCATCAGCCTGTACTCTGACACACAGAAAGAAGTTAAGCAGGAAAAGTCCCAAACACCCATTGGAGACTAAAGAACAGCCTTTTCCCAAAAGCAATTAAAACAGAAAAACACCTCATCTTTCTACTTTCACAATTTAGCATGAAAACAAATGTTCTAAATGAAAGTATTTGAACAAAGTTAATAACTTACCAAGAGTATATGGTTATCAAAAAAATGTACCAAAATGTTGATAGCAACATTTCAAAAAAAATTATCTTGTTTAGTTTGAGGTTCTGTTCTCAGAGTAAATCCTTGGGCTCTAAAGACTTGGGGGTTCATTGTTTGAAGGAAGCGTATTTAGAGCAGGTGAGGACATCCGGATTTCATTATTGTGTAACACCAGCCCAAACTGAGGAGGGTTTAGAAACAATGATAGTCCTGTCAGATTTAAAATGTGACACCTTAAATAAGTCACTACAAATAAATACTTTAACAAATTACTTGTTACCTAGCAAGCATTAATAATAATAATAGTTTGCTTGTGGGAATCCCAACTCACTGGTTGTCACTGAACTTCCCAGTTAATAACTGTGTACATGACTCTTTATCACTTGAAAATATTGACAGCTGATTAAACTGACATTTTATAAACAACCTCAAGAATTCTTTTGCATTTACTCTAGAAGTTTCATTAATTGATAAAACGACAACACCAACGAGGTTAGCAATGAGATACTAACACATACCCACAAGAATAGCTAACATTTTCAGAAACTTATAATACCAAACAATGATGAGAATGTAGAGCAAATGGAACTCTGAAATATTGCTGAGGAAAGTATAAATTAGTATAATAATTTGGAATCCTGCCATTACAAATTAGCGCTAATCATATGCTTATTCCACGATTCAAGAATAATTAGTTCATGTGATCACCAGAAAACACATATAAAAATACTAATACCAGATTTAGTCATAACAGCCCAAACTGGAAACAATGCATACCCAATAACAAGAAAATAGATAAATGAATTGTGTGTGCTCATAAAATAGAATACTACACAGCAGTAAAAAATAGATTACAACCACAGACATGCAGCACATATTTTCCCAGACATTACAGTGATCAAAAGAAACCAGACACAACACAAGGCACTTGGGTGGCTCAGTCAGCTAAGTGTCCAACTTTGGCTCAGGTCATGATCTCATAGTCCATGAGTTCGAGCCCTATGTCGGGCTCTGTGCTGACAACTCAGAGCCTGGAGCCTGCTTCAGATTCTGTGTCTCCCTCTCTCTTTTCCCATTCCCTGCTTATGCTCTGTCTTTTTCAAAAATAAATAAACATTTAAAAAAATTTTTTTTAAAGAGAAATCAGACACAACAAAATACACTGCCTGTTGCTATTTATATTAAGTTCAAGAGCATGCAAATGTAATTGAAGATGTTAGAACACAGAAATCAGAGTAGTGATTACTTTGGAGGAGAGGTATTGACTGAAAAGTGAGGGAAAGTCTGTGGTATGGGAATATTCTGTGTCTTGAGCTGGGTATTACAGAGATGTGCACAGAGGAAAAATAGACCAACTCATGCATTTACAATCAGTACACTCACTTTATGTACTTTACTCACATATGATAAACTTCAATAAAAATTTTTTTAAACAAGGTGGGAGAAGTGCCCCAGGCAAACAGAAAATTTTCAAACCTTTTAAAACATGAAACACAAGGCTGCATCTCATCCACATGTAACACAGAGGCAGAATAAAGACTCTAAAGCGAAGAAGCCAAGAGAACAGTTGGTCTGAAAAAAAGACGTGATGAAGACATTGCACATCATGAATCCATGAGTGCCCTTCTGTGTCCATGAATCCTATGATTTCAACTCTGAGAAATAAAATGATAAACAACAAAAAAATCTCTGCTACAGAAGCCACCACGTTCTTATTAAAATCATGGGATGTTACAGAAAAACCAGATCCTAAAATTTCTAGCATTCATTTCTTTTGCTCTCCCACAAACTCCTCATTCAAAGAATCTATCAATATTCAAGTTCAGCCACACTAAGCTAAGTCATATGTTAATTCAATTCTACTTGAATGGCTTTTACAGAATCCCTAAGCAGGGACCTTGTCAAAATCTTTGCTCAGTACAATTCCTGGGACACTGCTGACATTCAGTTGAGTGTATAGTATAATTAATATCATAACAACAATAACACGCAAGGAAAATACATACCTCCGGCAGTTCGCAGAAATACCAGGCTGCAGCTAACACAGAATTTTAATTCAGAATCAACAAGGAAAAGAGAGATCGAAAAGCAGCCAGAGCAATTGGGTTCAAAAAGTTCACAAAGTCAGCCTATACTGCAGGAGAAATTGTACTTATTAGGCAAGCTATCCTATGGGGGACAACTAAATTAAGCAAGATAATTTTGTGTTCCTAATGCATTTGCTTGACTACAAAAAAGGTTGAAGTCTTAGTAGCTACATGAAGTCATACCTTCTTCTGAAGGTGAAAGGGGTTGAAAATGTGTGTGTGTGTGTGTGTGTGTGTGTGTGTCTATACATCTATGTATGTATATCCGTGTGTACTTGAAAATGTTCAGCGGTATTGATGGGTAGCATGAGACAGGAAGAAAGGGTAATAAAATACTTTTGTGACTAAAAAAGATTGTCTAAGTAAAGAAATGAGTTACACCCATAGCTCCTTATTCCCACTACAGGGGGAACTGCTGGTATAATGAGGATTAATAAACATTCCCTAAAGGTGCAAAGTTGTTGATTTTTTCCTCTGGAGAGCAGCCAACCCTCCCTATTCTCCAACCCTCAGGTTGTGAGCACACAGCTGACTTCGCCAGCAAAAAGAAAACTGCTCTAGCCTGCATATCGCCGGAACACCTGTCAAAAAGCCCCAAGGCAGGGAGGATTTTTCCCAAATCCAGGTTTCCTCCGAAAGGCTCCTTTTACAACCCCTACCGAATGATGCTCCAGCTGTGTCCCTGGACAGCAACTGCAGCATCACCCTGAGAACTTAGAGATGCCAACCCCCCTGCACCACCTCTGATCTACTGAATCAGAAACTTTGGGGCCGAGGCCAGGGAATCTGTGCTTTAAGAAGGCTTCTAGATGAGCTTGAGGCATGCTCCCCTTGTTTACCTCTGTTCCACATGCTCCTCTTCCATCCCCTCCAAAACAATAACTGGCCTGGTCTCATCTTCAGCAGCTGCAAATCTCTTCTTGCTCTATTTATTGTTTAAAATTATTCTTCATAGTGGAGTCATTTTTCCCACTTGCCACTTTACACAACATTATGCAAACAGAATACACTGTCCTGCTAGATCATTAGAATGCAGGAAAAGTTTTGTCCTGTCCCCAAACCTCGCCAATATTTATTATATTATATTAGGGTCACTGCAAAGCACATGGATCTTCTGCAAACCAGCAGCCCTCAGTATCATGTTTCAGAACATCTCACCACAGCAATACCTCACCACCCAAAGCACAATTCTCCTACATAGTATGTGAGCTTGCATTTAAAACTCTGTAGAAGAGGGGCGCCTGGGTGTCTCAGTCAGTTGAGTGTTCAACTTCAGCTCAGGTCATGATCTCAGGGTTTGTGAGTTCCAGCCTCACATCCGGCTTGCTGACGGCTTGCTGCTGTCAGCACAGAGCCCGCTTTGGATCTTCTGTCCCACCCCTCTGCCCCTTCCTTTCTTATGTGCTCCCTAAAAAAATAAGTCTTTAAAAAAAGACTCTGTGGCTATATTATTGCTTTATTTCTAGATAATAAAAATGTGGAGGAAGTAGCCAATATGTGACATTTCTGGGTCAAGACTTTTATGAAGCAGGTGTGTTTCTTTTTGCCATTCACCTACTAGAGGCAAACAGAGTAAGACTATGAGCCTGGAGCGGTGGTTCTCAAATTTTACCATGCGGCAGAATCATCCAGAGGGCTTTTAAAAATGCTAATCTTTAGACCTCATCCCTAGATTTCTAATTCAGTAGGACTAGGATGGAGTCTGAGAATTTGCATTCCTAATCAGGTCCTAGATGATGCTGGCCCCACTGATCCTGAGACCACACTTGGAGAACCATTGGTCTGAACTATTGTTCTAAAGAATGGTGGAGCAAAAGAAGGAAGCTGCTTCCCTGGGCAACTTTGTAGAGAACCATTAGCTGATCAAGAACATCAATCTCATTTCATATATGAGCAAGAAATATACTTCTATTGGTTTTGAGTCAATGTGTACTTGTTCTCTATTCTTTTACCACTGTTTATATCCTACCCTTAAATAATAAAATTGCCTGGAAAAGTAAAAGTTGACATTTTTGATATATTATATAAAAATATATTTATTGGTGTGCCTGGATGGCTCAGTCAGTCACGTGTTGGACTCTTGATTTCAACTCAGGTCATGATCTCATGGTTGGCGGGATGCAGTGTCACTCGGGGCTCTGTGCTGGCAGTGTGGAGCCTGCTTAGGATTTTCTCTCTCCCTCTCCCTCTGCTCCTCCTCCACTTGCACACACTCTTTCTCAAAATGAGTTTTGAAAAATTAAAAAATATATATACATTTTATATTTATTAACATAGAACAAAGGACACTAAACAAACAAAACACAGCCAAAATTGAAATGTTTTAAATCTTAAATTAGAAATCACTGATTTCTATTTTTTCTTTTTTGTTATAAATTTTTTTCAGTTTTATCTCTTCCAGGGTTTCAACAAGATTCTTATGAACTAATCTTCCTTTGTGCAGTAAAACATTTTGCTCTGTGTAGTTTTCCATCATTCAATATCTTTTGGTGAGACCACCAGGACAAAGTTGTATCTAATTTATGTTTACTTTCCTGGTGCCTAACACAGTGCCTGGCACATGATCGAGATTCAAAAAATATATTTGTGAGATGAACAAAATAATAATAATAAAGTATGGAAAAAGGGGAAATGACTATTTTTAAAACGTGGTTTTGTTAACTACTGGATCTTAGGTTCCTTAGTTCCACAGATGTATTTGACAGGTACTGTTGAGATGTTAGGCAAACAATAGTGAACAGAGCCAAAGTCCTTACTTTCAGAGTTTACATCCCTATGAAAAAAGGCATAAACAAACAAATATTTTTAAGAATGCATCACAATCAAATAGAAACAAAGCCAAAATGAGACAAGTAACAGTGAGTGATAGATTCATTAGGAACATTAAAATTGGCTGCTATTCTCTAAGATGCTTGACATAGGCAAAAGTAGTGGCAAATTTTATTTGGCATAACAATGGACAAATCTCCATTGTACTGGTAACATTTATTAATAGGTCCCTGTATCAATAGCTTCCACATCACCCATGGTTAGTTTGACGAAGCGCATAAAATGCAGTAGACACAGTGACGTGGCATTGTCAGCCTTCACAAGTGCTCACCTCCTTGAATTCCAAGAGATGAAGAAAGAGGGTTGTAAGTCCAGTTAACATTGTCAGAGCTTTTGTTAAATCTCAGAAGGCTACACTGTGAAAATATTGCCTCTACTTTGCAATCTGCTATACTTCCCTTTTCATCCTCATCAATTTCTTTTATAAATACCCAACTGAAATGATCCTTGATATGGAATGTCATATGGGCTACAAGCCCCAGCTTTGGGTCAAATAGACTATTTCAAGCCACTCAATTAATTATATGGCATTGGATAAGTCTGAACTCTCTAATGTTTCTTCATTCATTGAATGAAATAATGGGGGTGACTATTTCATAGGATTTGGGGGAAGAGTATATTAGATATTTGCATGTTAACACTTACATTGTAAATAATTATTCAAGTTGTGAAATTCCAACAAGGATAAAGAGTATGTTCATTAGGGGTTAGAAAATAAGGCAGTCACACTGACAGAATCAGAATTTGAAAACATAGTGGTAAAACCATTCTGGATTTTGGAGTTTTATGATGAGGCTATTGTGATAAATTGCTAAAAATAAGTTTGATGGAATACAGGAAGATAGAAGTCAAGACACTGTGAGTCATGGTATTAGGTATTGAATACAACAAGGATGGTGATAGAGAGTAGGATCAAGTGCTAAAGTTATTAAAAATGTGAAGTCAGTAGATGGCTGTCAAAGAAGTGTTGTTCAGTTAGATTCCTTTATTATATGCTCTTATAGCACCTGGTATTTTTCCTTGTGTCACTCATCTAAGCTACAATTCATTCATTCATTCATTCATTCATTCATTAATGTTCATCTTTAGGATAATAAGCTTCTTGAACATTAAGAGTAGAGCTTGTTCCCAAGTGATTATATTTGCTTGTAAAATACAAAGCCCAGCAGAAAGCTTAATTAATGTTGGATGGGTGGGTGGGTGGATGGATGGATTGATGGACTACTTGGCAGATAAATAAGAGATAGTACTAAAAATAAATGACATTAAGATCAACAGAAGAGAGCTTTCAGAATAAGGTCAACAGGGTGATTATCTGCAAAACCAAATTTTACCTAAGAATCGAGGATTTCTTAGGGATGGTTTACTTATTTCCTACCTCCCTATTTAATCTCCTCCTTTTTCTCAGATTAATAAACCACATCTTTAGAAACAGATTTGATCATTAGAATAAGTGTCCTGAATGCCCCATCAAGCATACTAGTAGAATCTCTCAGCATCATTTATCACCTTGGTAATACACATAACAATTTAAAATGTGCATGACTTTAAGCCAACAATTCCATTTCTAGAAATTTATCCTACAGATAGACTCATTCAAGTATGTGTGCTATCCATACAAAGATTTTCTTTGCAACATTATTTAAGCTACTAAAAAGAAATGACACTACATGTCCCAAAATAGGAGATTTGTCAAATAAATAGTTGATACATTCATACAGTTGAAGTTTATACACATCAAAAATATCATGACCTTATCTCCATGATATACTCTTAAATAAAAGATATGTATATAACATGGAATAATCTGCATAGAATGATCCCATTTTTAAAATATGTAAATGCGTGTTGAGGGGCACAAATATTTCTAGATAACACTCCGGGGCCTTTTCCTCCTTTTCTTTTTCTCTCTCCTCTCTCTCCCTGCTCTTGTCATGTCTTACTAAGGGGGAGTGGTCCTTGTTGAGACATAATAAAAAAAAGATTTTTGTAGCATAACACAAAAACATTTGCCAGGAGAAATCATCACTTCAAGCCAGAAAAATATTGGTTTGGCTTGTGGATATTTCACTCTGGAGACTATAAAGCACTCCAGGTTTCTTTAGCTCTTTAGAGCTCAGCACCAGAGGGGCACACCCTGTCCTCCTTCTCCAGGTGATATCTAGGTACTTGAGTATAAATGTTTTCAAGGAGGACCAGGAGATTGCGGAGGAGAAGAAGTAAACCAGAGTGAGGAGGATGGGAGCCCTGTGATTACATCCCAGCTGGGACCTGTATGAACTGACAGGTGGCATGAATACAAAGTAAAGAAATGCTTTGCTTCACTCTTGGTGTCATAGACTCTGGGTCTGGAGTTCTCTCTTGTCCAGAAAGAAAGCGGGACACAAGATTAAAAATGAGAGGCTAATGTCTGGGAGGAGACAAGAGCCCCGAGTAAGGGTCCTTGCTCCATTTTTATTAGGATCAGAAGGCTTACAAGCATGATGGGCATGCACAGAGAGACAATGAAACCATGAACATTAATTCATGGGTGTGGGGAAAAGGGAATTTTGGAGATAGGCAGTGTTAGGGGTTTGGGTCACTACAAAATAAGATTCTGGTGCTGGGCAGAAGGTTGTTTACAGCAGAAATGAAGCCCCACTTTTGTTTACTTAAACTGGCATAGGGGACAAGAAATACAGAACATGCTACCTCAGGGTCAACAAGGCACCTTTCTTTTGCTAATTACTCTGCTCTGTGCAACTTTGCCCCACTGGGGTCTATAACCCTATTTACCTGTTTACCTAACTTGGTCCTTCCTGTAAAAGCAGCTTTCTGCTATGGTACTAAGTTGGGGGGCATTTCAGCCATGAATACATAATCTTGTTTACCTCATCTTGGATGTTTTCTTCCTGAGATTCCCTATTCCTATTCCTTTATCCTATACTGGGGGCTTTTGCCCCATTTACCTAATCGTCTTTACCTAATCTTGTTTACCCAAACTTGGGTGTGTACATCCTATGGCTTTCTAATTCTTTACACCTTGTTAACCTATCCATGAAACCTCAGGAAATTCCTAAGCTTATTCCCCACACCTTGGGACTCCAGAGGTAACTGTGTCAATACTAGTGCACACTTCAGATGTTCCTGGCATAACAAAGCGGTAAAATATGTATGTTTACATATATAGTTGCATATGTAAAAAAAAAAAAACATCTTAAGATATAAGCCAAGCTGCTTTCAGTGACTATTCTTGCGGAGTAGATGGTTTCCTTTTGGTGGGGGAGAGGGAAGGGCCACTGAGGTGCACATCATAAGGGAATACAAGGGGAGGGAACTTAATAAACCTTGGCATTGTCTGCATGGTTTACAGCAATTATGTCGCATAATTTAAAAATGAAGAGGGATTTTTAAAGCTCAGCCAAACCATAGCTTGCTTGTACATTAACGAGGCCCAAGCAGGAGAAAGAGGTCCTAATCTGTTTGACTTTTCTAAGGATGGCCCCATCTGTCCTTAGAGTTGCCCCCAAATTTGGAATAAAATAATTCTGAAATCTTACTAGAAAAGTAAGTGTCCCACCGTCTTGGAAATGACCATTTACCTGTGCAAACAAATGAAATAAGCATATCATAAGTTTTCACGATCACTTTCACAAATTAAAAAAGGAGATCTCACACAGCACACTTCCCACATCCGGGACTCTATCCATTAGCTCGATTCATCCACACGGCACACGAATTTGTACTATTATGATCTAATTTAAATAATTTGAGTTCTTTTAAAATAAATTCTGTGATTCTGTATGGTATTCAAAGACTCTCAGCTTATAGTCTTATAGAGAAAATTACTCCTTTTACATAGGTGGACTCCCAAGGCTGTAGACAATAAAGTCACAAAAGATCACCACTTAGTAACTAGCTACAAAACTCTATATTCCTATTTCTCTACTAGATTGCAAGTGCTCAGAAGGCCAGATGGCGTCCTTTTTATTATTATTTAATTTTCTATAGCATTAAGTAAAGTGTGTTACCAAGAACAGACACTTATTTCAATTAACGAAGACTAAATCCATCACACAGAAGTGACAGATAACTGTTCTTCCTTGGCCTGTCTGGCCATACTTTTTTTTCAGTTGTTCATTGATAAAGTGTAATGTTTCAATTCTTCTGTTCATCTAGCACCTGTTTTTTTGGGAAGCTTAATTTATTAGGACACCTGCTACAATGTGGAAAAAGAGAAGAGGTAAAAAAAAAACCTCAACTTAGATTTGGTTCTTACAAATAACTTTATAGGAAGGTTGGCTGGAAATGTTGTGTTTAATTGAAGGCCCATGTGATTTCTTCCCCTAGATCATGGGGACAAGACTTGGTTAATCAAGACTTGGCTCTTGTCAGGAATTTTCTAGGCCTCTCAAGTCTTCTTTCATAGTTGAATCTGGAATTGCCCCCTGCCATTGATCCAACAAATAAGTAAGTGCCTAACAACAAAATCTTGAAAAATGGGTATAATTTGGTGTTATAAATATTGAAATAGATTGTATCAAATTTTAATTTTTTAAAAATAATTTTTAAAGTTTGGAATTTATATATTTTTGTTTATTTCAAGGTATACTCATGTTCCATTTTTTTCTATAAGACAGCTTCCCCATACTTCAGCCAGAGAGCATGACTCTAAAATGAAGAACTTGTGACTGGGTGTGGGAGGGAAAAGGCTAAAATTAGAGAGCTCAACAAGCTCTAATATTAGGGATTTATTTCGAAAATGCCACTTCTAATGAGAACTAACAAAGAAATTCTCTGAAAATGAATTGATTTATTTAGCATGTTGGAGTTCTGTCCTATCCTAACAGGAGAAATAGTCAGCCTTTCGGGGTTATTTTTGAAGTTGCACAGTCAGGTTCAGAAGAAAAAGGAAGTATCCATCCATAATCACGTAGAGAAGAAAACTTAATATATGGCCTGAAGGCAGAAGAGACTGACCAGGACAGAGACAGTACAAAAATAGAGAAACCTAGAGAGATCCTCTTGATCAGTCTGTAGGGCTTCTAAGATGCTCCCCAGTTTCCAGCTAAATAGTTAACACACACATAGAATTAGACGTCACACACTGCATTTAGATAGGGGATTGTGTCACCATGGTAACTGGTTTTGCTTAAACATAGCTCTGCATGTACATAATCCAAATTAGCTACAGAACACAGACACACACACACACACACACACACACACACACACACATACACACACACACAATATTCCTGGATCTTATATAACATTCCCCTATCTGTTATATTTTTCAGAAATGGGCTATTTGAGTTCATGTTTGGAAATGTCCTTTCTTTCAAACTTTCCTTTCTAGATAGTGTGCCTCTATCAACTCAGTTGTTGGGATCCCAGAAGCAATGTTACAGATAAAACTTCAGGTGATAATCAACATGTGAAAGAATAATTTGTGCTGGCTTTTGTCAGTAAGTTCTTAATGCATGGAATACGGATTGTCAAACCTACCACTTTAGCTTCTTACCTTTCAAATGCTATTTTCTTTGGCTTATTCTTACAGAGGAATTCGAATCATTTTTCTTGAAAGATTATCCCCAAATAGCATTCCCACCCCCACTGACTCCTCCTTATGATAAAATTGCTAAGAAAACAACTTAAAGCAAATTGAAAGAACTTTTAAAAAGAAAGGAAGTTGCCACAACATGTATCCAAACCAAGAAATAACCCCAGCATTCTTCTAATATTTTTTCCTAGATTTATCTAAAAGAAAGGAAAAATAATTTATTGGTTGAACTCTATTATATGGCACTCAAAGCATGTGATTCTTTTTACTTGTCAAGCCTTTATGTCTGTTCTTCCCCCCCCCCCTTTTATTTTTCTGAGAAGAGAATTAAATATGATACACTTGGGGGAAATTACATCACTGGCTGCTTTACAATTTTCAAGACCACTCCAATTTTTGTACTAAAATGGCATAATGTCTGTAGTGTGAGTGCTTATTTGTCTGAAAAGAGGGAAAACTAATCATATTTCTCCTACTGAACACCAGTGAAATTATCTTTCTGCTTTGGGCTGCAGGATGTATTCACAGTTTGTCGAGTGTCCCTTTCATTCAAAGGAAAATAGCTACTATTTAATTGAGCTCCAAGTATGTACCAGGCACTTAGTGGGAAATCTACCATGCCATGCCATTGAATTCTCACCAAAACTTGGAAGGTGGGTGTCATAATCTCTACTGCAGAAAAGGATACGCATGCTCAGAGGAGGTCAGTTTTTTCCCCTATTTTACACAACTTATAATTTGGCGAAGCTAATATACAAATGCAGATTCCAGAACACATTTGCTCAGGAGATGCTCAGCCCATTTCTAACGGTGCCACTACTAAGAAGCGGCAGATAAGGGCTCTTCTGCGTTGGATTAAGTTGGATCTGCTGTATTTTCTCATTAGAACTCTATTCCCTCTGTTGGAGCATCATTGCTGCGATCCCCCGGAGGACCACTGGGAGGCAATAGTAGTCTGAACCCAACCTTCCGCCTCCAAGTCATCACCCTTGGCTTGCTTTGAGCTGGGGTCTCTATCTCTACAAGGAAGCGAATATATAAAACTTTCTACCTTCCCTAGACCTTCAAGACTCAGATGCGCTGAAATATTCCTTGAAAACCGTTTAAGGACATGAAATGTCCTGACCTCAGTATGCAATGAGAAGAAGCAAGAGAGCCATTCAGCAGAAGTTTCTGAGAGCCAATCAGTAATAGCAGTGCCTAAGGAAATGGAGGTGGTGTGAAAGGGCCCATGCCCTGAACTCACATGGTCCAGAGGGTTAGGAGTGGGGAAGAAGCTAACATCGCCTTCCGGAATGGTAGGAGCCGTCGCGAGAGTGGGCCGAGAGGGATCGAGGGCTGCGGGAGAGGGCAAGAACACCCATCCGTGCCAGTGATTTGACGGACGTGTGGTAGGAAGGAAATCCTCAAGTCCTTGAACGCCAGAGCTGTAGACGACCCTCAAGAAAATCTTGTCCAGTAGTTGTCACACTGTGTCTTGAAGAGTTCTTAGGCAGGTGTCCCAAAGGCACCTAAGTGGGTGGAATAAGGAAGACTCCCAGGGAGGATCCTGGTAGGGCTTCCCAACCTTGTGTTTTAGCCACAGTGTTTCCATTTCTATCAGTTTTGGAGTTTCTGCATGAGGTTTTATAAAAGAAACCTATAGCTATATACTTTGCAAACTGCTTTATAAAGGAGGAAATCAAGTGGTGATCTCTTATATAATATTTCTTTCTTCAGCAATGAGCACATTGTTGGAACATATTCCTTTCAATATGCCTGTGATGTTCTGAAATACCACAGCCCAGCTCTTGAAACCCAAGAAAAGGTGTGGACATCAGGGGAAATAACAATCAATACAATAGCTCGAGGTCTATGCCTCAGCTCTCCAAAGATGTGTTGCTGTTACATGCCTTGAGACAAATCAATGACAGACAACCTGCCTTTATTTTTTTCTTTAAAATAAAAGCTGTAATATCAGCCTCCTTCATTAGAAACAGATTCAAAGGGTGCAGCTGGCTGTGTGCTTGATCAAGAAAGGGGCAAGGGCAAAGGGCTAAAGGAAACACAATTATGTTAAGACAAGTAATTCTTATACTATTAACTCAAAGTAGGAAGCCTTAATTCAGCCAGAGGATTGAAAAAATACTTGACTGAGGCATGAACCAACCTCACAGTTATTTATATGGGCAGGAATTAAAACCAGAATAACCTCTCTTTTGCAAATTAATGTGCAAAGTTTTCCTAAGAAAGGTTTCCATAATCGAAGGCAACAGAATATTTTAGAAGAAAAGCACCAGCTTTGGACCCAGACATTCATGAGTAGGAATCTAGCACTGCCAGTTCCTGGTTGTATGCCCTTGACCAAATTGTGGTCAAGGCCCTTTGTGGGCCTCACGTTCCTGTTTGGAAATGCCTGCCGGACTATTTCGAGCATTAGAGAGAATATGGGAGTGCATCTGGCGTGTATCTGACATTATTATTATTGTGTGTTCTTGTTGTTTCTGTTATTATTGGACTTGAAAATAAGGATTGAGAGCTACATAATATTCAGCAACTTAAATTCAAGGTCACCATTAGAGGAATAGTTAACTATCTCTCTATACAGTAAAGTTAACTTATATGAAGCTCTATGGAAAACTTTCTTCAGATGCTAGTCATATCACACCTGCCATTTTAATAATAATTCAAGAGTCAAATATTCTAATTATAAAGGAAAAGGGACAAAACTAATCCATACACTCGGTGTGAACAATAAAGCATCAGAAAATTGTAATAGTAATAATAATAATCTTACCTGGTAAAAGTGTGATACAAAAAATGGAAATGTTAACCCCTTGCCAAAAAGAGTGAAGTGACTTGATGATTTTTCCCACAGTAAGGATTTTTTTAATGTGTATTTAGTTTTGAGAGAGAGAGAGAGAGAGAGAGAGGGAATATGGGCACACCCACATGTGAGTGGGGAATGGGGAGGGGGCCGAGAGAGATGGGGGTTGGGGAGAGGGAACAGAGGATCCAAAGCAGGCTCTGCACTGACAGCAGTGAGCCCTATGTGGGGCTCAAACTCATGAACCGTGAGATCATGACCTGAGCCAAAGTCAGACGCTTAACTGACTGAACCACCCAAGTGTCCCACAGTAAGGATTTTATTCTGGTTCTACAGCCAGTTTCATCTAGCCGAAAATTCTGTTTGGTGGCGAATGTCTTGAATACTGTGAGGAGAAAAATTCTGAAGCTTCTCAGAGGGGAAAAAAGCATCATGAGTGTAGAAATGGAGATATGATCAGCATCACACCACAAATGTCAGGTATAGACTGTCTCTGCTCTGGGCTAAGTAGGTGTTAAGAAAAGGGAACCCACGTACCGAGCCCCAATTTTGTGCCTAACATTTTAGCCATCAAATCATCTTTTTTCACCACAAAGAGTTTACTTGGTACAGAACTGACTGTAGAGCCCCAACAGCCACTGCAATAGATTGGGGAAGGTGTCAATTTAGAGGAAGAAAAAGCAGGACAGAAAGTTCACAGAGAAGTTGGAGAAGGAACAATCTAGGTTAGTGAAGTTGGACAGGAGTCACCTGCTATCCTTAGCCCTCATTCAACCATGCAGCTTTGTTGCAACAGGTTGGAGTCTTCTTAGGGCCATTGTAAACTCCTGGAATAACCTTAGTTATTGGGACGAATAGTGTTGGGACAAAGTTCATTTGAAATTAAGCTGCCCAGAAGAATATGATCTGAGCCAATTTTCTCAAGAAACCCCAGAGGGCTAGGGTTCAGAATAGCCAAGAGCCTAGCCAACCAGCACTAAGGTTTATATGCTCCAGAATTATTTCTGGGTGAAGGAAGCCAATTGCAACATGTGCTCTTACAGAAAAATGATGAGAAAGAGAGAAGACTTGGAAGACCTTCTTAAAGGGACTGTAGTCATAGGAGCATGCAGATAGAGATTTTGTGCACTTTGAGGTTTTTCTAGAGCAACAGGCAAAATAATGCAGAAAAAAATACCTCATTTTTTTTTCTGTAGAGATTGTTGGAGGACAGTTCCTTTGACCCCTGATGTTAGAGAAGTCTATCAGGCTGATCATCCATCTCTCGTGAGTAGAAATTACAGTTCTGAAAATCTAAGGCATGTGGCCCTGAGGGTGTGGACTGGCAGTGTGGACCATATAGATTGAGGGCTACAGCTGGTCACCCAGCTCAAAATGTGTGAGCCAGGCCCTTGAGTTCTCCTGGGATAGGTTGCTAATGGATTCCTCAGTGCTTCTTTTATAAAACCTGGTTTCTTAGTTATCGCTTTTTGGGCTATAATTACTTGCTAAAGATGACATTTTTCTTTTGCAAGTAAGAGGCCTAGAATGAGTATATGAAACCACTCTATTTGAATAAGTGCATCAATTTAGTATCTTGAAGTAAACAAGGTTAATGAATTGATACATTCTGTGTAGTCCCTGAACGTAATTAAATTCAAACATTACCCAGGAGGGAGTCATGTTGCTGACCGCCTTTCACAAGGACAGCACCAAGGAAAATAGCAGCCTGCACACTAATTATTAAAGCTTACCTCTTCATCAGGGAGAAACAATGGATTAACCATTTTAAAGCATATTGGAACTCAGGGTTGCTAGGCCTTTCTGTTCTACATATTCACCCAACACTCTGATTTTGCCATGCTCTTCACAGAGTTAAAGTTTGTCCTATGTCCTATATACCTATGTTTCCTCAGGCAACATTGCTGGGGAATTTTTTTTTTTAATTTATAAACAGAATGTTTTCTTCTCTTGGGCTCCTCAGTTGATTGTGGAATCTCCATTCCTTTTCCAGTCTCTCAATCTTGGGAGCCCCCAGTGAGTGTCTAATCAATAGCATGTTTAGTTATCAGACAGATGCCACAATTTTTCTACTCATTCACTCTACTTTTAGATCCATACCCACATATCTGCCACCATGGCCATTACATATGGTCTTAAAAGCCCCATAAAGACAACTTGTCATTGTTTCTCTAGGCTTGAGCACTGTCTGTGGCTTTTGCCCACAAAGTTACGCTGTACCAACCACACTGAGCTGAAAACTCTCTGTCCACTCATCCTCTAAGACGAAGATAGTCAGATTTAACAAATAAATATACAGAGAAGCAACAAAATTTCATGGAAATATGTCTTAAATATTGTGTACCAATATACTAAAAAAATTGTGTTTATATGAAATTCAAACTTAATTCATTGTTCTGTATTTTACCTGGCAACCCTATCTAAGACATATAGAAAATGTGTTTCATTCCCACAGTAGTATCATAAAGTCATTTTTTTAATGTTTCTTTATTTATTTTGAGAGAGAGAGAGAGTGCAAGAAGGAGGGGCAGAGAGAGAGGGAGCGAGAGAATCCCTAGCAGGCTCCACGCTGTCAGGGCAAAGCCTTGTGCGGGGCTTGATCCCGTGAACCATGAGCTCATGACCTTGGCCGAAATTAAGAATAAGAACCTAAACCAACTGAGGCACCCAGATGCCCCATTTTTATTATTTTTATTAGCCCCATTTTATTAAAGAGGAAATAAGCTTACGATGTCACTCCACTAGTCCTGTCCAGGTATCTGATTTCAGTTTTGCACTCCTAAATACTCCCTGTGCTGCTCAGTCTTTCTTCTGCACTGCTGCATATATCACACCTCTGCTACATGGAGATCACCCACATTGCTGAAAGAGGGAATATTAAACATACAGTATATAGATGAGTGGAATTTTGAGTTAAGAGTGACAAGACCTTGGAATAATCCAAGAGCAACCTACATTTGCTATAGATTGCACACCTAAATGAGGTGGGCTCTAGTTGCCAGGGAAACCAGCTGACCTGAGTATCAAAAATGCGATAAGGCCTTCATATTTTTTAAAAATATGCATCCATTTTGGAGCCTTTCTCTCTTACCCTTTTGATCAATGTGCCACTAATCCTAAAGCCCAAATCCCAGGTCCTTCATACGTTGTCTTCCCTGACTGGGAAATTGCTAAATCAATAAAGCACTTCACCTGCTATTTCCACCTAGTTTCTGGCTGCCTGTTCTTTTTGCTCACTTGTAATGCTATCCAAACAGAATTTTGCACCCTTTCTTTTTCAATAACTAATAGACAAATGAGTCGACGATGACCAGCCATGGGCTGAAGCCTCTTTGAATGAACCAATAGAAACTATGCTCTACACTAAAGAAATTATTAAAATAATCCCACTACTTAAGGTCATTCACTTGGAGAGAGAAGTTTGTATGTTCCTCAAAGAATAAGGACTCACTTCCTTTCATCTGGTTGTATTCTGGAGACACATACATGTATGTTGGATCCAGGAGCAGAACCTCCTCTAAGAACAATCTAAGAAGGCTAGAGCCTTCTCGTATTTATATCTTTACTATATTTGACATATTTTATTATACTGAATCTCTTTTATTCAATATGTTTTTGAAAACCAACGAAAAGCTGACATGTTTACTTAGCAACCACAGGCTAAAAGAAGCTTTCAATGTTTCAAGTGCTGCAAAATATATTTGAACACTCAGGCTAGGACCTTTGAATTTTCAGTTACACTTAGATGGGGGTTTCGGGCTCAGGAAAGACTCTTCCTCTTCCAAGGATTCTCCATTTGTCAATAGCAGCTACCTTAAACAGATCTTTTGCATGGATAGAGCATGCCCTGGGACTTCCCTTTACAATAAAGAACCTCATATTCTCAGATGGCAGGAACTTACCATATTTTTGTCCCAAAATGTATCAGAACAGGGGTTGAAAATTAGTTTCTAGTCACTTTCTGGAATACTGTGTTGAGGAAAATACTTGGGCCATGTTTGGGCTCTAGAAAACAATTTTATGAAGGATTGGCCATGTTTCCCATGGTGGCGTGTTTGGAGTAAAAAAGCACACAGGATTTGTATTTAATATGCTTGTATTAGAATCATACATTGACTACATGAGACTGGAAATCAACTTCAGATTCCTGGGATGAGACAGCAGTATTTGTAGCTAGCAAAGGCAGCTTCATCTCTTCCTCAAACTAATTGACCATGACTCTTGCTGAGCAGAGAAGCACTGATGCCTTCCTCTAATACTTTACCATCCTCATCTAAAAGGACTCCTTAAGGACTTAATTTCGCATATACTTGCTCATTGTTGTGAAAAGAAGCACAGCCTCATCTTCAAGCTGTCTACAGTCTTAGCCTACAGAAACATTATGATAGGGTATTAAAGCATGGGGAGGGGGCTCAATGCCTTTTCCCCTCTTTATCATATTTTATCAAAAGAGCCCCATCTTTAAGTTGCTTGAAACACACTCCAAAAGTATAAAGTTCTTAGTGGAATACTAAGAATACACTCTATTTCTGCCTAGGAATTGGACACTTTCAGAAACTGGTCCAAGATAGATTCAACTGACAGGCAGCAAATCAAATGCAGATCACCACCACCATCCAGCTGACAAGTTCTTTCTTGTTAAAAAAGATCCCAAGCTCCTGCCTAGGTCTTTTTCCCTCCAGATGAATTTTCCTGAGAAGCTCCTTTGTCCTCCTGCAAGCATACTTCTTTTAGTTGTTTAGAGATGCCCAGACAGGTGTTAATTCCATTAAACCCATGCTGGGATTTTTGGGCAGAATTTCCATAATCAACTGGGTGAGGTTCAGAATGAGTAATCCGTTGGTTACCTGTGACTCTCTTCAGCATTCGGAAAAGAGAAGTATGATTATATTAGCCGGGTAACCTCCAAGCAATTTCTTTAACATCCATGAAGATTCCTAAAAACGGGCCTGGGTAGTTTCCAGTTCTCATGACTCCATGGATAGGACAGCTCCAGCACTTCTAACATGTTGTATATGATGAAGATATTTAGTCTACTCTTGAGTGACCCACTGGGATCTAATGGCACTAAATTCTCAGGGAGCAACCTAGCCTGATAGATGCACCTTCCCCGCCTTTAATGTTGCCTAAAGCTAGACCCAGTGTTTCTGAATTGAGTTGGAGCTAGCCTGCACAATGGCATTGGTAGAGAGGGTGGGTTGGGGTTGATCACATCCCAGACCTCACTCACCAAGCCATGTATTCAACCCAAGTCTTCACTGGTCCAGAAGAAGAAGAAAGGTACCAGATGGGCTAGAATTAGCTCAGGTTAAGTCATTAGTTCTGTGAATCCTCTGGGTAGGTAAGGATCTTTTGAGTAGACCCACGCCAAATCAAAACCCCTAGCTTTTGTCTGAATAGCTTCACCAGGTTGAAAACCAAAGGGAGATGATATAGAAAATTAGACCCATGTATTTGAAAATCCTTATGCTTCTACATATTTTTTTTTCTCCCTGTGCTTATGACAGAGATCTTCAAATGACAAAAGGACTCAGAACTAAAAGTATTATTTGCAGGATTATATTTTTTGGAGGAGTACTGTTGTAGTACAATACAGAGCACTAAAGACAGAGGACCTGGCCCACCTGAACTTCAGAGTCTTTACCTATAAAGTAGTAAAATAGAGGCTGTACAAGGCACTTTAAGAGATATCTAGAAATAACTTTTGCATGTCAATGCTTTATACATTGTAAAGTTTTATAAGAATATGAAGGAGCACGATAATCACACTCTAAATATATATATGGTAGGTCAAATTTTTTCAATAATTTTTATTTTATTTAAAATAAGCAAAGTGACAACTTTTAAATAGTACAAACTGTTTCCAAATTTTTAAGCATCAGATGACACCAGGGGGAGAGGCATTGTCTCACTCTGACCCCATCAGCAAACAAAACATCTTGCTTCCTGTTTCTTTGGATGACCCAAGAATCAAAATACTTGCAGGATACCAGGTCATACCAAAGTGAGATCCATTAGGTTTAAAACCTAGAAACAGAAAATAAGCCATGAAGCAAAAGGAAATATGTTCAATTCATAGAGTAAGGAAATAATTTTCTCCCCAATCACTAGCTATAATGAAAGTAAACACTGAAATAAGAGAAAGTCTCTCAGATAAAAACAAGGTCACAGAACAACAAAGAAAGGATACTCAACTCATAGTCTCGGCAATGTGCACTATTACTGCTGTATATCTTGTTAGTGATATGTTTTATGAAATGATATAATACAATTTCAGACCTGAGTGTCTTTCTCAAGATTGTACAACCATATCAAGTCCCCCAGCCTAATTTTTGTTTCTTTTAAGCAGATGTTAGTCACCAGTGTAGTGAAACAAAATCTTTACTAATAAAATTTACATTTAAACTATCCGTGCAGAGAAGGTAAGACTAAAAATGAAAGGAGGGAGGCGCTTGAAGTTGGGAGGTTTTCATTATCTTTTCAAAGGAAATGAAGGCCACTAATGGGATGTGATTTGAAATATGTTTTAAGACCTTTGATTTGGGAACTAGTATAAGGGAAACTTGAAGGAAGAGAGATTGGAGATAGTTAATTATTACAAAGTAGCCTGTTGGTGGGATGGCAAACCAATAAAGCAAAGCGAGAGGTTATTACAATGGTCCAAGTCTCACTTATTCATTTGTCAAATATTTTGAGTTCTTGAATGTTCTGGTTATGAGCTAGACACAGAGGATATCCTAATGTTAAACAAAAACTAGTGGGGGTGATGCTAAAATAATAATATATACAATTAAGTATACAGTAACAGATATAGGTGAGTTCTAAAAATGTAAGGAAAATGTTTTTGTAAAATCATAAGAATTATGAATCAGGCAAGGCATCCCTGATGAAGTGACATTCAAGAGAGAAAAGTAGACAAATAGATGATGCTCATGTAATACCCCATCTGGTGATTAGGTATTTAGAAGAAAAATAAAGAGAGGAACAGAGAGAGATCAGCGTACATGGTAACATTTGAGCAGAAACTAATGGGTGGGTAGCTATGGAGAGAGCTTTCCAAGTAGCATATCAGCCTGTTTCCTGATATGAGAGCCTGCTTGCTGTATGTTAGGAAAAGAAAAGATACCATTCTAGCTTCTATAGAATGACCAGGTGGGAAAACATTGGAAATGATGCCAGAGAAATAGTAAGGATCATCAACCACTACTCTGTGTGACACTGAAATGTACTGGAAGATTTTTTTACAGAAGAATTTCATAATTTTGCTTTCATATTAGTCATTTTGGCTACTGGGTGAGGAACATACTATGGATGCAGGAGCAGAAGCTGTCATGACTTGGGCAGAAGGAGAGATCAAGGATCAGTACCCCAGTACCTGGGGAACAGTGGTACTATTTGTGTAGACCAGCAATCCTGGAAGAGGACTGAGCTTCTTGGGCAGGTAGCAGAATAATCACTGAAGGAGAGGAGAGCATGAAACACATCTTGGGCATTTGAGAGTTTGAGGTGCTTTGTGACATCCAAGTGGAGATGTAACTGTAGGAGTTATCAGTGAACAAAGGATAACTGAAAGTGTGTGTGTAGAACAGATTGTCTGAGAAGAGAGAATACACTGACAAGGCAATAAGGGTCTAAGACCCAGTCTTGAACAATATCAGTATTCACTCATGAATAATAATTGTGCTAACAACAATAATAACGCACCAATGTAGGAGGAGAAAGAGGAAAACCAGAGCTGCTGCAGCATATATTGAGTGCTTATTATCTTCAAGGAACAAATCTTCATGCTTCCCATGTATTAATTTATCCTCACAATAACCGTATCTGGTTTCTTTCACTATCTTTATTTCAATAAGTTCCATTATTTAACTAGGACAAAAATTTTTGTCATCAGCTCTGTATTAATTCTCTGTAGTCGTCTGCAGATTCAAGTTGTACTTTATTTCAAGAAAAGTTTTATTATTCATATTTTTAGACATTTTTGTTGTTAGTCCATATGTGATGAGCTCTTCTGCTCTCTGTATATTCTCTATTTGTCATCCACATGTATTTCTTTTTCTGAAATCATTGCTATATCTTTGTGGACTTTTCTCTTTCATTATGTGCAATTTCCTCAAGCCTACCCACAGATTCTCCCTTTTACATTTGATTTTATTCTAACTGTTTAAATATGGCTTCATCTATAAGTTTTTCATCTGTAAATTATGGTTTTCATCTGTAAATTTTTTCCTTTTCCATTTCCTTCTTGAAATTTTTCCTTTTTGAAGCGTTCTCTTGGTTTTCATGCTGCCTCTCATGCTGTTTATGTTTATTTTCCTTGCATCCTTATTCCTTCTTATTGTTTTTTTTCTAGCGCTTTCCCTTCCCCCTGAGATCTAAACCTTCACCCATTTGCGCTCAGTCTTCTGGCTTCTTATTTTCTCCTCCTGCCATTCATCCTTCAGCTCCATAGATTTAAGTGACATCTACTCCTGTGATTTTCTAACTTAAATTTACAAGCCAGTCTTCCCCTCAGAGACTTATAGTCAGCCTTTTAACAAATCCATTTCAATGTCCACTAACCCCTCAGACTTAGGATATTTAAAACATGGCTTTATGTTTTCTCCCTAAAATCTGCTTTTCTTCCATCTTTCTTAGTTCTGAAATGGTACTACACTCTGCCCAACTGCTTACACCAAAACCTTCATATTTATTATTGGTACCCATTCCCAAATCTAATCTAACATTTGGAGGGCTTCAACCTGTCTCTCATGACCATGAGAAAAATCACCCTAATGTCAGGTACTATAGATCTCATTTCCTAGTCAAATTCTTCACTCTTTAAAAAGGTAACACCAGTTTGCTCAGGATGAAAAACAAGTTGCTTGAGGATGAAAAAATTATTAAATTAGTGGGTAAAAATGTCTTTAACCCCAGGAAGATAAAGTATTAAGGTTAAAAATAATGAAGAAAATTAAATCCATAGAAGTAATACTTTTACTTTAAGAAATAATCTTTGTACATTATTTATTTGATGTATTTGTAAAGTTTAAGAGAATTTTGCATATTAGAGTAGTGAGTACAATTTAAAATGTCTAATTACTAATTTAAACTTGTGATTTTTAGATGAAAAGAATATATTTTATTACATACTTATGATAAACTACTTATAATATTAGTTGATTTGTAATAAAGAACTTCTTAGGCCCTTTGTAAGTTTTGGTTGGTCTTATTATTGAAATAGTTAAAAGAGTTAAATATCTTAAAAGTATAAGTGATAAAAATATTAAATCTCCTTAAAAGTGGTTGCTTCAATTTATCAGACTTTGAATAGAAAAAAATGAGATTTTAATAAAAGAAATCAGTATTTTAAATCTTATTAATCTGAAGTGGGGGAAAGGCACACACACACACACACACACGCACACACACACAAGACCCAAGGAAATACTGATATGTGCCTGCAGTAAAGTACATTTTCAACAAATTACTGAATGAAAGAATGAGACTAGATCTACCTTAAGTTTTTAATCCACTAGAGATCAAGGCACACAATGTGATCATTTATTTAATGAAGATGGGAACAAAGCTTTTGGGGACAAAGCATCAATGATTTGATGTATTGTATTAACCTTAACAACAACCATATACCTAATAACTTCCTGATGTTGCTAGCACCACTAGTCCCTGACCACATTCCCATGTGTTTGCTGGGCTTCCCTCTTCTCAGAAGGCAAGTAGGTAAGAACTTCATTTAAAGTAATTAAATACTGCTAGTAGAGCTTGTATATACTACTAGTCATATGCCTGTTCTAGGAAAGAAACTCATTCACCTGGATACCTTAATCCATGGGCCAACACTGAGACCTAATTTCACTAACTGTACCATAGAGAGAGGTTATGGCTTGCATGATCAATTCTGGACTCCAGAAGCCATTTTTAAAAGGCTCACTTTCATTTTCACAGCCAATTCAGATTACCATATTGTTGAATTTGATCAACTGCCAGAAAAATTCAACTTTTGAGCTTGGTGTAATTTCAGCCTAGACCACGTGACCACTGTTTAGAAAATCTTGCAGAAACAACCTTTGAATTCTTTCCGGGTCAGTTTAAAAATAAACATAGTTATGCTTAAGATCGTAGACCTAAAGCTGAAATGTTCTGGAGTCAGATGCTCATCTTGGGCCATTTTACAAAAATCTTCCCAGAGCCCAACCATTGGATCCAAGCCCCTAGTACCAATTTTACATATTGGAAACGTTTGTAGGGTAAAAATACCAAAATCTTCTCCAAGCCAGACCTGACTCTTTTTCTTCAGTAATCTCTGTTTCTATGTGTAAACTGTAGATGCATCTGTTTTGAGTTACATAAATACACCAAAAATGTATTTTATACCAGGAAAATTTATGCATTCCATATTCTCACAGTTTGAAAATGGCCAAATTTATTCTCTTGAATAAATGCTCTGGGGATAAAATCAAAAGAACAACTCAAAAGCAATGTTTTAAAGGGTTTTTCCAGAATCAGAGAAAAAGAAGGTAAGTAAAAATAGATCCATGTATACAATACATATGTCCAAATATCTAATTATCCCAAGAAAGGGGATACACTGCAGATAAATCCAAGTGATTTGGCCACTCAAAATCTCCTTATTTCTGGCTTGAAATATGAAAAGATTTCTATTTGTATATAGGTGTGTTTAATAGTCTTGTATTTAGTTCAAAGTAAATAAGAGAGTTGAGAGGGTACCAGTTAGGACCATAGAGAAGAAAGGATTTTATCACAGCTCTTGTATGACTATCAAGATAGTATGAACATTCCATCCAGAGCTGCTAGCAGGCAAAGAGAAATGGATTTCTAAGCCACCACCTTTATTTACCTCCTTTTGTAAGAAAATGTGTGTCTAGGGTGGAAACCTCATCATCCATACTTTGTTTTGCCACCTGACTCCAGACAACTGCAGCAGGAAAAGAATTCTAATCAATATTCAAGAACAGGAGCAATCAAGTAGTGGATGTGGAAGTTGGGATTCTTGTAAGAGGTAGCAGAAATGGTTAGACAAATACTTTATATAGAGTTACAGTGTACTTCAGGGACAAGAAATCCCTGACAATTTCTAAACCCAAACCCATAATCCTAGTATTAACCACTCATGCTTCATAATGCCTGGTGGTTTCTTTTAGCGTCAGCCCCATGACCATATATACTATCATCTGTAGCACAGGGTCAGCTCTGCCCACCCCTGTCCCCTGTGTCTATGGATATGTGCCTCCAGGCATCAGTTATTATTATATTGGGGACATCAGGTAAAGAAGCTGGAAAGCTGTTCAATTTTCTGATTCTGTCTTTTTAGAGGTTAACTTAATTCAAACTAATACTCAGAGCTATTATGGATTTGGATCTTTAATTTAAAAACAGTCCTAATTTCTTAGGGGAATGTTTCAAAGATTTTTCTCTGCAGAACACATAGAAAGATCTTAAAATGGAAATGAAGGAAAAAAATTATAGGCAAAATCAATAGGGACATTAATCATCAAGCAGCTGGGCAGAGAAGGTAAGGGTAATATATTTAAAATCAAGATTTGCCAGGAGTTGACCACAATATAGACACTCTGGTTGAGAATAATAAGATTCTATAGATGGCCGTGTACTTTCTGGATTATAAGCATGGAATGTTTGTGTAAACAGCTCCTTCTTTCTGTCTCTGTTTCTGGTAAGGTTTTGCACATTCTGGGCTCCTGGTCTTATTGGTACACCCTATCTTTCAATAATCTTTCACTAATCTCTTTCTGAATTGATTTATCATTTTCTATGCTGGCTATTTTTAAAAATTGTACTTCACTTATTTCTTTTTATTTCTTTCCCATTAGGGAACATAATATTAACCTAAATATCAACCTTGTCTGGTATAAACATAAAGCAGAGATGGATTGCTATCAAGAAAAATCCCCAGATAATTTTCACACAAAATGAGAAAGCAATAAAGAATTGACACTCCGAAAATATAAATTCCTAGGGCACGTGGGTGGCTTAGTCAATTAAGCATCCAACCCTTGATTTCAGCTCAGATCATGATCTCACAGTTTGTGATTGAGCTCTGTGTCAGGCTCTATGCTGACAGTGAGGAGCCTGCTGGAGATTCTCTCTCTCCTTCTCTCTCTGCCCCATGTGCACGCTCATGCTCTCTCTCTCTCTCTGTCTCAAAATAAATAAACATTAAAAAAATAAATTCCTTTAACAGTTCCTGAATTTCGTTAACAAATCCGCACCAGCTTTGCATTTCTGTTACTATTTTTTTTAATTTTTCTCAAGAATCTATTATTAATAATAGAAATGAATTAAATTTTAATATTAATTTAAATTTAATTCCTAGTGAATCATTTATATTTTGTGTACAATCTTTAATTATAAATGTGTGATTTTTCAGTCATGTTATGAATTACATAGGTTTTTGAATGCTGATCTGGCCAAGCAATAATTGCTTATAATATTATATGTATAACAAAGAATATTAAATAACTTATGCCCAAAAAACTCTTCAAAAACAATCTATTTTACCTTGAGTTGTGCCTGAATAGATGTTTACAGAACATATAACCGCCTATATGTCAAATTTTCTCATTATAATTCATGTTTGGTAAGTTTTCCAGTGTCAGTTACAGGATCAACAAAAAATACTGTGAATTCAGCAATTACCATCATACAGAAAGTCAAGCGGACAGTGAGAGCATGGTCCAGTCAGTCTAACATGTATTTCAACTTTCTTGCACATTCAAAGATTGAAAAGGATTCAAAGCAGCTGACCAACAACCCTGATTTCATTATCTGGAAAGAAGCTACTGCAAGCTTCATTAGCAGAAAAAGCAATCTTTTGCATTTGCCAGGATTTAAAAAGTCACAGAATCTTCTCATAAAATACAATTTGACCTGCAGATTCTGTAATAAATAAAAGTCACAATTATACATCTCTGAAACTAATTTTTATGTGCATAAAATAAGTCCCAGAAGTTCTGCCAATGATTTTTTATTGACTGTGCAAAACTTGCTCCTTTAAATCCCTAGGGATTAAGTGTCCATATATAGCCCCATGGCAATTGAGCCTTGCCTACACAGTTTGAAGGTTTCACAGAGTTTAGGAGCAGTATGAAATAGATGTGGTGCTCTTTAATTTTTAAACATTTGCATAATATGGTTTTCATGGCTCACCAGTCAAAAATATAAGATAAATTATGTATAGGGACATTTGACATAGTTTTCTTAAGGCCTATAGATAACCGATTTTTCTCAAATTATCTATGCCCCAGTGATTTTATCCTTAATTAATCTTGGTTTGTGAAGAAGAATTTAGGCTTAATTTCCAGAGAAATGATTCCAAAAATATTTTCTCCAACTATAAGCCCCTAAACTCTCAACCAAACTTAAGTTTACTCTTTCACAACTTATTTAAAAAAATGCATTTTCAGAATCAAGTATACTACTGTTGCCCAAAATGATTCATCAATTGAACAAATATTAACTGAATACCTCTTCTTTGCCCAGATGAAGGAATTAACTTGTTGCTGACCTGCCTTGTTTGATAATATTGAAATCCTTATTCATCTAATGAATCTTTGTTGAGTTCCTCCTATGTTCTAAAGACTATATTGGTCATGGGTTTGCAAAGAAATGATTTGAAAACATGCCCTTGAACAGCTCCCTTTCTTGCCAAGAAGGCAGGAATAAACAAATAATCACAAAGAGATAAATATTCCTATAAAGGTATTCTGCAAAATATGAAAACAGAGAAGGGGAAGCATCTAAATTTAATATAAATGCAGATGGCTCAAGCAATCTTCTTAGAATGGGCAGCACTTGAGCTGGTTCATGAACAGTAATTAGGAATTTTCTAGAGAGAAAAGTGGAAAAGGGCACCCCAGAAACAGTGTGTGTGAATCCACAGTATATGTGAGTGTATGAAAATGAGAAAAAAGGCAAGTAGTTTGGTGAAGCAGACTACAGAGTGTAGGGGAGCAATAAGATGTGAAGATACAGTCTTGAAATCCAGACCTGCTAAGAGATGCTATCCTTGGAAAATTGTCATTTGATTCACATAGTCTCAGAGTAAACACTGAGAATTGATTGATATTATGTTTTGTATTTCTTACTTGCAGCTGATGAAGAGGCAAAGCTGGAGCCAGCATACCTAGAAGTCAGGGGCTGAGAGTACATCTACACATAATAACGAAAACAAAATTTAAAAGGACTAAGGAAAATTTTTCACCCCAGCCTATATCTTCACTTATCAGTAGAATCAGCCTCAACTGTATATTTCCACAGGGCACTTTGGTAGACCTGAAAAACCTGACCCAACCTTTGGGAGCACACTACCTATCTTCTGGTTTGTGCATTTTTCTTATTCAGTTTTTATTCTTTGACCATCCCCAAATTTTATAACTTTTAATTGTATACTAGCATCTACCTATGGCAATGCCCATGCACTTCTTATACAACTTGGCATTTTATTTTATAGGTTATATAAATTCCAAGATAGGTTTAATTAGGGGAATTATGGCTCATCCTGGAAGTGATATTTAAGGCGAAGGCAAAATGACTGAAGCAGACATATTTAGTAGCTGGCCATTGGTAATAATTCAGGTAGTAGAAGGTTAAGTCCTGAACTCAAGTGTGTGGCACTCAGAATGAAGGGGAAGTGTCAGATTTCAGAGATTATGTGGATAGTGTCAGAAGTTGGTAACTGAATAGATTGAAGGAATGGGAGAGAAAATGGTGATCTCTGGGGACTTTACTTTGAGATTAGTCAACATCAAACCAAATTCACACAAAAAAACAGAAGAAAATCTGAATAAACAAAACAGAAACACTTTATCTGAAGATATAAGAGAACTATCCAGTAACCAGGACTTGAGGTGTTCAAGGTCCCAGAAAAAAGGAAATGCATTAAGGTGAGTCAAGTATTCTTATTACTTTGACCCTAGATGCATTTGCCATTCAAAAGTAGTTTGGAACCTTAGCATAATACCCTCCAGTTCCACCAGTCAGTCAAGGAAAGAGAGATATCATGTGTTTTCACTCATATGTGAAATTTGAAAAACTTAACAGAAGACCTTGGTGGAAGGGAAAGAAAAAAAAAAGTTACAAACAGAGAGAGAGGCAAACCATAAGAGACTCTTAGATACAGAGAAAAAACTGAGGGTTGATGAGGGGTACAAGGGCGAAGGGAAAATGAGTGATGGGCATTGAGGAGGGCACTTTTGGGGATGAGCACTGGGTGTTGTATGTAAACAATGAATCATGGGAATCTACCCCCAAAACTAAGAGCACACTATATACACTGGATGTAAGCTATCTTGACAATAAACTATATTTTTAAAAAAAAAAGTAGGCTGGAACCAAGAACCTCAGATGCCAAACAGAAAGAGATAGAGAAGCTAAACAGGTGACCGATATTTCCATAAATACTAGAGAGACATAGAGTTCAACACCCACTGAGATGAAGCAGAACTAGTAAGCATCATAAACTTTCTATTAGGACTCTTGTAAAACTATTCAATAAAAGCAAAGGTAAATTGGAAATAGATCAAACTGCACAGAATGAAATTCATATTTGATTAGCTTAATCTCAGACTATTACATAATATGCCCCTTATCAAATTACCTCTCAAAAAAAATTATACTATCTGAAGGAAAAACACCATTCAGAATTCTCCAATTACTTATGTATGATATCTAGCAGTCCATAAAATATTACCATGCATACCAGAACACAGGATCAATTGATCAAAACACAAAAAAGAGGGGCGCCTGGATGGCTCAGTCGGTTGAGCATCCAACTTTGGCTCAGGTCATGATCTCATGGTTTGTGAGATCGAGGCCCCCAATGGGCTCTGTGCTGACAGCTCAGAGCCTGGAGCCTGCTTTGGATTCTGTGTCTCCCTCTCTCTCAGCCCCTCCCCTCCTAGTGCTCTCTCTCTCTCTCTCAAAAATAAATAAGAACATTAAAAATTTTTTTTAAAAAAGGTAAGAGATAACTAAAACAGATTCATAGGTGATAAAGATATTTGTTCTGTCAAACCTAAACTTTAAAATTGATAACAAAGACCTGTCACATTCATAGAAACAACAGTAAGATTGATAGCTGACTTCACAGAAACTGTAGAGGCTAGATGACAACAAAATGGTATCTTCATAATGCTGAAAGAAAATAATTGGCAACCTAGAATTCCATGCCAAAAACAATATTCTTCAAGAATAAAGGCAAAATAAAGTCATGTCAAGCCAACTAAAACTGAGAGGTCATTGTTGGCAGATACACTAAAAGAAATACATGTAGAGTTACTTAGGCATAAGGAAAACAATTCCAGAAGGAAGTGGAGATGCAAGGGGGTATATGAGGTAACAAAAAAGGTAAAGATGTGAGTAAATATAATACTTATTATTAGTACAATAGCAATGTTTATTGAGTTTAAAACATATGTAAAATTAAAATATGTAATAAAAATATCACAGAAAGTAAGATTCTCACCTTGTAAGAGAATGGATAGAATTAATTGGCATTAGATCCCAGTAAGTCAGAGATTAGTGTTGTAATATCTGGGGTAGGAAAGCAGTAATACATAGAAGGGAAAATGAAATAATAAGAAATCAATAATCAAAAGAGATAAGAAATTAGAGAAAAAATGTAGAGGAAGCTGAAAAAATAACAAGTTTATGGCTATATATGCAAATATAACAGTAATTACATTAAATGTAAATGGACTAAGCATTCAAATTAGAAGCCAAAATTTTCAGGCAGATTGCAAAATATAAAATAAAATCAAAACATACATGGCTTACAAAAGAAACATTTCTATATTAGGACACAGAAATACTAAAAGAGGATTAAAAAAAGATATGAAAACACTAACAAAAAATAAGCAGTTATAGATAATGCCAGATGAAGTACCCTTAAAAACAAAAATCTGTAATAAAGGTAGAGAGGGAAATGATTTCACTAGGAAGATAAAACAATTATAATATAAAATGTATAAAGCAAATCTGAAACTAAAAGAAAAATACACAAATCCACAACTCTATTGAAATTTTTAACACATATCTATTAACTGATAAATCAAACAGAAAAGACTGGCATTGTTTTACATTTTTGAAAATTCTTTTAAAGCTCTATGTAATAAAAAACAGCTAGCTTCTTAAATCTACTCCTGCATTCATTTTGATGTATTGTCACACATCAAGTACCTCTGGAAAACTCCACTCTCACTCATGAAAGAATGAGAGTAAAAAAGGGTCATCTGAATGGAATTTAGGAATTCCCAGGGCTCCCAGGGCACCTTAAAAACTACTACTTTAGATATTTGTTTTTATGCTATTATAAATAGTATTACTTTCTAAAATTTTATTTTCTAATTATTTTCTACATGGATATGGAAATATGGTTCATTTCTGCATATTGACTTTCTATTCTGTGACCTTGCTAAACTTGCTTAAAAATTATAATACTTTATTTGTAGATAATTTTGGATTTTCTACATATATAATAGTATCAGTATGAAAAATGATGATTTTACTTTCTTATTTCCAAAACTGTTTACCTTGTATTTTTCTTCCTTTATTGCAAAGTTGGGACCTCTAGCTCCAAATTCTAAGGTTCTGGAAATGTTCTATTTCTTTATCTGGGTGGCATGCACATGTATCTTCATTTTGTGGTAGTTCACCAAGCAGTAAACTTTGTGCAGAGTTGCTGACTAAGTTCTTTTCACTGGCCAAAGAAAATTCAGTGTTGAAAGAAAAACTCAGCATATGAAAAAAAGCATATTGCATTCAATTTTCCTTTGAGATTTTCCTAGCCAACCTACCTTTGGAGATGCATGTTAAAGGGTTAAATTTGGATAATAAAATAATCATTGCTTCCAGAGAAAGCATTAGGCATGCTCATGAATTATTTACTTTTATAATTTCAGCTTACTTTGCCTACACATGTGTGCCAGAAAAAACACCCATTTAGGCTGATGCCAAATAGATTTCTTTTTAATTCCCACTTGAGAATGCTGACTACTTCAACAGGATTCGGATCAATTTACTATGCCAAGTAATTCGAGTGGTGCTGCTGACTAGTCCATTAACCTGGTTGAGCAAGGTTAAAGATAGAGGAGAGTTAAGGTAACAGACTTCCTCTTGCTGGGTCCCAGGGCTCCTTAATTATTCTCTCTTTTGTCAGTCCCCAGAGTGGCCTCTGATGCCACAGGAGGCATACCTGTATCTTCCGTTACAATGGAGATTAGCAGGCTTTACATAGTTCATCCCTACCTAATTGAAAAAAGTTGCAATGATATCATCAGAATAGTAAAAATACATTAAAAATTTGGTATTGTGGGGACTGGCAGATATGCTGCTTATTATCATTTGGGGTTGGAAATACTTCTAAACATAGTGATTCAAAATTTATCCAAGACACTCTTCTGTTTGTGTGGCCCAAATTACCTGCGGTAATATAAATAGTGATTTTATTTTATTTTGCCTGCCTGGATCTCGGAGGAGGGGCGTGTCTTCTCATGCTACTCTTTAAACAATTTTTTTAAATGTTTATTTATTATTGAGACAGAGAGAAACAGAGCATGAGTGGGGAAGGGGCAGAGAGAGAGGGAGACACAGAATCCAAAGCAGGCTTCAGTCTCTGAGCTGTCAGCGCAGAGCTAGACGCTGGGCTGAACCCACACACTGTGAGCTGAAGATGGAAGCTTAAATGACTGAGCCACCCAGGCGCCCCAATTCTCATGCTACTCTTAAGAGTTCTCCCCATTGTCTTTGTCTCAGCTCCTCAGAAAAACTAAGATGAAAGAAGGCTTAATTTTCTCTCTGAAGGGAACAGTATTTGTAATTTTTAAAGTGCATTTCTTACATAATACATCTAGTTTTTCCCTTTTACTTAAAGTCCATTTTCAAAAAAACTCATCCGTCTGCTAAAGGTGAATAAGGAAGCTCTCTGTTCTTTATCCATAGTCAATACTGGCAATGTCAGAACAAATCCTGGCAGAGGTGATAAAGGTAAAGAGGAGATACTGAATTCTGGAAAATGGAATCTCCTCTCCCCTTTCCACACTCCGTCAGGAAACATAATCCCTCTTTTCCAGCAGCTGACGACAACCAGGTGATGACTGGCATGAAGGACATAAGACAACTCCTAACGAATCCACCACACCAGAGGGACAGGCTGCTTTTCTTCCTGTTGACAATCCTCAAATCCTCTTTGCAAATTGTAAAGTGTCATTAAAATCTGGAACGTCTGACTTCCTCTCTCCAAGTCCACCTGACACCAAGGATTAAGGTCAGATACATCATGACCTCTTTGTGTAAAGGTAAAATGACTTTTTGAACTGAAATAATGGATTTAAGTCACCGAGGTAGAACACAGCTCCATCCAAACCCCCGGTGACATATTTACAGAACCAGGTCTGGCTGGAAACAAGGTGAAAGAAACAGGAACTCTAATTGCAGCCAGCCAAATGAACAAGCTGATTGGCTGAATGCTGGCCAAGCTCTTACCATTAAAAATACCATGGCATTGCTGCCAAAAGGGGTGTTAGGACAAATTGCCAGAGGTAAGCGTTACATAAGCCAGAGCTCACCCTGCCAATTAGCTAGAAACCATTGCTACAGCTCTTCTGGCCATAATTATTCTGATAGGGCACTTGCAAGCTCTTCAGCTGTTTAAGGACTGAACCAGAAGAAATCAGTTCTTCTGCGGAACAGGAGAAGTTGCCTGGAGGCCAGAGTAGCTGGTGGGGTTACTTAGGACTGGTGAATCTGTCCTATGGGTTGGTAGTATTTTCATCAAGAAAGTAAGAGCATCTCAGAGAACTCAGGCAAAAAACCTTTTTTTTTTTTTTTAAATTGCTGCAGTGTTTTCAGAGGAGCAAGGATAGAAGGAGCAAAGAAATGTGCCTTGGCTTGCAAAAAGGAAGGAAGGAATGAAAGCCCTGTCGAATTACCTCATTTTCTTTATTAAAAGATGCTTACCACTTTGATTAGATTTGAGCTCAGTTGCAGTTCCCCGAGGATTATTCTCCACAAGCAAAATGGAGACAGGCACAGAGGACAGTTATCCAGGTAGGCCAGAAAAAGCCTCTTTTTTATCCTGAAGCCTTGGAAAATGTGGGTGTGTGCATGGAATTACCCAGGTAAGGACTCCTGTGCTCATTTGTCACTACTCGATTAGGCTGCAGTGTGCAGCCCAGGCATCGCCTTGGTGTTACCTGTCAACAGGTGTTTCCTGAGTCCCAGCCATAGGCTCCCTCTGAGAAGCTTATTTTTTCCCCAAGGATTATCCCTTTTCCCGCCCCACCCGTAATGCACTCACCATGTCATGTCCATAATCCATTCAACTGCCCCTTAGCAAAGGTCTTATTCTAATCTACAGATTTGATTTTGCTACCACCTGTATAACGTCCTTGAGGACTACTCTATTACCTTTACTTTAAGTCTGAGCTTCACGCAGTGAACCGCACCTACTTTATCAGTCTCTTCTCTACTCACCCTCCACAAGCCCTACCGTTCAGATAGAGGATAATATACAACTGTGGTTCTCAACATGAGCAGCACATTCTGATACCCGAGGGAGCTTCTAAAAGTCCTAATACTCAGACCCGTACCAATACAAGTGGAATTTCTAAGGATGAAACTCCAACATAAGTATCTTTTAAAATTTGTTTTGTGGTTACCAGTTTGAGAACCAGTGCATTATTACTGCTGTTATGGACTGAATGCTTGTGTTTGTCTCCCCGAAATTCATGTATTTAAATCCTAACCCCCAATGTGATGGTATTAGGAGGTGGGGCCTATGGGAGGTGACTAGGTCATGAGGGCAAAGGCAGCATGGGTGGGATTAGTATCTTATAAAAGAGACCCCAGAGAGCTCTCTCCCCTCTTTTCACCACATTAGGTCACAGTGAGAGGTTGGCAGTCTGCAACCCAGAAAGGGGCTCTAACCAGAACCCACCCACCATGACACCTTGATCTCAGACTTCTGGCCTTCAGAACTGTGAAAAATAAACTTCTGTTGCTTATAAGCCACCCCATTTATGGGATTTTGTTATAGCATCCCGAACTAAAACAACCACCGCGTATGTTTTCACACTTGCTTTATCTTAGGCTGGAAATGTGTTATTTTACATCTTTATGTTTTTTGCCTGCTGTTTTGTAGGATATAGGTAAAATGTCTTCTGCAACCCTTTGGTAACCTCCCTGAGTTTTCCCATGGCAACTCTTGCGTGCCTGCCTCCTGATCCTTGATTTCTCTCATTTCCTCACTAACTGTATGAGAAATCCTTCCGGATGGGAATAGTCTTTCATTTGTCTTTGTAGTCTCAGTGTCTATTGAGGAAAGAGAACAGACACACACCAGTACTAAGCTTGAAGTCAATTCTCTAAGCTCTTCTTCCAACTTCCAGAGAGCAAACAATCTTCTGCCTGTAAAAACTTTCACAGGCTTCCTAATTTTAGGATACAATCAAGTGAATGAAGAAGAAAGACATCTGGAAGATAAGGGCATATCATGATTACTTTAGGACATCGGTAACAGTAGGATTTTGTTACCCTCTGTTGTTGTTGTGACCGGGTGAGAGTCTCTTGATGGCTTCCATATTGAAAGATTTAAAAATGGAATTCTGAAGTTTTCAATCAAAAACACGAGGCTCGTAAACAGTTTGATTTCATGGCCCTTACTCAAATGGATTCGCTTTTTAATGTGTTTTGGCAAGGCGTGCTCTGCAGTGTAGGAGGCAGGAAGGACATGTACATCAGTGCAAACTGGGGCGTTGGTTTCCATGAAGAGAAAACTCAGAACATTTCCAAACAAAAAGGGCTCCTGGACACAATGCAAAAGGACGCTGTGAGAAGAGGTCCAGATTTAGCAATAAGGATCCAAACATGAAAGCAGTTCTGTGCTGGAAAGACATTTAAAAACCCCAAGATCTGCAGGCCAGAGCCTGCCACTGGAATTGGCAAAAGAAGAAGAAACAACTGACTTTCATTTTGGCTTTTGCCACAAGTCCGATTGCTTTGTGATTCTTGCCCAAAGTCTCTAAATGAGATGCTTGGTGTGGATTCCAAAGTTCTTGCCTTCTGACGCTAGCGTGGAAGACACAGCACACTCTTTTTCCTTTCTTCCCAGTGGAAAGAGTTTCAGTACATAAGCTGCCTTGACCAACATGTTCAAAATAAAATTGTTTTCCAACATAGGTGGTGACCTGATCATTTCTGCTTAGGAAAACCACAGGGACATATAAAGGCAAAACAAAACATAGGAGCAGTATGTGTTCTTTTTTTCCCCTTGGTCCTTTTAGAGAGTCTCTCAAGAATTCTCCTGAGAGAATTGCTATACTTCATATGATATTGAGCTTTTTATGTTAAGGAGGCTTTATTTCCAGGAGCAAATATAGCAAGGCACGGGAACCGTCTTTTAAAGAACTTATATTCTAGTGCAGACATAGCTTTTCAGTAATTATCTCCATCTCAAGCCAGGTACAGAAGCAACTGAGAGATACAGGGGGAGGACATAGTGAACATTCTGCACAAAATCGCCATCCTCCAAAATTCATTTTTTAAAGTTTTTCAAATTATTTTATTTATTTGAGAGAGACAGAGACAAATGAGTGGGGGAGGGGCAGAGAGAGAAGGAGAGTATCCTAAGCAGGCTCCATGTGGTCAGCGCAGTGCTCTAGAACACATGAAGCCGTGAGATAATGACCTGAGACGAAACCAAGAGTCAGATGCTTAACCGTCTGAGCAACCCAGGTGCCCCTTCATCCTGCAAAATTCTTAACCACCAAGTTTATGCATTGTCTGTACTTCTTCTTTGAACACAATGACATTAAACATATAAAACTGGCATTTCTATAGGTCAAAACCTGTCAGATACTAACAATTACATTTAATTTACTCTAATACTGAGCTGATTTCAAAGTAACGGAGACATGTGGTGCCTGAGATGAATAGGCTCCTTTGAATTTCATCTTTAAATTTCAATCCCCTTCTTTTTTTTAAATGTTTATTTAATTTTGAGAGGAGAGAGAGAGAGAATGAGTGGAGGAGGGGCAAAGAGCGAGGGAGACACAGAATCCAAAGCAGGCTCCAGGGTCCAAGCTGTCAGCACAGAGTCTGATGTGGGGCTCAAACTCACAAGGAGTGGGATCATGACCAGAGCCGAAGCTGGACGCTTAACCAACTGAGCCACCCAGGTGCCCCTCAAACCACTTCTTAACATTAAAAAAATATACATAGTTAGTTAACATTTATAGAGTGCTTCTTATGTATTTAACACTGTGTTAAATGACTTGTGCAGGAAGTCTCATTTAACGGTTACAACAATTCTCTTAGGTAGGTATGATTAGCCTGACAGAGAGCTGGGACTCAAAATTGTGTTCTGACTGACACCCAGGTCGTGTCTCAAACCCTATGCTGAGGCCAGTTGGTCCATTTCCAAGTGTCTGTTAGAGGAGATATTAAATGTTATAGCAAATATAAGAAACTGAAATAAATTACCATAATTCTTCATGGGATGACTGCTGTGCATGTTGGTTGGGAGAAACACTTTGATAGGCTGCATGGTTTGGGGGAAGAGTAGTGATAAGAGGTGACAGTCCCTAAGAGCTGTGTGCACTCACAGGGCAACAGCCACTCCGTCACCTACACAGTGCGACTGTGTCAGGACAAGATTTGTTTGCCATCATGGCTACTTGTCCACATGGTCTGAAGTGAGTGTGGTGTCACTAAATTGCTCTAAATTCTCAAGTTTTCAGAGGCGCCTGGGTAGCTCATTCGGCTGAGTGTCCGACTTTGGCTCAGGTCATGATCTCATTGTTTTGGGTTCAAGCCCCGCATCAGGCTCTGGGCTGACAGCTCAGAGCCTGCAGCCTACTTCAGATTCTGTGTCTCCTTCTTTCTTTGCTCCTCCTCCTCTTGCACTCTGTATCACTCTGTCTCTCACAAGTAAATAAATGTAAAATAAAAAGTAAAAAAAATTTTTTTTTAATTCTCAAGTTTTCATAAGTTTCCCCAAATGGATCTCTCAATTCCTGGTTTCACCAAAGGGTTTTGAATCAATATTAAACCATGGGGTGTGACAGAATGGCCTTGTCAATTCCTTGCTCAGTGTGGCTGTATACAGTTCCCTACTTTGTGCTCCTTCTATACTGCAGACTCTTCGGCTAGTCAGTCTAGTCGAACAGATATTTTACGCAAATTTTTCAATGGAAAAAAAAAAGACACATTTTGGAAGGTGCACATTTGGTGATCAAATAACTGAAAGCACATGGTGGCAAAGGACCCAAAAGCATTAAAAACATCCCCAAACATTTCTCAGCCAGTTTTCTTTTTCCACTGCTTGTAAGCCACTAACTCTATTTCTCATTCCGTGAGGGCTTAAGCAACTTTCCAAGTCAGAACTACCACTGTTTCACGGAGCACAATCATCCAGACTTTCAACAGGAAATCACGCGCAAGAAGAGAGGCTCGTCTTTTAAAATTGTCCATTATGGACGATCCTCAGAACCTTTGATCTTAATTAGCTGAACAAGCTCCTAGGGCTTCAGTGCCCGCTCAATTAATTTGATTTAGTCACATTTTGCCTTGTTGGTATGCAGTTTGGATTATAGTAACTTAAGATGATTGAGATTTGCAGATGCTTTATCAGAGGAAAAATAATAGTATAAAATATAAACACCATTTCCTGTGACCTGTAACATGAAGTCCCCATATGTTGTACATGCCTCAACTCCTGCATCTCATCTGATTCCTACAATCATATATTTAACAAATGTAATAAACATGAAAAAGCACAAACCAACCAAAACAGACTTTGTAATAATTGGTCTCTCTCCTTACCCCTTTGTACCATCTAAACAGTAGTTTGGGTGTTTAAGGATTGACTTAATGCTGAATCAAAAAGATATAAACCTATAAACAAGAGAACTTTAGAATTTTCATCTATTACTAACTCCCAGGGATTTGATAGTTAACGTAAAACAAAGATTGAAAGCCCAGACATCTGCACTCACCTTTTTCTTTTGTTCTTGCCTTTGTTAAAATTCTGGATTTGCAAAGAAGTCACTGTATAGGGTTGTGTGCATAGAACCATGTACACTCCATACATTGCTTTAAGGGATTTACCATGGTAACTACTTCCACCTTCTGCATTGATTTTAGAGATGGATTCCTGTAATTCCTCCAAAGAAATGAGCTAATGGGTCCTCAAGGGAATTAAAAAGCATTCAGACTGAACCACGTTGCTAGGTCATAAGCTAGGCTATAAGTAAATTTTCTTTATAATTAGTCTTTGTTTAGAATGTGATGTTCTAGCTTCAGATATTTATATGACAGCCATTTGGGCTATTTATTCCTCTGAATACAGTGAGGAAAATTGTGGGTTTCCTTTTTTTTTTTTTTTTTTTTTTTACACAACTCCTACCCAGCCAACTCCTCCTCATTCTGTGATAGCCTTTACATGGTAGACAGCAGAGAACGTTCTACGACTTCTCAGCTTGTCTTGGGTAAGGAGGCCTTACCGTTATCTTTTACCTAAGTGTGAATCTAAGTGAGGCCAACTGATCTCTAGGGACAGGATAAACCGTAGCTATCTCATTTTCTTTCTCCTTCTCAGTCACATACGTAGCCCAGTTCAGGTAGGATGCACACATGCATCTACTGAACCGGTGAAAATGATCCTTATCAACTCCAAAGGAAAGTAGCACAGTGGTGGACAGTGTTGCTCAAACTTTCCCTTCAAGTGCTCTCAGACAGAGGAGAATGAACTGGTACCTTGGAAGTTCATGGATGTAAGATGCTACATGGAATGCTACAAGCTGAAGAGGTTATCAGTGTTCTATATTTTATCATTAAAAATGTATGTGATTTTTTTCATACTACTCCAATTATATGTTTAAAGACAAAAATATTTTATATTACTTACCTTGGAATCAATCGACTTACCATGGAATCAAATCACCTCTTAGAATCACATTCCCCAAAGATACACCAACTTTTTCTTATGGAATCATGTGTCTTTTGGCATACGAATCTGAGAATTTCAGATGTAGATGAAAGGGTCTTGAACCCAGGCAGTGAGGCCTGAATCCTAAGCTTGCCTCTGCCAGTAATATACTCTTTAGTCTTCTATTATTTAATATCTATTTTTCTCCATTTGTAATAAAGGAAAATATTTTCAAAACATGCATTTCAACCTCAAAATTCTATAAAGCTTATATTTTTGTGTTATAATTTTATACATATTATCTTTAGGATAGAGTAGGTCATATTAAAAAACCCTGAAAACATTTGATGCTTCAAGAAAAGAGAATGAAACTGTCATGAAAAACAAAGGGAAGATTTCTTAGAGCAGTACTAAGAATTTGCTGAAGTCAGGGAGACTGACTTTAAACCCAGAAACCAGTACCAGTGATTGGTGAAATTGAGCTTCAAGACTTCTACTGTTCTCTGCCTTTTGCATTTAAAGGTGGTCAGTAATTGAGAAAAGAATATTTGGCAAAATTATATACACATGTATCCTTTCATCTAGCAAAGCCTCTTCAAAGAATCTATCCCCAAGATACGCTGGCAAAGTGAGCATAGAATAGTTCATGTAAGATGGGGATGAATATGAATATACTGTATATACATATTCATATTTTTTAAATGGAAAGATAAACCAAAACCATTTTATTAAAAATACCATCTGTAGTGGGAGAGAGGAAGTAGAGTGGAGGAACAAGGATAGATATAGACTTCTTTGAATATACTTTGCTTTATAAATTCGACTTTGGAATTTTTGCATAATTAGAATACAAAATTAAATCATCGAAAAGCAATGCCTGAAAGTCAAAAGCAATATTGAAACAAACTTAAGTATTTATCAAATTGGTAGCATAACTGCATGGAAGGAATTAGTTCAATCAGCTTTATGACAGAGTAAATTGGTCGTATGTCCCTAATGTGTTATGTCATAAGATAAAAAGAATTACAGGGAAAAAAATAACAAACCTTAAAATATTTTCAGCAACCACATTTTTGGAGAAAGTATTCGTATTGTTATCCTAAGATTACTGCACATGAATTGTGGGATAAATCCAATGAGCAATTCTGTTGGGTCATTGGGAACTGGGATTTTCTGTGTGGGAGAAGAGAGGAGTATGTAACACACAGTTTACTAAAAACACTGTAGTCCTGAATTGAAATGGAAATTATCAGTAGAAATCTATAAATAGGTTATCTTTTGAAAAGAAGCCATTTTTCTAGCCATATTCACTGTGTAGGTCTAGAAGCAAGAGCTTATCCCCTATAGCCAACATTCTCTCTCCCACAAAAGAAACAGGGCTGTTTAGAGAAAAGCCTATTCCAGGCCTGGGGCAGGAAATGTACATGACGAACTTGGACTATTTTGTCATACGGGGCAACAAGGACACACCCAAAGGCTTAATTAATGGCTACACCAACAGGGATCCAGAGCAGTGGTAGACCTGAGCCAGGATATGTAGGATCATTAGAGCTGATTGTGAAATATCCAAAATTTTCTGACTCTGTTGTTAAAATATTGGTAGCTTGCAATCAACCATGTTGGGAGAATTCACATGCAAGAAATTGGTACAATGCTACATATTATAGACTTTTTTTTGAAAGCCTCTTTGTCAGTACAACACTAGAGTCAACTCAAGGAGCTACTGTGGACAAGGAGAGAACATTTGAGCATCACTAAGAATAATAACTGCAATGGAGTGAAATATATCAAATATAATGAAATATATGTGTTTATAATGGTATCACCCTCCAGATACATACATAAACGTTTAATTAATCACTTCAAAAAGTATCAGGTAATCAAACTTCTTTTTTGAAAGCTGGTAAAAAAAAGAAAGGACAAAGAATTTATCTTGTCTTTTTTATGCAAAACATACAGGGTAAACACAGAGTTGATAGGAAAAGATTTTTTCTATAAATCTATGCCAGATAATAATAGGGTAAAAGAATGATATCAGCATTTATAACCCCTAATTAATGAATTGAACAATAATGTCCACTAACAAGATGAAATGGGAGAGGATCAGATATTTGCTTACCTACAAAACATCATACATCAAATAGACTTTCCTCCATCATCCCCTAGCACTTCACCCCCTAAATTAACCTTACTGGCTGACTACCATTTTTCAGGGAAAAGGAGGTAAAATGGAATCCAGTAATCCCTGCTTAACTGCAGGGATATGTCCCAAGACCCCCAGTGGATGCCTGAAACCTAATCCTACATATATGTTTTTCCTATGCATACATACGTACCTCTGATAAAGTTTAATTTATAAATTTAGCACAATAAGAGATTAACAACAACTAATAATAAAATAAAAACAATTACAGCTACAGCCTGCAATAACATTTACATGTGATCTCACTCTCTCAAAATATTATACTGTCCTCACCCTCCTTGTTGTGCGGATGTGAGATGATAAGATGCCTATGTGATGAGATGAAATGAGGTGAATGATGTAGATATCGTGATATAGCATTAGGCTGCTCCTGGCCTTCTGAAAATATGTCAGAAGGAGGATCATCTGCTTCTGGCCCTGCAGTTGACCAGAGGTAAGTGAAACTGAAACGCACAACCGTGGATTAGAGGGGGATACTGAATGTTAATAAAAACCACGCAATCGGCAAAATTTAGACTGTTGGAAACTCTACAGAACAAATTCTGCAATTTCTTCAAAAAAAGTTGCAAAGAAATATAAATGGAAGATGGGAAAAAGGAAAAAAAAGAGAGAGAAGAACATCTATAGATTAAAAGAGACCTAAGAAAAACCAAACAACTGCAAAATGCAAAACTTCTTTCAATCCTGATTCTAACAAACTATGAAGGAGGAAAAAAATAAAACGACTGTAAGGCAATCAGAGAAATTTGAACAGTGACTGAATATTTCATGTTATTGAGGAATTATTGTTTTAAAGTACAGTAATGGCATCATGACTATGGTTGTTCTTTATTTTAATTTTTTAATGTTTGTTTATTTTTGAGAGGCAGAAAGAGACAGAGAATGAATGGAGAAGGGGCCAAGAAGTAGACACAGAATCTGAAGCAGGCTCCAGACTCTGAGCTCTCAGCACAGAGCCTAACATGGGGCTCGAACTCATGGACTGCAAGATCATGACCTGAGCTGAAGTCAGACACCCGGCCAACTGAGCCATCCAGGAACCCCACGACTATCGTTTTAAAGTAAACTCATATTTTAGGGATACTTGCTGAAATATTTATGGATGAAATGACAGGATATCTAGATAAGTAAATAAGGGTGAAGGTTGGTAGGGGTATAGAACTCTGCTACTCCAAGAATGATCAACTGGCTAGCAAAGTCCACATCATCTAGGAACTTCTTAGAAATGGACAATCTCCAGCTCAAGCATACGCAGTAAAAAACTGCATTCTTTAATTCAGGTTAATTCTTACATTCACTGAATTTTGAGAAGCTCAGGTTTTGTAAAACACAACTGGCTGTTGGTTCAGCTGGTCCAACTTACCTTAGGATACTGTCTTCTCTATATTCGTATGTATCTGAAATGTTCCATTATAAAAATTTCTCTAAAAAGAAAGCCAAATTGGAGAGAAGTGTGGCTGTGGCTGGAGTGTGAGTAACCCAAAAGTAGATTTTTTGTTTCTTTTCCTCCTCACCTCACTTTTCTTGATGTAGCTCCCTAGTCTGGGACTTTATCAGTAGCACAACTCCTAACGGACCCCACGGTGTCCTCACAAGGCACACTCAAAACCTCTTGGACTCCAGGGCCATTTCTATTGTTGTTCCCAGTCCTAATCCCCAAGATCTGCAAGTAGTCTTCACAGACAGAATACTTTCTCTGCTCCTAAAGCCCTAATAGCTTCTCTGCAAACTGCATGTGGGGCTTTCCAGGGAAGTTGAGCAGACGGTGATGCCTCCTGCCAGGAATGATTGGCAAAACTCTGAGGAGAGGAAGTTTTCCAACTGGCTCCATGCCAGGGACCAGCTAAACTTGTTACAACGGTCATTGTTCTTTCTTCAGTGATTTGCAAAAATATTTTAGCACTGGTAAAATTGCAACAGAGAAGAGGTGACGGGAGATCTCTATACACGTGGATGGAGCATTGTATTTTTTGTGGTCTGAAGATGAAATAGGAGTGAGGTTCAGAGTATAGACCAGACTAGAGGAGAAATAGGAAAACAAGGATCACTTTATTTGTGTTTTCCTTCTTCTGTTTGGCAAGTTTCTTTCTTTTTTTAAAATCCTTATTGATTATTGAGAGACAGAGAGACAGAGCATGAGTGAGGGAGGGGCAGAGAGAGAGGGAGACACAGAATCTGAAGCAGGCTCCAGGCTCTGAGCTGTCAGCACAGAGCCCGACGTGGGGTTGGAACCCACAAGTTGTGAAATCATGACCTGAGGTGAAGGCGGATGCTTAACTGACTCTGCCAACCAGGTGCCCCAATGGTTCCAAGACAAAATCTGCTCAATGTGCTGTATTTATACATTGTGCCATCTCTCATTGTCTGTCTTGCTTCCCCTTTCCCCCCAGTTTACACAAATAATTGCCAAGTAATTCAGAATTCAACATCTTTTGGAAATCACCCTGCCCAGAAATGTAATAACTAAAGTCAGTTAGTACTAGGTGAAATCCATCCTGTATTTGAAAGCAACAATACTGTTCTTTTAAATATTTGAAAGGGGCACCTGGGTGGCTCAGTCGGTTGAGCTTCTGACTCCTGATTTCGGCTCAGGTGATGATCTCATGGTTCGCGAGTTCCAGCCCCACACTGAGGTCCTAGCTAACAGTGTGGAGCCTGTTTAGGATTATCTGTCTGTACTTCTCTATGTCTCTCTGCCCCTCTCTCGCTTATGCATTCTTTCTCTCTCTCTCAAAAAATATACTTTAAATATTTGAAAAAGAGTAAGTTTACTAGTAATCAAATAAATGCAAAGGAAAATAATGAGGTGCAAGTGCCATAGAACTATGAAGAAAAGCCTGCACTCTTCCATACTGCAGATAGGAAAGCAATGGGGGGCGGGCCTTACTAGACAAAAATATTAGCTTTATGTATCAGTAGGCAGTTATTTTAAAAAACATTTTATTGTAATATGGCTGATATGTAATAAACTGCCCATAATTAAGGTGTACAATATAAGTTTTAATGTATGTTTATACCAGTGAACTCATCATCTTTAGCAAAATTATAAGCATATTCATCACCCCCCCAAAATTTCCTCTTCACAATCTCACTCTAATGATCACCCCTGAGACTCACTTACGTCCACAAATGTGACATAGAGTCTCACTGAAATGAAATAATACAAAATGTGTTCTTTTGTCTTTGCCTCTTCCACTCAGCATAATTACTTTGATATTTGGTTATGCTATAGCATATATCAATAGTTTATTCTGCCTTAACGATAGCTAGTTTCTATGGACTGAATGTTTGTGTCCCCCTCCCACTCCATGTGTTGAAGTTCTAATGTGATGGTATTTGAAGATGGGGCATTTGGGAGGTAATTGGGTCATGTGGGTGGCACCTCCATGATGAGATTAGTGTCCTTTTGAGAGGAGGAAGCAAGAAGATGACTGTCTATAAATCAGGAACTGAATGTCCACCAAGGAGCCAACTATGCTGGTACCCTAAAGCCTCCAGACTGTGAAAAATAAATGTTTTTTGATTAAGCCGTCCAGTCTACAGTATTCTGCTATAGCATCCTGAACTCACAAACTAACTAGTATTCCATTGTATGGACATGGCACAATGCCTTGACCCATTTACCTGTAGATAGAAATGTGGTTGGTTGCAGGTGTCTGGTTACTACAAATACAGCTCTAGGAACATGTGATTCCTTCAGCACATGGGACTTGGGTAGCATGGTCACCTGGCACAAACATAGAACTCATGCAGCTTTCTATGTGGTTACTAATGAAGTTCTTTGTCTTTGACACAGGAGTCTTGTATCTCCTGCCAGCACTCACGACATTAGCTTGCAAACAGGGTAAAATTTCAGGCCATTTATAGTTCTTGATAATTCTATTTTTGGGGCTCTTCATTCCTTTATGTAGATCCAGATTTTCATCTGGTATCATTTTCCTTCTGCTTGAAGGATTTCCTTTAATATTTCTTGGCGTGTGGGACTCCATGTAATGAATTCTTTCAGCTTTTGTATGTTTGGAAAACTATTTATTCTGCCTTCATTTCTGAAATATATATTTGCTGATTTTAGGATTCTAGAAAGACAGTTTTCTTTCTTTAAATGTCAGCACTTTCAAAACATTCTTCCACTCTCTTCCTGCCTGTATTGTTCCCTATGAGACATTTGTTGTTATCTTTTTTCTACGCGTAATATGTCTTTTTTCCCTCTGATTGCTTTTAAGATTTTCACTTTATCATTGGTTATGAAAAGCTTACTTATGATGTAACTTGGTGTAGTTTTCTTTATGGATTTTATGCTTTGGGTTAAGCTTCTTATATACAGAGTTTACTACAAATAACAAATTACAAATAGGGTTTGTAATTTTCATCAACTTTTGAATTTTTTGGATCATTATGCTTCAAATAATTTTACTGTTCTCCTTTTCTTTGTAGACTCTAATTACACATATGTTGAATCTCTCAAGTTACCCCACAGTTCACAGATTATTATTGTACTTACTCTTTCAAATTATTTAACTTGGGGTAGTTTCTATTATGACTTCAGGATAACTCATCTTTTCTTTTTTAATACGTCATCTGCCATTAATCCTATTCAGTATAATTTTTCATCTCACACATTGTCATTTCCATTTCTAGAACTTTGATTTGAGTCTTTTTTTTTTTTTCAATCTTCTATGTCTCAACTTCACTTTCCAACATCTGGAATCAAAACCAGGACTAGAGTCAGACATGAGACATGTCTGGGCACAAAATTTAAGATGTTCACTCTCAAGGATGTACATGTGCTGACCTTGATGTTTGAAATACAGTTATAGAAACTTTGTTAATGACTTTGTCTGCTAATTCTAATATCTGTGACAGTTCTATTTTTGTTTCAGTTCATCAATTTCCTCTTGTCAGTCATAAAAAAATCCAGAAGGTTATATAGCAAAGACTGCTTATCTCTTTTGGGCAGTAGTATTTCTTGATTCAATTTTTAAATCACATTAATTTACCTATTTCTAACTTATTTCATCAATCACATATTTTTACGTAGCTCTGTATCATGTAATGTTTGCTAGCATTTAATTTTGAAAACATATCTTAAACTTACAGAAAAGTTATAAAAATATTAGACTCTCAAGTAGCCTTCACCTCAATTTACCAGTTCATAACACTTTGTTAAGTTGTAAATGGTATTATGAAATATTTTAATCACCCTGGTGCTGATAAATAATATATCATATATCTGTGAACTTGGTCTCAGGTGCATGGAATGCCACCCTCATCTACACCACTTAATGGCAAATGCTTGTTACTGGTTAAAAAGCATCTGGGGCAACATGTGGAATGATGAAAGTAAACCCATCACTATTAGTCAGGAGAAAACAGCATTACACTGTGCCGGTGATGAGTTAGAGTGCACTACTCAAATACAAATGAGAGCATAATTCCTATAGATAAAATAGTCCCTGCTGGTTCCTTTGGCAAAACCAGACTATTTGCTTCTATCTGTAGATCGTGCCTATGTGTTTTCTTTATCATGATGTCAATTTCTTTTCAAACATAAGCTGTGGGACCATGGGGCTAAGACAGAGAGAAAAGAAAGCCATAAGGACCAAAATATTTGATTTAAATGTTGCCGAAGCATTTCCCAAGCTGGGAATGATGAATGGAGAGAATGTTTTGGGGGTTGGATCTCATCCCCAGACCAATTTTCTAAGATCAGTTGAGCAGATTCACATTCTGCTGATTTTTCCCTCTTTTGGAGACCTGAATCTTGATGCTTTTGTTCAGCATCAAAGAAGGGCAATCTTACAATGCCGTTTGTAGTTGATGCCCCTGGTCCTCTGTCACGGCCCCTCAACCTTGCTCTTCTGCTTCAAGCCACTGCAGTGGACAGTGCCCTTTGCTCAAAGATTTAACTGAGTGTCAGCCCCCAAGCAAACATGCATTCTACCTCAAGTCCTTAGATATGGCCAGAGCTCCTGTGGCCCACATGCAAACTCATAGCCGGTATGCAGAAGAGTTCGTGCCCCAGAGAGCAGCCATACATACTCCCAGTGGTAGATAGGGACTCCCACCTCTGGGCTTTCAGGGAGGCAGTACTTGGAGGCATTGTGCACTTCTCCATGTGAGTCCTTGTGGAATCAGGGTAGCATGGCCTACATTAGTGATCTCTCAGGCTCAGCTTCCCTGCTCCCTCATTCCTGAGTCCTGGGCTAAACTACCAGCATCCTGAGCTTTGTCTCGGACTCTGCTTTTGGGAAACCCCAACTAAAACTCCATTCACTGCTTTGATATATTTATTGAAGGCAACTGGACTTAACTGTGCTTATTTTATGAAATGCCTGTAAGAGAGAGGAGATTGGCTATTTTACCCACTATTTTATTCCCAGGGCCCAGCATAATCACTCAGGCCAAGAAATCCCTGGCTAAAAAAATAAATTAGTTAAAATGAGGCAAAATAAAATTCATTCCTTATTCATAATTTTGAAAGATAACATACACTGCTTTTGGAATTACATAAATACCACTCAAGAATTCTTTATTCACCTTGTTTGGTTTTATAACAACTATCCATAAGGCTAAAAAAAAATATCAATAGCCAGGAGCAATTTGTCAAATTATCAAACTCATTAAAATCCTTTATACTTAGATTCTTTTAAGAAATTTAGTAATATCACATTCCCCTATGCCTTCATAGAAACAGCATTGAGATGCCATGGCTTAGGTGAAGGGCTCCTACTCTGGGATCCACCCCTTAATGGCTTGTCCTATCAGAATACCAATCATTACACGCAACACGTTTTGTCTTACTTTGTTGTCTGCCTCCCTGTTAAAGGATATGCACTCCAAGGGTGGGGACTATGGTTAAATTCTTTTCTCCATGGCCACAAGTGCTTAGATCCAGTCCTGGAAACTGGTGAATCTCTAAATGAGAAAATGCATTTTTTTCTTTCTTCAACTTTTTTTCTCTCTGCTCCTGATGAAGGACAGGATGTATGGGGTTGGGGAAGAGCAGAGAGGAAGGGAGGGGATGAGTGGGAAAGAGAAGGTAGAAAAAAGGTGAGGGAGGTGAGGTGTGGAGGGAAAGGAGGGGATCGCAGGGCAGGGAAGAGGAGAGGTGGGGACAGAAAAGGGGCAGGGGCCATGAAGGAAGACAAAGGGAGACTAGTCTCTCATTAAGCAACATCTGCCCATCACTGCTAAATATGAACGTGGCATAGAAAGATTTTCTGGCTAAGGAAATTATTCTCCAAACTTAACAAAATATTATTTTAAAGAATAGGTAGACTATACAGATGGAGATATCTTAATAAGCCTTTAAATGCCTCCTTACATTTCCTACAGCCTGAACATGTAGCTAGGGTGCTTAGTATGTTTACATAGACATCTCACTTATATTTATAAATATATCTGTAGACATGTAGCTTGTTCTGTCTCTGTTTTACACCACAAGAATGTAAAACAGTGTATTTCCATTTTGGTTCAGAGAAGAGAATTTTGCTAAATCAATTAGTTGGTGGGCTCATTAGGCAATTCCAAAGCCTGACACAGAACTCACTATTAGCTACTTAATGCCTAGACTATATCATCTTCCACATCTAACCTAGTTTTTTCCTAAACTCTGATGAAGACATTCTTTCCTCCATTATATCCCATTTCCTCTTATTTAAAATGTCTTTAGGCCTCCTAACTATTGCTTCAGGTTTGGTCTGAAAAACATAGACATCTTATAGATTCTTTTCTCAAGTATCAGCAAGCTAGAGATTCAGATATGCTTATTTTTTATTGAACTCTTTTTCATTGAACTCACAAGGTAAAACCTCCAGGTAACTTTTCTTGTCAAATGACAGGGACTTTCTTAATTGAGTCAAATCATAAAAAGTAATTTAAGTGCAGCCTCTCTGGTTCAAGTAATTTTTCTCCAGGCCTATCAGGTGACTTGACACATGATTATTACTACTCTCTGCCCAGTGAAATTTGAATAGTATGTATAGCTTCCCTCAGTTATAGGCATTGTACATCCTTTCCCTTTTTGGATGACTCATACTGTGTGCACCTATGCGTGTGCACCTGTGTGTATGCATGTGTGTGTGCACATGTGTGTGTGTATGTGTATGTGTTTGGATGGGGATGTGAGGTGAGAAGAGCACTAGCCTTTAAGTTAAGGACATCTTTCAGAGTCCAACACTCCATCCCTTACCCTGCCACTGACGCCCTTTGATGATTTCCAGAAGCTGACAATAGCTTTCCAAGTTGTACATTTAGTTTACAATAGTGATCCTAGTGGTCTGAGTTTTTCAGCTGCTCACAAGCTACTGGTTCCCATTTTGATCTTCAGGTAAATTCAGTGGGTTTTGGGTTTATTATCTATTTTTATGCCTTTGTCTTATCATATTCCATATTTCCTTCCATGATTCCCAGCCGCTATTAACCTTGGCCAGTACTTCACTTTAATTTTATTCTTTTTTGCAATCTTTGATAAACAAGTCACAAAGATACAACCATTGCCTTCTTTCAGAGAGAAGTCTCATCCTTAGAAAAGTCCCTTTCACTTATTACATTATGGATTCCATCACTCACTGCAGGCTATATTCAAACTCACATTTCTAAGGAATAAGTTATAAGTTGTTTTTTTTATTTTTTTAATGATTTTATTTTATTTTTGAGAGTGCGAGGTGGGGAGGGGCAGCGAGAGAGGTTCTGAGCTGTCAGCGTAGAGCCCGACTCCGAGCTTGAACTCACAGACTGTCAAATCATGGCCTGAGCTGAAGTCAGACGCCCAACTGACTGAGCCACCAAGGGGCCCCATAAGTTGTTTATATGCCATATATCTCTCATAAAATTGTAAAGATCCTTTGCCATTTGTTATTTCATTTATTCAAGTTGTATATATATTGAGTGCTTCTGCCAGGAACAGCCAGGTATTCTTTAATCAGCTTGGAAGTTAACATGAATATTGAATTCTGGAAATGACCTCAATTTTATATGATATCAGACTGATCAAAATTTGATTTGGAAACACAGGGATTTGGTATGAGAACTCTTAGCATCTAAATTTTAAAAATCACTTTTTAAGTACATTGGGCCAATTGAAGAAAGGCACTTTGAGGGAATAACATTGAGAGGTCACAAGAAGCTTGGGGCACCTGAGTGAATCAGTGGGTTAAGCATCTGACTCTTGATTTCAGCTCAGGTCATGATCTCCCGGTTTATGCTTTTGAGCCCTGCATCGGGCTCTGTGCTGACAGTGGGACTCTCTCCCTCCTCTCTCTCTGCCTTTACCCCCTCAAAATAAATACAATTTTTAATAAACTTAAAAAATATACATATTTAAAGAACAAGAAATCACCAGAAGGCAATAAGAAGGACTATGATGAAAGATAAAGGTGGAGATGAAAGAAGTTGGCGGAGCAGAATGGAACTGTGAAGGTGTTGATAAATGTTGAAAGGGCAGCCAAGATAAATGCTCCAAAGTAGCTCTGTTTGGAAATTGCAATGACCCCTTCCTCCAATGTTCAGATTAAATCACTTTTATCTAAGAGAAAGAATTGTAACTTCTGACTGTAGATCTTCTCTGGATATCTGCTAAGAATTCACCTTTCCTCCCATTTCAGTTTCCGAAGAAGTACTCTACTCCTCTATTAGAATTTGTTTGCTCCGTTCTCTTCCTCAGAGACGTGAGATGAAAAGGCAATGTCTTAGACCTGGAGTCCCATCTTCATTATTGTTTTGAGCGTCTTCAGATAACTGAGGTAGCAAACTTTCCTTATAATGAGAATGGGACCTAACCATAGTTGGCCGTGTGAGCAATTCTGGCTTCTAAGTTATTTGCGTTTGTGATTGTACCCAAAATTGTTTGCCAAAATGTTGTGCTATGTTTAATAATAAAAATGTGGGTATAAATATATAAATATTATAAAGAACCAAAAAAATGGAAGGACAAAAACCACAATATGTCAGCTTAAAGCTACAATCAGGTGACATACAGAAAATATGTGTCTGGAGTGTACAGGATCTGTAAGGACTGGATGTAGCAGAGGATGGATTGGAAGCAGTCCAAGAAAGCTGATCTCAGTAGAGAACATAGAGGAAAATGAAAACGTTAGATCTAGAAGCATCTAGACAAGAACAATTAACGCTGTTTTCAAGTGACTTCCTAAATGCAGTAGGGTAATTAATTTTTTTCATTTCTTTTTTTAAAAACCAACAAGCTTGAGGAAATTGCTTTAATCCTTGGTTGTAAAACAAGTTAAAGAAGAGAAGTTAGACTTAATGCTAGATTAGACAGCAGGGGCGCCTGGGTTAAGTGTCTGACTTTGGTTCAGGTCATGATCTCAGAATTGGTGGGTTAGAGCCCCATGTCAGGCTCTGTGCTGACAGCTCAGAGCCTGGAGCCTGCTTCAGATTCTGTGTCTCCCTCTCTCTCTCTCTGCTTTTCCCCTATTCATGCTCTGTCTCTCTTTGTCTCTCAAAAATGAATAAATGTTAAAAAATTTTAAATAAAATTAAATAAATTATACACAGCTACTTTCCATCATTTTTTTGGGGGGGGGTAGTTTATCTGTTAACTAAAGTGGCTTAATTTACACACAATATCCACTCCTTGCAAAAAGTCTTGGCAATAGGAAGTCAAAAACATTTGTTATGAAAATAATTCGCCATCTTCTAAGCAGGTTCCCCAAAGTATCAGTTTTGCCTTAGGATAGGATCAGTAAGGGTTTAAAGTGATAATGTTCCTTACAAGAGAAAAAGAATATTGGAAAAAGAATTAAAAGCAAGGGAAAAGAAGAGTTTCAGCAGATGGCCTGGTTTGTAATGGGAAAACAGGTCAGGGGTAATATAGCATTCCATTTCATTTCTAAGATGAAAAATACCTACATATTGGCAGAAAAGGTCTGTTCTTCTGATTTAGCCAAGAAGGTCAGGTCAAAACTTTATCTTTTAAAGAAATATATCATGTAATTGGTTGTTGAAAGTAATTGAAAGTTGGCACAATTGGAGAACCATTTCCCCTGAAGACTCATTCCTTTTAAATTGAGCAAATGTCAGAACCAGACATTAAAAAGCTAATATTTGTCTTCTAATTCTCGAAGACTTTATTGTGTGTGTTTCCCGTGGACTCGTGTACATGAACTTTCTTAGGTTTGTGTAAATGGTTCATACCAGGCTGCCTCTGACCACTGATCCCTTAAGTGGAAGCAGCATTTCAGAAATTATTAGGGACTTTAAATAGAAGGAATTGTTTGTAACTCTTTTAGATCCAACAACCTAAAATGCTTGTTTTATAACAAACATTCTTTGTGTACTAGTATTTGACCTTTGTTAATTATTTTAAACAAACACACAAAATATAACACAAATAAGGGCCTTAATCTCTTTCACTCTCACTTTTTTCTTAGGCAAAAAAAAAAAAAGCATATCTATCTACAGGTGATTGAATGGATCACATTTGCATTGATATCACTTTGAGCTTTTCAGAAAAAAATTTCACTAATTATGACATTACCAATGTTTTGGGGGGAATAAAAACAATTTTTGTTATTTCAGTTTTGATTTTTTTCTTTTAAAGAGAAATTAAACCATGTACAGGACTTTAAAAATTCAAGTACTACTAGAAGACTTTCAACATAAGCAACATTGCACTCTGTGTATCTTCTAGCTGCTCAATACCTACTCCTTACAGATAACTATTTTCAACTCATAGGTGTTTATTCTGGTATATACCTCCATATTAATAATATGTTTACACTATTATTTCTTTTTTAGCTTTATTGAGCTATAATTGATAAATAAAATTATATTTAAAGTGACCATCATGAGGAATTGATGTATGTCTAGTGAAATGATTCCCCCATCTAGTTAATTAGCACATCCATCACCTCACGTATTTATCTTTTCCTCTGTGTGTGAGAACATTTAAGTGCTACTCTCTTAAAGTATTTCAATTTTATAATAGTGTTACCAACTATAGTCACCATGTTGCATATTAAATCTTCAGATTTTATTCATCTTAAAATATTATTCATCATAGGGGCGCCTGGGTGGCTCAGTGGGTTGAGCATCTGACTTCGGCTCAGGTCATGACCTCACGTTCGTGGGTTCGAGCCCCTCATCGGGTTCTGTGCTGACAGCTCAGAGCCTGGAGCCTGCTTCAGATTCTGCGTCACCCTCTCTCTCTGCCCCTCCCCCACTGTGCATACCCTTTCTCTCAAAAATAAATAAACTTAAAAAATATTATTCATCTTATTTATTTATCAAATAAATTGTTAACTATGTGTGGTGATGGATGTTAACTAAACTTATTGTGGTGATCATTTTACACATACATATATATCAAATCATTATGTTGTACACTCAAAACTAACGCAACATTATAGGTCAATTATATCTTAATAAAAAGATGAAATTTTTGTCAATTAAATATTTTAATTTATATACAGTAAAATTAGCTCCTGTTTTGATGTACAGTTCTGAGTTTCAAAACTCAGATGTATAGATTCATATAAGCATCACCACAATCAAGCCAAAGAACAGTTCCATCCATCACACCAAAAAATCCCCTCCTCTTGAGCTGTCCTCGCCCACACCCTAATCTCTGAGAACCACTGATGGAGCTGAAGCCTGTCACAGCAGCTTTGCCTTTTCCAGAATGTCATATGAATACAATCACACAGCATGTAATCTTTTGAGACTGGCTTCTGTAGGGGCTCAATTCTTCACTCTGTTTTTACACATCTTGAGACAGCTTTTGTTCCAGACTATCTCTGAGGCCTTTGCAATGATAATCTCAAGGCTGTTCGCTAAAATGGAGGTAGGTGCTCCCTCAGAGGCAGAGGGTAGATTCATTTACTGACCAGGATTGTAACGATTATATAGCAAATGTTGGGTAGGATTTCTTGAGGTCCCTTTATAAGACTGGGGCTTTCTAAGGTGGAGCTCCTTTGCTGTGACAAAAAATCCAGTCCTTTCTCTCTCTCTCTCTCTCTCTCTCTCTCACCTGGATCTGCCTCTGTGTGGCTTAGGGACTAGGGACTAGGGCTTAGGGACTAGGGGAACTGATTTGAACATTCAGCCTATGCTATGTGTGCTGCTGTGCTGTGGGTAATAAAGGCCTTTGTCTCTGACCTAGAAGCCTCCTGTCTTCTGTCCCCACCTATGAAACTGTGGCAGGCTAAATTGTTCCCTTGGGAGGAGAGTAAGAGTTCAGACCCTCCATAATTCTTGTTGCTTCCTCCATTTGGCACCATGCGTTTTAGATCACTATGTTATATGTACCAGTAGGGCATTGGTTTCCTAGGCCTGTCATAACAAAGTCCTGCAAAGTGGGTGGCTTAAAGCAATAGAAATTTAGGGTATTCTGGGTGCCTCAGTTGGCTAAGTGTCTGACTTTGGCTCGGGTCATGATCTCGCGGTCCGTGGGTTCGAGCCCTGCATCGGGCTGTCTATTAGCAGCAAAGAGCCTCCTTTAGGTCCTCTGTACCCCTCTCTCTCTGCCCCTCCCCCCCCAAAATAAATAAACATTAAAAAAAAAACAATATAAATTTATTATCTCCCAGTTCTTGAGCTTAGAAGTCTGAAATCAAGGTGTAGGGCAAGGTGTTGCTCCCTCTGAAACTTGTAGGGGAATCTCTCCTTTCTTCTTCCTAGCTCCTGGTGGTTTGCAAGTTATCTGTGGAGTTCCTTGGTTTGCAGCTGTGTAACTCCAATATCTGTCTTTTTCATCAGATGGCATTCTCCCCGTGTGTCTCTGTCTTCACATGGCAGTCGTCTTTATGGGCACCAGTCATATTGGGTTAGGGGTTCAACTTACTTTAATATGACCTCATCTTAATTAATTACATCTGCAATAATCCTATTTCTAAATAGGGTCACATTTTTAGGTACTAGAGGTAGCAGGGATTTCAACATACCCTTTGGGCAAGGGGACACAATTCAATCCATAACAAATAGTTTGTTTCTCTTTATTGCTAAGTAGTATTTCATCAAATTGGAGGTACCGCCTTTTGTTTATCTATATGCCTGTTGAAGAACATTTGGGTTGTTGTTTACAGGTTTCAGTAATTGTGAGTGACACTGCTATAAACATTTATATTCGGAGTTTTGTATGAGCATCGTATTCATTTCTCTACGGTGAATATCTAAGAAGGGGTTGCTGGGTCAAAGGGTACCTTTATCTGAAACTGCTTAACTTTTTAAGAAAATGTTTTCCAAAGTGGCTGCAATGTTTCAGATCTCCTCAAGTAGTGTATGAGAGTTCCAGTTGTCCTGCATCTTCACAAGAAGTTGATATAACTTTAAAAACTTGCTGAATGTGTGTTACCATTCAAACAACCATATGGTGCGATCCCACTGTGACTTTAATTTATATTTCCCTAGTGACACTTGATGTTGAGCACCTTTTCATGTGTGCGTTTGCCACCTATATATCTTGTTTGGTGTGATTGTTCACATCTTCTGCTCATTTTTTAATTGGTTTGTTTGTTGGAGTATTTGGAGAGATTTGTATATATTCTGTATACAATCATTTGATAGAGAAATGATTTGAACACATTTTCTCCCAGACTATGGTTTACATTGTGTTTCATTTTCTTGATGCCCTGTGCAAAGCAAAAACATTGTAATTTTGATGAAGTTCAATTTATCATTTTTCTTTTCTTGTATTAGCTTTGTGTTTTTTGGTATCATATGTGTGAAATCTCTGCCAAACCCAATGTCACAAAAATAATCTCCTGTGCTTTCATGTAAAGATTTTATATCGTGTGTTCTTAATTTTAAAAAAATTAAGTTTTGTTTTATTTTTTAGACACACAAATGCGTGCCAGTGGGGCAGAGAGAGAGGGAGAGAGAGAATCGCCAGCAGGCTCCACACAATCATCACAGAGCCAGATGCAGGGCTTGAACCCATGAAACCATGTGTTTGGCATCTCTAGATCATTCTCCTTTCAATAAAGATTTTAAAATCAACTTGTCTATATCTAAAAGAAAATCCTGCTAAGGTTTTGATTGGGACTGTATTAAATCTGTAGATTCATCTGAGAAGAATTGACGTCTTACTAAGTATATTAGGTTTTCAAATCCATGAACTCAGCATGTCTCTCCCTTTATTGCAATCTTCTTTGATTTATTTCATTTGCATCTTATAGTTTTATAATTTTTGCTTTCAATTGTCATGCACATCTTAAATAAGTTAAGATACCAAAAATAGTCTATTACTTTAACCCCAAAAGTTATTGCTACTCTTTAAAATTCACTTAGTAACTTTCCCTTTGCTGTTTATGCCAATCTTAAAATATTGTATATTACACTTTGTCCAATCCTTATTAGGTCCTGTATAGAAAGGTAAACCGTAGCCAATCAATCAAATAAACAAACAAACAAAACCCTTCATAAGTATTGTCCCTTTTCCTTGCTCCTTTAGATTTACTTTGACTCTACAAAGGTAGAGGTTACCTGACTGTGATAAGAAAGAACTTCAACTTTGCTTTATTTATAAGTTATTTTGGCAGTATTTTCCAGTGGTCAGGTAGTGTTGTGTTAGAAAGCTATGCCAGGAGCTGTGCCTGTCCTTTGAAATCATGAAGACAGAAGCCAAAAGAAGAATGGTGTGAGAAGAAGCCTGGAAAAAGCCTGGGTCATTGATGATAATGTTAAGCCACCGACCGAATCCTAGGACCAACAAGTCCCAGATGCCCTTGTCAGTAACTGTACGTTGTTAGCATGGCTTGAGCACAGTTAATCAGGAATTTGGTTACTTGCAGCTGAAAGACCTCCTGATACAAATAACGGATGTGGCCCACTCTTCTTTTGTTTTAACTACAGGGGTTGACATATCACTATTTTTCTGGAGTTTCTCCTTTGCTCTTACTTTTTCTTCCAGGCTGGAGTGCCCTCCACTTTCCTCCCTAACTTCCCTCCTCACCAATCTACCCTTATAGGAAGGTTCCCATAAAATGTCATTTCTTCTAGGAGAATTTTCTGACTACGCATACCCTCCCAACCCTGAACGCATTCACACATACGTGTTCATACACACACAGTTTTTGTCTACAGAATATTTATCGCAAGCACTCGTGCGATGCAGTGTATTACTGAATGCCACAACAAAAACTGAAGTTTATTGAGTGGTTATTTTGTGCCGGCCAGCAGGATAAGTACTTTCTTTGTTTTGTCCTTCTTAATCCCTACAGAAGTTTAGGAATTAATAACTCTTATTGCCCTCATTTTACCAAGGAACAAATCAAGTTTAAAGATGTTTTAGTAAGTTTCTCAAGGTCACACAGATAACCACTAAGGAGCAGAGCTTTAAAAATTCCAACCTAGGTCTAACTCCAGACTGGAACTCCTGTAGAGAACATTACACAGCAGTGAGCATGTGTGGCATGAAACATTGCTTTATTTTCACTGTTACTGCATCTCGTGAGAGGAGAGACTATCCTCAATTTCACTGTCTTCTCTCTGTGGGCATGTGCCTAGCACAAAGACACAGTGACGGCAGGAGTTGATCAAATGGCGGTCATCCTCTCTGAGGGCCAGAGTTCCCACCTGTTTGCTCCCAGCACTGCCCCAGGCCCTAGCTGAGGTCTCCTTCTTTATAAAACACCCAGTTTTATTAGCCTTTGGCCAGCCCTGTCAGAACTGTGATAAGTTAAAACTCGCTAAGGTGTTAGCAACTGACAATGGCTGTGGTTTCCTTCTCTAATGCGTATTTCTTAATAATGAACTTTTAGAGAAAGTGCTGTTGAACCCAAAGGAATGGCTCTTCCATGGTAAGACTGCAAGTACATTATGAGATTCTTGAAGATAAACTGTGCTTCAAGGAACATTGTTTGAACAACTTATGGCAAGCTGGTTGTTGTAGTGGGAGGGCTGGTGTGCAAGCAGCTGTCTTCAATATGAGAGCATTTCATTCTCTTCAAGACACATGAGGCTTTTTTATTGATTCTTCACAGAGAAGCATCCAGATACTTTACCACCCTAATCTTCTTTTCTGGGTGAAGGATTATAAATTAAAAAATGCCACTGGCTTCTCTCCATAATGTGTCTTGTAGCCAGTGTTGAGGTTTACATGAATACTTAACTAAGTCCCATATTTTCTTCTAAATTCAATAAGCAACTGTACATGAAAAAATTCATCATACCTAATTCTGTGTAGCAACAATGGTAAAATACTTGTCCATACTAGATATTTGTTCAGTTGGAAATATAGGGCTGAATTTTAAATTTGCTCTGGAAATAAAGTAGGGCATGGTTTCTCAAACTTTTCTGATCATAAAAATTTTGGTGCATACTTATTAAAATATAGACTTCACTCCAGGCTCCAGAAGATACTCATTGAGAAACAGTGGGGTGTACTGAACTGGGGCAAGTGTTCCAGCCATTCTCCAATAAGATTTGACACTTTGACTCTGGGACAAGCCACTTCGTGAGACCATGAAATAAAAAAACATTTTTCTTCTATTTCCCTACCTGCCCTTCTTCCAAAAAAACATTATGGCAGCCACTGTGACATGCTGAGAAAACAAAGATAAGCACCAATTCTCACTGAAGAGTCAAAGACAATAAACTATTATACACAGTGTGTTAAATGCTAAAATAGAGATAGGACAGAAAACTATGCATTTAGAGAGGAGGAAATGCCTCATCTGAGTGAGGCAAATTCGACCTCTGTAAAAGTGAGGTCATTCCACATAGATGATGTATGAATAAAGACTCAGAGGCTTAAAGAAACCTGGTGTTTTCTGAGCATTTTGAAATGTATGGCATGGCTGAAGTTCAGGGTCAAGTTGGGAAAAGTGGGGGAAGACGAGGCTGGCAAGAGTCAGACTGTGAACAGCCTTACACACCACCTTGAAGAGGCTGGACTTAGTCTTGTAGACAAGAAGGTGCTGTTGGGAAGAAACTTAGCTACGCCCAGCACTTGGTATAAAATGACTTCAAAATATAACTTGACAGGAACGCCTTAGGTAGGACTGGAGTTTCAGCTGACTTTGTTCAGAGCTAATATTCTACCACAGTCAGTTTGGTGCTATGCCAATCTAGTGGGGACACTTCTCAGCTGACATCTTATAGAGGATCATGATGTGCAAAAGAGATAAAAAGGCTGCTTTGGTTGATGCAGGAAGCTCAGCCCCATGGTGGAGTTCCTGTAAACACAGGGTTCTAGGAAACGAGTTGCCAATCAAAGTTCTATATTTTCAAGAGACTGAATAATTGAATGGAACTTAGAATCCTACTGTGGAAGGGTAACTTTGATATTATCTTTGAAGAGAGCCCCTTCAAGTGTGTCTAGTATAGCTTCTTCCGTGCAGCATCGTATAAAAGATGGTTGTGGTGCTGGGTCGGGTCTGCCTAGGTATTAACATTCCCAGTGAAGGGGAGGCACCCACATTCTCTGGTAGTTTACCTTCTGCTGAAGCAGCCTCATTCATTAACAACTTGTACTTTATGACAAGTGGGCATTTTTCTGATTTAAGTGAGGACTTTTGGAATAACCAACCCAATAGTATAGTGATCATGTCAACTTCTGTTCACGTTTTAGGTTTCTTTAATCTTTGTGTAAAGCAGACCCTCTCCCCTGCTTGGATAGGTCAATATTGCCCTTTGAAAATGTGATTACCAGAAACAGGTACAGGGTTTCTTTCCCTACTTCTTGCCTCCCATTGCTACATATGCATTTATAGAAATGTGAATTTATCATGAAAGGGCCTCACCAGGGGCTTTCCACGTTAACATTATCATAAAATATATCAGGAAGGAATATCCATGAAACAGAGGGTCGAAATGGTATTAAAAAGCATGTTAAGTCAGACATTGACACACTATTTGATGGAATGCTAACATTTAACATCATGATGAACACCAGTATGTTGTCCTGATTGCCACCTTTTGTGTGTGTGTGTGTGTGTGTGTGTGTGTGTGTGTAAAATATGAATCTAGAACAACAAGAGAACATAGCAGAGACTCAATGTTTGTTGAATGAATAAAGTGGACAGCCATACACCAAGGGAAATGGCCATATCTTTAGTTTGGGGAGCTCGGATTTGTTGAACTCAAGGGGCTTACAGGTTTGAAGAAATGCAGGCAGTTAGGCAGGACAAACTGAAAGGTCTCTGCTTCTTAACTAAGTGTGACAAGAGGGATCCAGTGAATGGGGCATGAAGTAGTCAAGAAAAAGTGTGAGACATTTTAGGAAGGCCATTCCCACCTGTGGTGCTGGCTTCACGTCGGGGCCCTGGTTTCAAGGCAGAAGGTTGGATGGATACTAAAGTTAATTATTTCAATGAAGGTGAGGAGGTGGGGGAGAAAGAACTCCCCAAGATCACTCTGGGGACTTTTGTGTCACCATGACACTTTCTGGGCTGATGACACAAGATACTTCCACTTTGACACTCTACCCTAAGGCATACCACTGTCCATGTACAGGGATGTCCTCTACCCCACTGCTTTGTTGCCCTCATCATCCCCTCTTAGTCTCCAAAGAGTTTTCTTTCTTCAAAAATATTTTAAAAGAATAAACGTAGGGGATACTTTGGATAAGAAATATGGCCAACCTAGGGTCAGTCAAATCTAACTCTTACTCCTTAAAAATCTAGATGACCAGTCAGCACTGAGTTTGAACCTCTTGAGAGGTAAGTTACCTTACGGGTGGGTGAAGGAGGGGACAGGAGGTTGTTTCTCTGTGTGTGTGTGTGAGTGTGTGTGTGTGTGCACGCGCATGCATGTATGTATGTACAGCCAAAGGTCCAGTGGCATAAATAACTAAAAAATGCAACAGTTTCTCCAAAAGTGAAGGAGAAAGCTCTAATAACTGATGATCTGACAGTGTTATCCCTTTTGGAGAAATAACTTCAGTTCTACGTCGTTTCTTTGGTAGGCCGAGCTATTCTGCAAAAATATACAGTGTTACTTTCCTAACTACTGACCAGAAAGACCAAGCAATACTCACATCAACTGCTTATTTTAATGTCAAATGTTTATTTCTATGCCATAGTTGCCTCAGCACAATTTGTAAAAGAAAGGAATCCCCCAGACGATTTTTTTTCTTTTCTTTTTTTTTTTTTTTGGTCAGGATATTTTCTCTGCAGTTATAAGAAAGAAAATAAACACCTCAGTATCAGAATTACCATTTCTTTCACATCATTCTAATAGGCTGCATCTAAATATTTTCCTTGGATGTCATTTTTTAAGGATGGGAAAACATCCACAGGACAACATGTTTGTAGTCATTAAAATGAATTTGGGATAGTCTTTGTCAGAAAATATATCTATAACATCTTTGTTTTGGTACACTATATCACTAATTGCCATATTCTTAATTATTTAACGTCACAGGCATACTTTATTACATAAAACAAAGTGCGCTGAAAATGAACAATGTTAGAAACAAACTGGAATCTGGTGTATCTTAAATCTTCGGGTGATTATATATTAGCCAAAGCGCCGGTATACAAATTTCATATCCATACAAATGCAACTCTCTTCTGTGATGAAAATGCACTTAGCAGCTTAGTTCTTTTCGCTTTAGCAGATAGGGCATCCAATACAACTGAAACAACCTGATAACAATTTTTGTCAATAAAAAGGAATGCTCTGGTTTCTTAACTGGCTCCCATATTCAAGGGAGCCAGAAGATGGCATTTGCTCTTTTAAGTACATTTCTCTTGTCTGATTTGAGACACAATCCACCAAGATTCTTACATCGGAAGTAGGCACCACACCTTAGATCACCAGGCCCTCAGAGAAGCCTGGGGGAGTAAATCTGTGATGTGTGGTGTGGGCCCAGCACCTAGAAGACAGCATGGTGGTTGTGAACTTGACTCCCTTCAGCAGACTCAGTGAAAGGATGAGAGTTCTTTAAGTTCATGCACATTTTATTGAGTAGTAATATAAAATGCTTTGTCTTTGTCATTGTTACAAGTGCATGCTTTGATTGCCAACATTTCAGAAGTCAAATTACAAAGGCAAGGCTTTAGGCTGTAGTGAATTACTTGGGCACTTATACAATTGTTAAAAAATATGAATGGACTCTTGTTGTTTTCAGAATGAACCAGTTGTAACCCGTAACTGATATACAAAGGGAAAAAAGTGAAAAAAGTACATATTTTGTGGCACATGACAGAACAGAATGAAAGAACTAAACCGTGATGACATTAACAGTTACCATGCATTTAGAGTTTCACATGTAACTACAAACTTATTTAAATTTCACAAGGGTTGCTAAACATGCTAACCATCTATATGTGCACTGACAAGCTTATGTTAAAAACTTTTAAGAATACTCTCCCCTTTAGATTTTTTCAAAGCTTTTTTGATTACAAAATTTCAAAGGCATTAAGCATTTTAGAGAATATAAAGTACGCCAGTATACATACATTTCCAGTATATGTCAGACCACTAAGCGCATTACAGTCCCATACAGGCCGATACAGCCATTTTTTTTTCTTAAAAAACATGCATAGGCAGATTTTTTTTTTTTTTACAGAATATAGATGCTTTATCACTGTACTTAATATGGTGTCTTGTTCACTATACTTAAAAATGCACCACTCATAAATATTTAATTCGGCAAGCCACAACCAAGACTTGATTTATCAACAACAACAAAAAAAAAAACCCTAAATATAAACAGCAAAAAAAAGATAGATGTAATTATTCCAGTTTTTTTAAAACTTAAAGAAAAGAAAAGATATTCATTGCTAAATTAATAAGAGAAGTGTTATATGGAAAGAAGGGCATTCAAGCACACTAAAGAAACCTGAGGTAAGCATAATCTGTACAAAATTAAACTGTCCTTTTTGGCATTTTAACAAATTTGCAACAATCTTTTTTTTTTCTTTTTCTGTTTTTTTTTAAGACTGCCTAATTCATTTTATAGCCATTGTCTGACAAGAGTAGCAAAACATTATCAATAAATAGTCCTTATTTAGTTTGTACATCATTTTGTTAAAAATGTTTGATGTCATCCATTTTTAGTGCTGCAACTGTAAACGTACAATAGAGTAAGAAATTAGACAAAGTTTTCGTGTCCAGTAACATAATAAAAGACCTTTCACTAACCTATCTAGAAGTCCCCAATGCAGTAGGAAAACATGTTCATTCCCCTAACATTGCAGTATATACTAGCGTTAGCTTTCTTTTTAAATTTTTTTTCCTATAAGCATTTTTAAAAGGCATACCCCAAAGAGGTGTTTAATCACCACCCCCACCAAAATATAGTTTATTATCTCTCTCCCTCTTTTTTAATGATAGTGTAAACTGAATCCAATTCCTGGCCCCCAGAGCAAATAAGCTACCGTCAGAGGCAAGAACACCCAACTGCTGAAAAGCAGCAATCCCATCATGCCCTGCAGCTCAAAAAAAAAAAAAAAGTGAACAGGAAGTGGTCACTGGATATTGCTGCTATTACTGCCATTGCTGTCCGTGCCGTTAGTCTCTGAGGCGAGAGCCTTGTTGATGGAGTTAAGGTTGGCGTCAGAGGGCATGGCGTCTCTGCGGGGTGGCATCCTCTCATTAATTCGGTCTAAGCCCTTTGCCTCCTCGAAGCTAGTGATCTTATGTTGTGGTGAAAATCCTTTGATGGCTAAACAGAAAATCATTAAAAAAAAAAAAAAAAGAAAGAAAGAAAAGTTAGAGGTTAGCCGGAGGAAAGCAAAGGGCACAGCTTTGCATCAGGTGAGGTTAGAGATTTCGCAGTGAGTGAGGGGAATCCTTTAGTAGAGAACAAAATGACGGGACCTGAACACAACACAACAGACTCCTTACCATACCCGAAGATAACCAAAAGGTTTGAAAACAGCCAATGTCTCTTGCCAACCAAAATGTCCTCTTCAAGTTAGTAAAAGGTAAACATTTCTCTGGTCTTCGTGAGCGTTTAGATCAACGAAATGCGAAGTGGATATGTAAAGAAGAAAGCTGCTACCAGGGACAGGGATCTAGATTGAGCATCAACTGGCCACATCATTAGCATGATTACTGTATCAAACACCCTAACCTAGACAGACCGTAACACAGCCTTACTTTTGCTATTCCACTGTGCTAGTAATGGCAAATTCAGTAGAGTCAGGCGAGCTAGGTCTAAAAGTCTAGTAGAGGGCTTTAGAGCAGAAGGTAAGAGGAGCAATAAGAGGAATTAACTTTGGGGGCATTGCCATGCCATCTCAGAATCCCAGAAAGACCTTCTTGGCAAAAAACTCAATGGTGGTGTGAAGAAAAAATAGGAATTATATACTCCTGCTTCTCCAACTCAACTTCAGAAGCATGTGGAGTGGGTGCTAAGGTAAGAGAAACTCAGAAAAATCATGAGGACGAAGTAGAAAAAGGTTGTCTGCCCTTCAGCAGCAAAACGGGTGAAACTGATGTTCACTTGGTATCCATTACTGCCTGAATCAAAGAAAAAGTCTTTCTAAGTAGATCAATATAGATGTAAGTAAAGTAACGGTTCAAGAATAAGGGGGAAATGCCTTTCAGAACTTTCAGCAAAAATGACAGGATTGGCTTGGGCCCTTTTCAGTGAAAACACGGAATTCTCAAGAGGGAGTATGGATATTTGAATTTTTTTCATTAACCCCCAGTGTGCTCCCATGATAGACAAGGCATTTGTGCCAGAAACCTAAGGATTTCTTCAGTAGGTGCACAAACCAACCAGTGAGCTGAAAATAAAGTACATAAATGGGCAACCAATGACATCAGTTTGCTTTATGTCCTGTGATGTGCAAGCCAGATATTGAAGGGCCAATCACCAGTGCTGAATTGGGCTGCATCTCCATGGCTGATCAAGGACAATCTCATGGTACCTTTATCCTCCCCACCTTACTTGGAGGGGTGGTGGAAAGGAAAGCAGTTTCAAGCTGAAACCTTGCCAGCCAGTTGTACCCAAATGTGCAGTGCCTTTTATTAGTATGATGAGATTCTTCAAAGATATACACAGTTGCTTCCAAACTCATTACACGATGAGAAACAGTGTATCACCCCTCTTCACTTTAAAGGTTAGCAAAATGGTGATTAGTCACTTATGAGAGGAAGAAGATGGGGAAATGGGGAAAGACCAAGGCCCAAAGCAAAGCTTCTTAATTCTTCTCTAGATTGATAACAAATTGCAAAATAATAGAGCCATCTAATGAGCACCCACCCTGAAAACGCAATTATTTTGAGGGACAAAATAGTGGCACAGAGTGGTATTCTATTCTTTTTCTAAACCACTGTGAATATCATTTCATCATAATGAATAAATACAAAAGTTTGTCAACGTGATAATTTATGAAGCGATCTTGTTAATTTCAATGGCAAACGAGGAAGCTCTAGGTTTTAAAAGCCAATAGAGTGGGAGCGTAGACATTCAGAATCTAGCTAGAATGATGGATGTGTCCGGAATGGCGCTCGATCTCTAATCAAACTGTCTAGCCTGGTACCGAAGAATGTGCTCTGCTGTAGTTGCTGGTCAGACAATGGGTATTAGCAATTTACATTGGTAGTATACTTAACACAACACAGAGTCACAGAAACCACAGAAAACAGCCAAACTATCCACAAGAATGCACACTGCAGATTAGAATTTGCCAAGAGGAATAGAGAATTCCCACATAAATAGCAGTCGATTCACTGCTATTTAGGAAGCAGTTGTATTTTCTCTTACAGTGCTATCATTTCCCCTACTGTGTCCAAATCATATGCAAATTCGACAGTCTAAAGTGGCACTTTTCACATCATTATCAAAGGACCATACGCACACAATTTTGGGAAAAATAAAAAGTGATCTTGCAAGAACAAAATACAACTGAAGAATTTTGTTTTAAAGGGGAACTTCAAATTATTCTTTTTAAAAAAATTTCCAGAGGGTATGGTGGGGATAATATTAAAAAGTATTTTGATACGCAGTTCTCTCATACCCATGTATTTTTGAAGCCCTTGATTCAAAACTAGTTTCTAGAGGGTCAACGCTGTTGTCCTTGAGTAGTGCTAGGGCACAGTGGGTGATGTATAGTTCTTGGTTTCCCCGACGGCACCTAGCGCAGTGCATGACGCCAACACTGGGTCATGTTCTCCTAATGGCCACTGCCACAGCCATTGTGGCAGTTCTGAACTCTTTATAGTATCTTGCTGGTGCTAACTGTCCTACAAATACCAGTAGGTCAAAATTTGTAAGACTCGCAGAACTGTTTATCTCATGCATGGCTGTCTCATGTTGCAATATTTCTTACAGACATAAATTGTTGTTGAACTACAACAAAGCACTATTCAAATGAGCACTTTTTTTTTTTGCTAGAAACTTCTGAAGACTAGAATTAATAAATCTATTTTTCTCCTCTCCTTTTCAGTGCTGACTGAAAATGATTTGAGGGAGGGACATGGTTCAGCTCAAAGAATATTATTTTATATGATAGTTGTCAAAACAGCTGCTATAACCCCCACCCCACATCATTCAAGATATATAATCCTTTGGTTTTCTGTGACTATACTAGGTTCGCTGTATACGAAGTCGAACATAGCTTTAAGGGAAAAAAAAACAAACAAACAAGCCATAAAAGGACATTTTCCCCTTTAAAGCAAGAACATTTTGGTTAATACTGAGCCACAACTGTTAGCCCAACACCCACACACTCTGTACAAGCTACAGCAAAAAATAAAATAATAAAATAATAAAAAAATGAATACACCCAGCAGAGCCCTTATCTGTTGCAGGTACAACAGAAAGGGGACTGGCCAATTTACCTTCATCAGCCTCAATAGCCTCAACAGTAGCTGAAGAGAAGAAAGGGGGTGCAAAATGAATGAGAAAAATGAGCAGAGGATTTTTAATTCTAAGAACAAATCAGTGACGTTCAAGGGAGCTCAGAGTATTAATGTTCCTGTAAGTGCTGGATTCTGGCACAGACAATAAAATGGGAACAGTATAAAGAAAGAAAAAAACACAACGAAAGTGAGTTTATTTTATGAGCTGGATACACCTATCTGAGTGAACTGGGTTTTGTTTAATAAATGACAAAATCATGAACCCTTGAGGAACACAGGACAGTTTTATTTAGATGGAATCAATAAGAGACGAGGTTACTCTAACATGTACATCTGACACAGAAAGTACGATAAAACCACTGTTGTGCCTGGCGATCTAGGACTTTAAAATGCCAGACAAAATGGCAGACCTCAAAGCAGTGTCATAACGTCAGTGGCATAATTCACACTATTCAATATTAAATGGCGTGATTTAATATTCCTGGTGCAGTGCAAAAGTGGAGTGTGTATCTCTGTGTGTCTTGTGTCTGTGCGAATTTAGAGGAAGAATCGAATCAATGCGTCTGACTTGATAGTGTATGTAACTCTTTAAAGACAAACACCGAGTGTGTCTAGAGCGGTGAGGGAGAAGGGGGAAATGGAGGCAATGATGTATAGAGTCTGGGGTCCCTTTGCCAAGCAACTAAATTTAAAATCAGTTTTCTTTACTGGAATACCATCTTTGGAAATGAAATTCCTGAAATGCTATAATCAAGTGGTAACATGTCAGTTGCAGTAAGAATTCTATCAGCATTTTAAAGAAGAGGCAGTCTAAATACTGAAACCTCAGCGTATTTCAGAGGCTAAAAGCACATTGCTTTATCAGCAATTTTTATAATAAGGTTAGTGTCTGTATTCTCAATAGTCCAGGTATATGAGCCTTTCCATGTTATTAAGGCTAGTTGATATTTCCCTAATTAAGTGCTAAAATGCAAAACTTGTCTGTAACTCCAAAATGTTTAATATTAAAATTCTACCCCTTGACTTTAATTTGCATATTTCTTATAATTTAAAGTTGTAAGACTAGAGCAACTGCCAAATGTGCCTTCTAAATCCCTTAAGATAAAATTTCCTTACAGTGCCTTCTAAATCCCTTAAGATAAAATTGTAAAATATTTACCACCACAGAGGAAAGCTAAACAGTAAAGATTTAAGCAGTTTCTTCTTTTTGACAATTTGAAATCCAGACAGTGGATTCTGAAATTGTTTTAATGTATGTGGTTTAAAATATATACTGAGTTTCCAAGTTCTCAGGACTAATGGGGTTCCAACCCTTATGTCTAGTCTATGTGTATGTGTTTGTGTGTGTTAGAGCTCAACACAGAACAACACACCAATGGATTTAACAGAACATAACAGAAAAGGAAACCAAATAATCCAAGTAAACATAAAGGTGAAAATCCAGAAACAAAACAAAGAATTTTAAGAACTTAAATAGATGAAGTTCAAAAGTAAAGCAAAAAATCTGGAACCACACCAGCACCAACATTTCAAAAATATGAACTGCCCATTATTAAGTGTATCCTTTCAAAGCAAATGTGGCCCACAGTTTCTGATAAGACACCTGCTGTACCTTAAAATGTGCTTATCAGAAACTATGCAGATTTTAGTCAATTAGGTAGCTGTGTTTTGTGCATATAAATGATTCATTTATGTTCATTTGTTAGAAAGCATGTTTATTTTGGTGGGAGAAGTTTTGTTTTTTTTAAGTCATTAAAATTATCTTTAAATATAAATCAAGGGGAAGTGTACTTCGATGTATTTTCCTATCTTCATTTACAAATTTGTTCTCTTTGTGGGAACTAAGACGTTGATTTTGGAATAAATTCATATGAAAATAAAGAAAATTATAGTGATGCTGAATGTGACACTATGTAGAAGGGGTGTGCCTAAATCAAGTAACCAACCGTAAGAATACATGCATCTTCTAGATTGAGGGATAGAGATAGAAAAAAAAGCACACACACACACAGAAAAAGATTCGGGGAAAGATATGGAAAAATAAGCAAGAGGCTGAGATTAGTTTTTAAAATGTTATAGCGTATTTTTGTTTTATTGACTTTTATTCGTTGATTTAAAGTCTAATCTAATAGTAAATTTTCATAAAGTATTATTAAAATTGGACTCTAAGTAATGGTAATATTAGTTAAAATAGAAAGACAAAATTAACAAACGTAAAAGAATATATAGCAACTGTGCTGTCTGATGTGGTGGCCACTAGTCACATGTGGCTATTGAAAGCAAATTAATAAAAATGAGCTAAAATTAAAAAAAAAACTGTTTCAGTTTCTTGGTTTGTACTAGCTATATTTCAACTGCCGGATAGCCATATGTTGCCAGTGGCCTCTGTACAGATACAGAAATTTCCATTATCACAAAAATTTCTACTGGAGAGCAGTTGTCCAAAAAGCTACATATTTTAATTAAAAAAAAAAAACAACTATCTTAAAGGAAATGTTTCCATTCTTTTCCAAAAATAAAATGTGGTTCTACTCAGTCTCTTAGGCTCTGGATGGAGAAATCAGAGAAAAGACACATAGGACTCCCAATTTCTATTCAAGCAGGTAACAAAATCACCCTTTTTAATGTTCTTCCATTCTCCACTAAAATCTAGACCGTAACCGATGTGTATTTATGTGAGTGTTTATTTTGTCAATCAGACAGCTAACCAGAACATTCAGCAAAAGCGTCATAAAAAATTTGTTTTTAGCAATGTAACGGCTCCAAGCTGTCCACGCTATCATGCGTGTAGACAACCTAAGTGAGTGGTCTCCAGGCGGGAGCTGACTATGCGGTTAAGGGCGTACATGAGTGGATGGTGGGCAGAGGAGGAAGCCTGCGTTCCAGTGAAGAGGAAGCTATTCTGTCGGACATGACTGGTCAAACTGATGTGGGGTTTCAGCCCTTCTTCCCGCTGAGAAGAACGGAAGACCAAGGAGGAGCTTAAATGGATGAATGAATCAGGCTAACAACACCGCGGACAGAGATGCCCGGGCACAGTCCTACCAATACCAATGAGCCTGCTTACCGCTTTGCAGTGTCTGCTTCCCTCCAGAAAGCACTCCGCTGGGGAGCATGCCCGTGGGAGTCAAGCCTTTCAGTGTTAGCACACTCTCACTCTCTTCTCTGGAAAGGGACAAGGGGAGAGAAGACATTAACTTTTGTTTTCTTTCAAAAGGAAGAAAAGACATGCAGGGGGGCAAGAAATGCATAGTAGAACTCACATTTAGGCTCTCTGGATTTTATTTTCCTTAAAACATCGTATGAATGTATTTTCAAATGTTTCTTTTTGACAGAGTTAAAGAGCAAGCAGGGGAGAGGCATAGAGAGGGAGACAGAATCCCAAGTAGGCTCCATGCTGTCAGCGCAGAGCCTGAGGTGGGGCTTGAACTCACAGATGGTTGAGATCATGACCTGAGCCAATGTCAAGTCAGACGCTTAACCAACCGAGCCACCCAGGAACTCCTAAACATTGTGTATTTTTCTACATTCATATAAAAGTAATGTTATGCCAATGAATAGTTGCTCTGATAGAGTTTACAGTTATGCTGTTGTGCAGGTTCAGCCTTTTCTGAGTCCTGAATCCAGATTTTGTAAGCAGGAGTCAGGATACAGAGTGTTTGGTGAGAATCCTTTGTTGATACCATAAATATGGTAAAAATGAGCCATGGAGAGTTCTGAGGTGAGTTTTCCAGCCAAGGCTCAGCAGAAGTAAGTGGAACTGACTTTTCTTGAGAGAGAAGACCAAAGAGTTATATGAGAGACTTAAAAAAAACTCCGTGGTTTATGGATTAGGGCACTAGCAGTTATATTCAGGGGCTATTAAGTAATTTTGACATGACATCATAAGCACACAACCAGACAGTGAAGCAACTGGTAATGTTTCCCATCTTTTCTGTTCAAAAGTCTCTTTCCCCACTGATTTGCTAATATAACATTGTTGTATCACTTGTGACAACTGTTTTACAGTCTTATGTACATCATCATTTGAATTATATTTATTAGTCACAGCACTACTAATCACTTTGATTTATTAATAAATCATAATGATTAAATAACCATGAAATGGGAATATGCTCATATCTTTCCACAAAGCAGAAATGCTGCATAATTAGAAAAAATGTTATAATACATATATATTTACATATATAGACATAATGTTTACAATATGTAGAACTACCAACACTACATTTTTATGAAGATGTCTAACATGACCCAAACAGAATTATTTTTTTCAAGTTTATTTATTTTGAGAGAGAGAGAGAGAGAGAGAGAGAGAGCAGGGGAGGGGTAGAGAGAGAAGAAGAGAGAATCCAAAGCAATGCAGAGACTGACACAGGGCTCCATCCCAGGAACTATAAGATCATGACCTGAGCCAAAATCAAGAGTCAGATGCTCAACTAACCAAGCCACCCAGGAGCCGCCCCCCCCAAACAGAATTCAAAAATTATTCCCCAAACCTGCTACGTTGGCAGGCTTTCTTCAACTTCATCTTTTAGTTAAGCTTACCGCATCACCCCTTCACTCCTATCCTCTCTCTTTCTACCACCCTGAACCTCCACTCAATCAGTAAACTTTAGGGGCTCTACCCTCACTGTATTGCCAGCATCTTGCCACTTCTCTTTTAAGACAGCTTTATTCAGTATAATTAACATCCCACATTTTCATCCATTTAAAGTATGTGATGTAATCAATTGTTTTTAGTGTATTCACAGAGTTGCAAAACAATCACCATAACCAATTTTAAAATATTTTCATCACCCCCAAAAGAAATTCCCCCAGTATCTGCATGGCTCACTAACTCTCTGCCTTTGAATCTCTCAAGCATCACCCTCTAAATGAGGACTTCCTTTAGAAGCTACTTAAAATAATATTCACCTTCTATTCTCCCTATGTTTCCTTGCTGATTTTATTTTTATCTAAAGCACATATCACCCCTGAAAAATTATACAGTTTATTTATTCTCTTGTTTTTTTAAAGTATCTAGACCAGAACAGCACTTAATATATAGTCCACATTAAAAAAAAAAAAAAAAACATTTACGAAAAGAATGAGTAAAAGGAAGATAGAATGGAGAATGGCAGTGTTATCCACATTTTAGATTTCTATATCCTTTACTGCAGTGTACTTAAAAATATGAGGTTTGAGATGTTTACAAATCATTGTTTACCCTCATACAGGTTTTGCAACCTTTTCAGGCTTCTGCTGTCAAACCAGTAGAGGTCACATAAAGAAGAAATATCTTAAATGTTAATATATGGATTTAGAAATTGGGAGGATCTCTAAACAAATGAACATACTGGGGCACCTGGGTGGCTCAGCTGGGTGAGTGTCTGACTCTTGACTTTGGCTCTGGTCATAATCTCATTGGTCGTGAGATTGAGCCCTGTGTCAGGTGCTGCGCTGACAGCATGGAGCCTGCTTGGGATTCTCTCTCTCCCTCCCTCTCTGCCCCTCCTTGCTTGTGTATGCTCTCTCTCCTTCTCTCTCAAAATAAATAAACATTTAAAAAAATTTAAAAAAAGAAATGAACATATCTTTTTCTTTGCATCCATATTCAAAATCAGGCTTCTTGTAACCACCATTCCCATTCATTCATTACATTTTAAAACTTTTAGCTTCACAAATCCTTTTATTGTCTCTTCCTTTGCATCTTTCCTCCTATGGCCTAATTTGTTCAGATTATTTCAATAGCTTCCGAAATGTCCTCCCTGACATCAATTAGTCATCATGTTAACCAGTCTTCACACTGCCATTAACATAAAATACCTAAACATGGGTTACAGCATGCCTCTCATCCTATGAAAACCATCCCATGACCCTCACTCCCTACACACAGAAAAATACTTTAGCATGTTATTCAAGGCTGTCGAGGTTCTGGACTTGAAAACATTTTCAGGTCCACTTTTCACTAGATTCCTCACTTACCTTCATGTCCTACCACCCAGCTCTTTTGAATACTTAGAATTCACTGACCATTTTGTTCAAGTCAGACACTCACTAGTACTGCTCAGTAACTGAGTTTGGAAACCTTGCTTCGCTTGCAGGTTTGCTGTGTGGATTACTGTCACATGCATGCGCCAGGAGGCATGGCATCCAGCCCTTAGCAAATGCCCATAAAACGTTGCTCTCAGGACCACGTGACTGTGTTCTTGATGACTTCTTAGCCTCCAGGCATGCCTTTACCACAATTTACCACCTAATGGAATCCAGCCTCTCCTTTCCAGTACTTCTTCACTGTCAGCCTCTTCATGAACATTTTTTTTTTTTCATGGAACAGAAGAGCTCCATGGAGCCCCATTCTCTTCCACAGCAGAGCGTCTCTTCATGTATTTAGCACACGTGTCATTGTCTTATGTTAGTTTGTTGTCAACATGTCTGTCATTCCAATTTGGTATTTGTTGTGCCTAACTCAGTATATTGTACACATTTAATACCCAATCATTACTTACTATGCTTACTTACTAAACTTTCTCTGGCAATGACCCTCACCCCCTGCATTCTGCAGATTTAGTATAGATGCTTTTAATATAGGAAAGCAATAAAATATACCTTGTTTATATTTCCCATCAATGTGTGCAATCTTAGTCAAGTCACTGATCATCACTGGGTGTAAATGGACCATTTCTCAGATGAGAATAGTTACAGATTATGTATCCATTGGCAGCGGCTGGTGGGGCTTTGCAGTTTTAAGATGTACCTATGATTCTCCAGCATGGCCCCTCCCACCCTCATGTGGTTTGAAGACTAACATAGATAGAAACCAAATTTTTATATTAAGAAAGTCTTCTCCTTTTTCTTTAAATATACTTTTACTTGGAACTTTTGTAACTGTTTACTTCTCCTCACAGAGACTTCAGGTAACAAAAATAAAATAGTGTTTATTTGTAAATCTGAGGAATGATAAACACGCAAGTGATAATAAAGAGGTAGCAACTGAGCTTATGATCTTCACATGGTCTTTTGCCTCCACAGGACACTTTTCCAGCCACATAGACCTCCTTGCTGTCCTCAAAAGTGCTGGTTTCTATCTAAGAATCTTTGCACTTTTGCCTTAGACATTCTTACCTCCATATCTTCATGAAGGTCACCCCCCACTTACCACTCAAATGCTATTATTCAGAAAGTTCTTTGTTGGCCACATACTGAAAGAAATGCTTCATCTCCCACTTGCTATCCCCCTGTATTGATTTTTTCTTCAAGGTGCCTTATCAGTGCTTTAAGTTTTATTGTATTTATGACTGACTGACTGAATGAGTAAGTCCTAATAATTCTGTCAGAGAAAGAAAGTATTAGAGCAGGGGCACCCTCATTCATTAGGCTGTGAGGAGCAAAGATGCTCTCTTTTCAGCTTTAACAGGACTTTTCAGGATTTGGTTGGCTGACACAGAGCTATTGTTGACTTTGATTTGGTGTCTTTAATAAAAGGTGGTATTGCTTTTCACTTTTTTCACGACTCCCTGCTTTTGGCATTGAGCTGTTTAGTTATTCTTATTCTTTAGTGACTCTATCAGGAGTACACTAGAAATAGCCCATGTAGCTACTCTAGGAGGAAGAATTGAGACAAAAATGTATGAATCACACAACATGGAAATGGACTATTTCCCCAAGGTATTCCTATTTATCCTTGTAAATGAGTAATTGTGAATTGAACATATACTCCTCACATATAAACATGTCCTATTTCAAGGCAATTTTTTGAAGAGAAGTGTAAGTTACTTTGTTTTACCTTAGAGTAGATAATAGAATTTAAATAAAGAAAAGAGTAGTTAATTCTGTTTAGGAAAATACTTGTTTTCTAAATGCAGGATTAATAATAACATGATTCATGATCTATTTAAAAAATAACTACTACATGTGAATTGTAACATTACATAGCTATTTTTTCTCTACATGATTTATTAGAATAATATATGTTCACATGAACCAGCTCGATGGTAAATGTTCATTTCCAAGAAATCTAGGGGAAATGTACCTGATAAATTCATCTTTTATCACAGAACCAGAATGAAAAGTAAAATGAATTATAACAGCTTTCCTCTGTCACTATAAGTTCAACCTCTTATGTTTTAAAGTCCAGCAGCAAATAGGATGATAAAACAGGAAACAGTCCATTTAGCAGGTTTTCTCTATGGAAATAATTTAGTATATTTCAGTGTGACTAAGATCGTGAGGGATGAACAATTCCATGTGAAAGAAAAAAACCTTAGAAAAAGCAAATATTTTCTAGTAAAATATATAAGTTACCAGATTAAAGTATTAGAATGCTTATTAAATGACACATGAGCACATTCCAAACAGAAACACAGGTACAATGATCCCACCTGAGAACTGAGAACACTCGGGCCATTTTGCCTATTGCTCGGATCTTGTTCCTTATCACCTCCTTCCGGGCTGCGGCTGTTGCACCTATTATTTTAAAACAGAGAATTAAGTAGTCAGTGATCTTTTATCTAATTGTAATTATCTTACAAATTTAAATATAAAACTAACTATAGTAAGCCAAGCCACCCCCCCCACCACATGGATTTATCTGTGAATTAATTTTATTTTACATTATCTTTATAAGTTTATTTATTTTTGAGGGGGGGAGGGGCAGAGACAGGGAGAGAGCCAGAATCCCAAGCAGGCTCCACACTGCCAGCACAGAGCCCAATGTGGGGCTCGAACTCATGGATGGTGAGATCATGACCTGAGCCAAAATTAAGAGTCAGATGCTTAATCAACTGAGCCACCCAGGTGCCCCCTGTGAATTAATTTTAAAAACTTATACATTTCTCCATTAATACTTGGATGTGGGTCTTGAGAGGTCCCCAAAATGCCAAGAGCAACTTTTGAGATTTCCAAGGGGAGGTGGAAAAGGCTGAAAAATCATGGAGCTGACAGAGTAGGTTCCTACCCTTCTCTTCTAATTGAGTTCCCTTCTCTTCTGTTTATACAGAGAGAGCGTGTATTGGCAAGAAGAATCAAATGAGTCACCAGGATTTTCTACTCATTTCCGGAACTCCATACTGGGAAGACTACTTTAGGAAACTGTCCTTTGGAAGGTTCTCCCTTGAAGTGATCAAACCAGGAAGTTTCAACTCCCTAAGTTCCCTGAAGCATCATGTTTGTTATTTAATGACTATAAAACATTTGTTTAAGCACTTGATACTTTTTCATTTTCTGTTGGTTCCCACATTCTAGAGGGAAAAATGGAAAACTACTGAATTGGATTTAATGAGAGATGGTGGTACATGGTTTCTATTTTAGTACTTATGTGAAAAAGTTACACATATACATAGGTCTGAGTAACTTTAAACACTTATTCTATTTTCCAAATAAAAAAAATCAATCTACATAGGTTATTATTACTATAAGCATTTTTATTATATTTTGAAAATAACACTATATGGTCTTTAGTGAATCTATTTGTTGTTGCAGTTGTTAAATTCCACAAGTATGTTTGGAGAAGTGCAAATCACAGGAAAACATCTCTCAAGATTTTTATAATCTAAGGTAAAGGGGTCAAGATACCATTTTATTCATTATATGGGCCTCTGTAGAAAATGTTAACACAAGAAGATTGTTTTTCTAGTTCTGCTACCACAGACAGAAATACAACAGAACAGTCTTCTCGGATAATATCAGAAAGGTTCCTAATCCAAATGAAGAGTGTATCTTGTTTAGAGACTGCAGGCCATGCATGATCATTGGTGTAAGTTTTCATCTTTTAATCTGAGATAAGGACAAGTTTTTTGACCTTTCTGGAAGGAAAGATTTCTGTTTTCTCTCTTAGAGGGTTTTTAAGAATGTGATCTGGAATCTTTTGCATAGTTTGATGAGAGTCAAACAATTAATCAGCACCCTAATATTTCTATAAGAAAGAAAACTCACATCAAAATGCACACCATTTTGAACTGCCTGGAGGAAAAACTTCTGCTTTTCTCTCCTCCCCAAGGAAAATGAACACATAACGGGCCACTTTCTTCCCCTGAGTGGGTTAGTTTGGCAGAAGTGATGTTAGCGCACACCCATCTCACTACCCATGGGTGTTCCCCAGAAGGTATGTACCAGCGAGCAGGCTTCTTCACTTTGTCTCCCTGACTTGAAAGCCTTTAAAGAGCCCATTTTTCAGGCAATTGCTTTCTCTGTTGTGGCAATCACACCATGGTGGGTATCTCCCAACATACTGATTGGCAGGACTTCCTATTGCCAGCTATTCTGCCTGTAGATGAGTGGAGAAAACCACTCTCCAATCCAGACTTTCTAATGGTGAAGTGAAACCATGGATTATCATTCACTAGGTTCCTTGAATTACACTCTGTTGTCCAGAACATTTGAGGAGAAGATAGGATGCGTGCTGGATCCCTGCCTCAAACTTTATCCTGAGTTTCTAACAATACTTATTACCTATGATTTGTAATTATGATTCTTTATACAATAAATCCTGTTCTGGAGACCATCTAAAAGTCTACGTTTCTGTGCCTGCACTGTAGATAATTTATGTTCAAGAGACTACTAAAGAACATTTGTTAAGAAAAGAAAAAAAGTGGGATGGCAATAGTCTCCTTAAGGCTTTTTTCTTATATGTATTTTTTTCAGTTACATTCTGCTTTCAGTCTAACACTGCTATTCCCATGCCATATTAACTATTTCCAGTCTGTTTGACCCAGTGTGCTCAGAGGTCATGATGCACTAAGTGAGGGAAAAGATTCTGACCCTCTGCAACACACGGTATGGCCAGATCACAAAACCCATCCACCAGACACAAAGAATGTAAAACGTGGGTGAGCTTCCAAAGTGGCAACTACCTTTAGAAGCACAGTAAGAAAAGCAGCAAGAAGGACTGGTTAGAAATAAAATTGTACATATTTGAGAGAAATGAGAAAGGCAAAACAGAAAACAAAATAAGTGAAAATTATAGAAGGATAATGTCCCAGAAGATTTTCAATAAAGGCCGTATAAAAACCATAAGCAGGCCAAAGACAAGCAGGACACTAAGTTGGAAAGGGAGGGAAATAAATTATATAGAGCTATCCTCTTCAGCTCAGTATTAGCAGATTCTCAGAAAAATGCTCAAATAAATTCTGAATTTTAAATGTAAAATGAACATTCTGATAGAGCCCGTTTATCATTCCTTATTTTTTTTTCAGATCAAATGACTTACTGAAGAGCATGTAACCGGTATTCTATTTCATGCATTCATAGTCATTGCTCCTAACAAATGGTGATTCACAGCGTGTTATAGCACTTTTCTTTCTTTTTGTTTTCTCTTTATTTATATTCAAGTTAGTTCACATACAGTGTATAGTCTTGGCCTCAGGAGTAGAACCCAGTGATTCATCTCTTACATATGACACCCAGTGCTCATCCTGAAAAGTGCCCTCCTTATTGCCCATCACCCATTTAATCCACCTCCCCACCCAATTTTCTTAATGAAGAAATGTTGTTTCTTTTTAAATTTCTCAATAACACAGATAAGAAAAAAGTTTTACTACTCCTTTTATAAAATTAGAACATATTTGCCAAAAAAAGAAAAAAGCCTAATCATAAACAGCATAAAGAGACATATGAAATGAGTATCTCTTGATGTTTTATCCTGGGGATTGCCTTCAGTATTTTCCGAATATTGAAAATAAAAATTAAACTAATGCCAAACTTTGATAACCTCGCAAAAATTTAAAATATTCAAAGAGGGGTGCCTGGGTGGCTCATTTGTTTAAGCATCTGCTTCTTGATTTTGGCTCAGGTCATGATCTCACAATGGTGAGCCTGCTTGGGATTTTCTCTTTCACTCTTGCTCTTTGCCCCTCCCCTTGCTTGTGCGTGAGCTCTCTCTTAAAATAAATAAACATTTAAAAAATAAAAATGAAAACACTCAAATAAAGTAGCTGAGTTAATATGTAACTGAACCTAAAGGGGCTGAAGAATAGTGGAGTAGATTTAAGTTCAAATACAAAGATCCGTGTATATTTAGTATTGTTATTCCTGATTTTTGGTATTTTCCCAATACAGAGCCCCGAACTGGGCTCTGTGCTGACAGCATGGAGCCTGCTTGGGATTCTCTCTGTCCGTCCCTCCTCCCTGCTCACGGTCCCTCTCTCTCCCCCAAAATAAATAAATAAATAAACATTTAAAAAAGAATATAACATTTTAAAAGAATATAACATTTTAACTTGAAAGTCTAAAACTGAAAGGAACATTTCATATGTTTAAAAAATTAGTCATTTTAAGTAAAATTTCATTTTGCGTTTCCATTGTAATAATTATCACTTCTTTGTTAAGCACCTCTCTCTCTACAACTTCTACCTTCTAATCTTCTATGCCTGGGGTATTATGTGACTCTACCCAGAACCTAGGCAATCCTGCACACTCAATTTTCCTCAAAGTGGAAGAGGCTAATGTATAGACCAAGGGAATCTTTAAAGACTTGCTTTCAACATGTGTCCTTTCTGACCTTAACTTAGCACCTTGCTGACTTCTCCTGACGTTTTAAAGGCATCCATGCCAAGCGGCTTGCTGAGTGAGTGCTGCATCCCCGCAAGGTGGATTTCAACTTCTAAGGAGACCAGGACCCTGCAGACTCATCACTGTGATGAGGGGCCGAGTGCTAGGGTGAAGAGAGATTCCTACCACAGGGGACACCCGCCACACGTCACAGATACTCTGCATCCGGCCCACAGCTCCCACCCATTGAGCTCCTACAGCAAATTCCTCAGTGTTCACTGACTTAGAGAATGTGGGAAGTGCTGGATAGAATACAATTTATTACCCAAATCGTGGATTCATTAAGTGTTCTGGTGTGTCTCTTCTGTAAAACCTGCCCTGTGCTAACTTCCAGCAACAGAAATATGGATTCAGCATGATCTCTGCTTTAGGAAATCGCGTGAACGATGACAACAGAGTGTGACAAATAGAGTGTTAATAGCAGTGGTATGCCCGAGCTGGCTTGTGTCCACTAGTGAGAGAAGACGGAATGCATCTTTTCTTAACTCCATGGTGGTAGTCTGACATCAGCGACAGGGAAGAGGACTTATACTATCGAAAGCTACAAATGCCACAAACTAGGACCATTTTCCCCCTGCAGGAAGGGTTATTAAACATGTACCAGCACACCACTGAAAATAGGTGTTAATTGTCTGGAGGCACAAGAAAAAAAGTTCACTAAAATCACGACAGTTGAAGGATCTTATGGGATAAGTAAAAATGAAAGAATGAAGAGAATTGGGTCTTCTCCATAGAAGGAAGACAATTTTCAAACTTTTGGAGGTTGAAACAACCATGTTGTGTTGAGTGGTGGGGGAGACGTCTGGTGTGAAGGGAGCTGGGCATGCAGGGGTGAGGCAAGGTGAGAGGAGAAGCAGGGGCTCCCCGGGCCAACCTGGAAAGGTGAGCGCATGGAAGCACATGCAGACAAGAAATTTACATATTAGCACCCTTGTAGTAGCGATGAACAGTACTTACTTTGTCACTTATCTACCAAAAAAGGAAATAAAGAAACAAACTAATGGAGAGGTAGATAGATATGTGACAAAGCAAATACCAGTAAAACCTTGGGGTTTGTGAGCATAATCAGTTCCAGAAACATGCTTGTAATCCAACGCACTTGTATATCAAAGCAAATTTCAAGAACCAGTGGTTCAGTTGTGATCATGTGATGTTCAGCGTCATGGACTACTTGTATTGCAAGACATCACTCATTTATCAAGTTAAAGTTTATTAGAAATGTTTGCTCGTCCTGCAGAACACTCACAGAACAAGTTACTCACAATCCAAAGTTTTACTGTATAATTAAATGTTAATTGTGGACAGGAAGTGATTAGTACATGGATATTGAGCATGCAATTATTTCAACATTCTTGTATGTTTAAAACATTTCATAATAAAATGTCAAAAAAAATAAAACTATATTTGGAAGAAGCTTGGTTTAGAGGGAAAAGGGAGCAGCTTTGAGAAGAGTGATGTCTCCATCCCATCTGTTATGTTACATGCGGGATGGGCGAGTTTGCCAAAGGAAGCAATAAAGAAAAGTTCTCAGAGCAGCTACATGCAACCCGTCCCTTCTCCAATCAGCTCCAGGAGAAAACTGGCCTGGTAGAGTTTTGGTTTATATGCCCAATCCAACAGAATCTAATTGCTTTCAATATCTTTTCGTAATTGTAAGAAATGAAGATGATGAGCTACATAAAATTTTATACTGAAATGTCTCATAAAATAGGAATATTTTCATATTATTAGAATGTGAAAAAGCTCCTTTTCATAAAAAGGAGAAAAAAGTGAGGTGTTCACTCTTTCATGTAAAGAGTACCAGAAATTCTCCACTTCATTATTCTATGGGCCTCAGTTTTTTGTTATTATTTAGATTTCTTTCTTTAAAGGCCTTTTAATTAATACAAATATATTCCTAGCATATATTTTTAAATAAAATGTGTTATATACAGAAGTGTGCATATACACTAACATTTTGCACTTCTTTCAAAGGAAAGATGTTTTAAGAACTATATATTACTAGTAGGCTTTAAATCTGTAACTTTTTAATTTAGATTCTAAGAGGAAAGTCACCACCTTTACAAATTTGTTAAAAGTTAACAAAGCTTATCTCTTTAGGAAGTGTATTCTATTTGGAAGTAACATTTTTATCATGTTTCATTATTATTAAGCAGAGTTTAGATGCACCCCCCCCAGATATTGTTTTTCATCAAATAGAGCAATTATTGAATTTGAATAAAGGCTATTGATGGAATGAAGCATAAGATGTTGAGATAAAAAAAAATCTTGTGTTATATTTAAAACAAAATCAGCACCTTTGAAATACAATATATAAAACAAAGAAGAGTCTTCAGATGCCTCTAAAAACCTTGCATAATTTTTTTTGTTTTTTTCTTTTATATATTAAGATGAAACTATAAGTATACAGACTATCTTATTTAGGAGAATACATGTCCCACATTGGCCCTCATAAGGCTAGGAAACCAAACCATGTGATATAATCCCTAAACATTATCCTTTCTTGTCTTTTCTTTCCCTGACATAATTTACCAATAACAAATCTCGAGCTTCTATATGCCAACAAAGTGATGCTATCTATAAGTTACTTAGACATCCACCTGCTTTTGCCCTTGGCCATGAGTGTGACAAGGTCTTTACGACATTTTCCTACACTATGACAGGCATTTCAGTCCTTAGATTTAGGAACAGCACCATAAGCACTGAGTAACTGTTTTCACTCTGATAGGCTGACTTTAAAACTGCAACTTTTACATTTTTTTACTCATGCGTGTACATAAGAATATCTTCCAAAGTATACTATTCCCACCTCCAAATTTAAACAGTTGTAAAGACTATAATATCATCGATATTGCCATTTTAAAATGACACGACTCTATTATATTTTTTCTACTGATGGCATATAAATATCATGGCAATTTCATCCCACCCTCATCCATTTAAAGAAAAAAAAATCCATGAACAAGATACTCATTGATACTTAGAAATCTTACATATGTCCTTTTTACCTTTGAAATTGTATTTCCATTTCCCTGATTCTACTCTAGTGAATTGTATATCTATACTTTAGAATATTTTTCTAACTGCATTGTACTTTGTCAAAAACATGTTTCCAAGTCTGTATTAAATGTATTTTAAAGACATTTCCCAATGCAATGAAGCCTTAAGGGCTCATAAATTCCTTTGTAATCAATATCACAACTACTAGTAGTGCCTAATTGAGCTAGATAGGACAAATCTATGATAAATATTTATAAATATTTAAAAAGCACAGAAATACAATTTTATTGGAACGCATCCCTTCATGACAAGGATGGGAGGGGGTTACACTGCTTTGATTAAGGATACTTCCTACATGCTGAGTTTTTCCAGCATCTCTCTGTTGGTACACCAGTACTAAACATCTCAAGGTGAGGTTCACAATGATTGCGTCTCGGGAAACTTATGCCTTGCTATTAAATTGGGAAAAGGGCAACTGACAAAGAAGAGGTGAAAAAGGAGAAGCTGCATAGAGGCCTGCAGCCTCCAGCTCAGGTGAGTTTTAGGAAAGAGGACATACAGAACCTGAGAATTCGAAAATGGATTCCCTTACAACTTCCCTTGCAATGTTCTTGGGTAATGCTAGTAGTACAAATATTCCAGCCTGAGAACTGAGATTACTCAGTTTCCAGAGTTGATAGTTGCTGGAAGATCTCCTCGACTAGCCATAACTTCAAAGTCTGCATTGCTCCACCACTCTTTGGACTAGTCCCAAGAGATTGTTAGGCGCTGGCCTTCACAAATGGCTATATGCATGCTTAGTCCATTAGGCAGGAAAACACATTCAGGATCCCAAATTTTAAAAATTCCTGTAAAACTTAATTTTTTTGAAGATCATAACCTAAAATTTTTGGAATACCTTTTTAACTTTGATTTTAATTCTACCATATTACACAGCCAAAGGTGGTTAAAATTGGGATATAATGGCTACCCACTTCAAGTCACTCCAAACCACATATTCTGATTTTTTTCCCTATGTTTTTTTAGTTCAATGAAAATCGCAGCATGTAATAGGACCTGCAATAGTGTGATATTTGGCATAAGACTATTCTGTCTTGTATCCCATTTTGAAAGCAACAGATCCTTTAAATGATGTTTTATTAAATAAAAAGTCTCTCCTGTGTAATGGATTTTAAAAAAGGCCAGTACAGTCTAGACTGTTTTTTTTCCACTTCTCTTGTCATAAAACATAAATGAATAATTTGGATAGGAAATCTTAAAAATATACAGACTACTCCCAAATGTCAAATAACTGTCATTATTTGGTTATCCTACAAAATTAAAAGTTACTTCTGTTTACAAGCTTTAATTTGATTCTGTGGACTTTTGTTCTCTGAGACACTGTGTTCCATCTGTTCAGTGACTCCTCAGCAGAGCCACAGAAATTGGCTATCAGGCATAATTCTAACTTGGGTAAAAATTAAAGACCTTAAAATAGACCAGAGAACTTCCGTTGATTTTTCAAGAAATTATCACATATTCAAACTATGCCTGAAAAAGAACATTTGAGTTCGTTTATATTTACCAAAGTAGAACCCAAGAACATGTGAAATCCTAGTTGGATTGACCCCTCATCATGACAGAAACACATCAGTTTTGTAAACTGACAACTGAAAATAAAAGCAAAATGGGGGCACCTGGGTGCCTCAGTCGGTTGAGTGTCCAACTCTTGATTTTGTCTCAGGTCATGATCTCACCATCAGAGATCAAGACCCTTGTTGAACTCTGCACTGGGTGGAGAGCCTGCTTAAGATTCTCTCTCCCTCTCTCTCTCTCTCTCTGCCTCTCCCCTACTTGCACACTCTTTCTCTCTCTTAAAATAAAAAAAAAATAAAAAAATTTAAAAAATAAAATAAAAGCAAAATGAAATGAAATAACAAATGTTAAGTTAATAATTCAGACTTACTGTCTATAGGAGAAATAATCATAATGTCTGGGTGTTTAATCTTTCAAGGATTATTCTAGCTAGATGAGGGTGGAACAGTTCAAAAAGATGTCTATTAAGGACCTAATTGTGCATACATGCTAAATGATGAAAGGACGCATTCAGAGTAGAACTTAATTCTGGACCCTTATGGATTTATAAATTTATCAAACGCTAGGACTATGTTTAAATGTGATCTCTGAAATTACACAAATTAAAGGGGGGAAATGGACAGAGTATCATGTTTCATTGTCCCACGTGTTATACGCTAGCTAGAAAGGTAACTGGGCACCAACTGATAGCACAATAAAAAGAGCAGGCTGAGATCGGTAAGGCAACTCCTTGGTCTGACGGGAGGACCTTTAGGCATAGGCCCGTATTGAGCGTATCTGAAACAAAGCCACTCAAAGGTCTTCTGATTCTATTCAAGCCCTAGGTGGGTGTTGTGTCAGTACATGGACGATGTGGTGAGGTTTTGCCCAAGAAGAAGAATAAAGAAAGGAGCATTAGGTTCTGGCCAATGATCAATGCACAGGCTTGCATAGACAATGTAAAAGTTTAATACTTTAACATCACCTAAAGATATTATTCTCTTATTGGAGGAAGGGGATATGCCAATCAAAAAGGTACGATGGACCACAGAGACAGAGTAAGGAAGAGAATCTGAGATAAATATCTGAAATGTCTAGGGAAGTACTGTCCAGGGAGCAAAGGCCTTCCAGTCTTTTGGCCCTGTGAAGGTTTCAGATCATAAAATAGCTGGCTTATTCATTTCTCTTAGGGCCTGAAGAAATGGCCATGTGGGAGGTAGAATGGAACAGGGGTGAGGAACTTCCGCTCTGGAGTAAAAGACCTGGAGTTTCAACTCCTCCATTCACTAGCTGTGCTATCCTGGACAGATGACTAGGTTTCGTCATGTCCGCATTCCTCATCTAAAAAGTGAGGAATGTTCAAAGTGCTTTATTTGCATTATTTCCCATAATCTTAACAACAATCCCATGAGGAAGTACCATCAGTTTCCATCATCCTCAGGCTGATTCTAATGAACAGAAATGGTTTGCCTAAGGCCAACTACTGGAGAGTGCTGACCCAGAGCCAAAATTCATTACTGTAGCAGGTTGTTTGATCTACTTCATAGGAAGGTGGAAAAATTAAATAAGTAATGGGTTCACTCGCTCTTAACATTCAACAAACATATGTGTCACATACTGTGCTACCTGCTAAAGATCTTTGGTACATGAGAAGTACTCAAAAATGTTTGCTATCATAACTGGTGCACCCACTCTGGAAAAAAGTATGAAGATTCCTCAAAAAACTAAAAATCAAACTACCCTATGACCCAGCAATTGTACTACTAAGTATTTATCCAAGGGATACAGGTGTGCTGTTACAAAGGGACACATGCACCCCAATGTTTATAGCAGCACTATCAACAATAGCCAAAGTATGGAAAGAGCCCAAATGGCCATCGATGGATGAATGGATAAAGAAGATGTGGTATACACACACACACACACACACACACACACACACACACACACACAATGAGTATTACTCGGCAGTCAAATAGAATGAAATCTTGCCGTTTTCAACTATGTGGATGGAACCAGAGGGTAACATGCTAAGCAAAATTAGTCACTCAGAAAAAGACAAATATCATATGACTTTCACTCATATGAGGACTTTAAGATACATAATGGATGAACATAAGGGAAGGGAAGCAAAAATAGTATAAAAGCAGGGAAGGGGACAAAACGTAAGAGACTCTTAAGTATGGAGAACAAATAGAGGGTTACTGGAGGGGTGGGGGGGGATGGGCTAAATGGGTAAGGGGCTTAAGGAATCTACTCCTGAAATCATTGTTGCACCATGTGCTAATTGGATGTAAATCAAAAATAATTAATAAAAAAATAAATAAAAATACAAACGACTAAAAAAAATGTTTGGTATTATTATTAAGGAAATGCTTGTGCAGAGGTGATGTTCCAGTTCTTCTAAAACTCACATTTCTTGCTGTAAATTAAAAAAAAAATGATTGTGTGATCTTCCTTAATATCAAGCTCCCTAAATTGGGGCCTCGGTCATGTCTTGTGCCAACCAAACTAAAGGCTGTGCCCCTAGTGGCACATTCATTAGGGGACAATGCTGGCAGACAGGATGCTGCTGGCTTCATTTTCAGTAGGAAAAAAAAAGTGAACATTTCAAAATGATGGGCTGACCAAATAGAATCAAGATTTCTATTTCTGTGGAGGGCTGAGAAAAAGTAGGAGACAAGTTTTATGGCTTCCCATAAGTGAAGAGTAAAGAGGAGGGAATAACATACCTTTTTAGAAGAGCGAAAACAAATGACATTCATAGAAAAATACTTTTAGAATCTAGATTTTCTGAGCACTTAACTTTTTCATCGAGCCCTTAAATCTGCCATCAGATATCAATTACCATCAAGTGAATGTTTGACAAACATTGGACTCACAACAACTCTGTCTGCAGCAGTTCCGTCAACTAATAATTATTCTCACATAAGTACAATCTTCAGACTGACGACCTGGACCTATAATATGCCTTAGTACAAAGAGAATCATGAAACCTCTGGCAAAAACAGAAGAAGAATTATCTTTTTTTCTCCCGGTACCAATTTTCAGCAAGCTTACATTACCACTATAGTCCCCTCCGTGAAGAAAACCTCTTTCACATACCAATTACTTGAAACTTGTTTGTGAAAAGTGATGTTTTTCTAAAATGTAGACACATGTATACACTAAATCTTTACCTTCATTAAGGAGAAAGAGCTCCCTACTTCAATCCTTTTCAAATAAAGAATAGATTAAGGTTTATAGAGCACACACTTATTTCCCTTCTTATGATGCAACATGGATTTCTTTCTCAAATACATTCGATTGAAGGGTATGCTTAGGTATGCAATAGCTAATATGTAGTGTAAGTTAACCAATATCACCAGTAGTTTAAGAAAGCCTCAAATACTACAGAAATTAATGATTTTTAAACATGTGTAAAAATACTGTATATGTGGAACATACATGTGTCTATGGAAATATAGCATAAAATTCCAGAGCATTATTTTACTGTGGAGCATAATATTCTAGCCAATGGTGGACCTTAGCCAACCAACTAGCTGTAATAAGGATATGGCTGTTTTTTCAATTTACTTTGTTCTGCAAAGTCTGTGCTTCCACGTAATGTGAAAATCCTGTCAGGTAAAAAAGAAACACACTGTGCAAAATCGTGGTAATACAATAGTAAGAGAAAGCAGTGCTTTCAATGTCTGTGTTAGTGTATCATTTTCATCATCAACTTAAAGGATGTGAATTATTGCAATCAAATATGATAAGCTAGACTTCATGATACTAAATATAATATGATGGCTAACCAGGCACCTTATATGACAGTTAAGGCCCTAAAACATCGATAGCCATAAATATGATGGGAGTTTCTATCCTATTACCTACTAAATCCCTGTGTACTTTTTAGACATGTTTCAATTTAAGTGATATACTGGTTATAACTATTTGTTTCCTTTTTATGGCATAACCATGATTTAAGAGAAGCAGTTACCTGTACTATAAATGGGACAGAGTACAAAGGATACATTTAGAGTGACAAAAATGATTTATCTTCTAAATTACATACCAAAATATTACATAATTGAAAAAAGAGAACACTAAACTGGAAGATAATTAACAAAAGGCTAAGAAAAATGACAAATCCTTTTACAAAATATTGAATAATTTTTGTTTATATATGTCTTTCTTTTGCTTTTTTAAATTACATCATTCAAACTCAGATATTATAAAAAGATAAGAGAACTTAACACTGGTAAAATAAAACCTATCTTTGCATATAATTTGCTGATAAACTTAGATGGATTACTCACATGGTTATACTTCCTAAAGCTGTAAAATACATAAAGTTTTTCTTTTCCTTGATCTACCTTAGAAGACAAGAAAGATGTCCTTTGTGTTTCTTTCTTTAGTTATCAAATATTTTGTCCCTAGTCATGCTCCCTCCCTCAACCCTTTTTTTTTTTAAATGTTTATTTATATTTGAGAGAGAGAGAGAGACAGAGCATGAGCGGTAGAGGGGCAGAGAGAGAGAGGGAGACACAGATTCCCAAGCAGGCTCCTGGCTCTGAGCTCTCAGCACAGAGCCTGATGTGGGGCCGGGACCCACAAACCCAAGCTGATCATGACCTGAGCTGAAGTCGGACACTTAAGCGACTGAGCCACCCAGGCGCCCCAACCCTTTCAATCCTCTGTAATATAACATATTTTAAGTTGGTTTCTTGCTGACCAAGACTCTGAGCTAAATGAAGCAGAAACCATGTGTTTGCCTGCCATTAAATACACAGAAAAAGATATTCTGTGAAGAAATATTTTTACAGAGAAATAAAAATATATAAAATAAAATGAAAATATAACATGATATGAAAATTGAGGTACTCTGCCTTTTATTTTTTGGCCTTTTGCCAATGATTTCTATTTTATTTTTTAGCTATTATAAATACCACAGCTAACGTAAACACCTCTTTTCAATAATCTGATATCTGACAATCAAAGTTATGTCCTAATATCTCATTTTTTGGCCAGACTTACATCTCACAGTAATTTTTCTGCATTTGGTGCAAATATTTTTTAACAGCTGCTGCCCAAACTGCTACACAATCCTGGTTCTTTCAACTTGATAATTCTCTTTCTCTTTTGCTCATTTATCTTTTTTCTCTAGCTTCATCAAGAAGGGTTAATTTAAGGAGTGCCTGGGTGGCTCAGTCAGTTAAGCATCTGACTCTTGATTTCAGCACAAGTCATGATCTTATGGTTTGTGGGTTCAAGCCCTGCGTCGGACTCCATGCTGACAGCACACAGCCTGCTTGGGATTCTCTCTCTCTCCCTCTCTCTCTCTCTGCCCCTCCCCTGCTTGTGCTCCCATATATGCTTGCTCTCTTTCTCAAAATAAATAAACATTAAAAAAAGAAGGATTGATTTTAAGAATCAGTCTTCAATTTTCTGATATTTCCTTTCACATCAGCCACTTTGGAGGCCTGTATCATTCTTAATAGATTAAATCATGACTTTTAATTCCAAGCCTCTGTCACTAGCTCAGATTTTGTTCCCAATTTCCAGGGCTCCACTTCCAAATTCCGCTTGGACATTTCCAGAGTTACGTGTGTCACTTTTACTCAAACTCATTTTCTCCTGAAACTGGTGAGTTTTTCCATAAATATTCTCATCCTCCTGGACACCTAGGCTTGAAACCACCCAAATCAACTTTTCTTTCCTTTGCCCCACTGATTCCATAGCTGTAAGTCCCTTGAAAGCTCTTCAGAAAAGCTCCCTTTAGATTTTATTTTTAACACTATCTTTGTGCAGATATGGTCACCTCAACTTTCAGATACATTATGAAGTTCCTGCATTATATTCTTACTCGGCCTTTGTTCAGTTTGCAAGCATTTTTCTAAGCTCATCAGCTTCAGGTTATGTGTCAATGCTGACAGAACAAGAATCCTCTACCCACTATATTCCCTGGGAGCTATTTATTTATTTTGTATATCAAAATGTTTCCATTTTATAAAACTTAATATCTCCCCCCTAAAACCTGTCCATTATTATAGGATATACAACTTTTTTTTTTCAAATTGGAAACCTGAAATATAGGATGCTATAATGAGATGCATAGAAATGACAATAATTGCAGCCACAAGAAAAGCTCTAAGTTGATGATTCTTAGTGTGTGTGCTGCTACCAGAAGCACAAAGAAGAAGGGAGTTTTTAAGACGAAATTCATCTCAAATGTTCATTATGACAATTAAATACAGTTTTGAATGAAGATAATAAAATCAAACCTTTATAGAGGTATTCCTCACGGACTAACAAAATGCCACGTGAGTCCCACAAATTCCCAACTTTACGTTCAAAGCTGGGGATGGCTTTTTAAAGCTAGACTGAAAGAAGTGGGAAGACACTCTGGAACCCACGATATTAGATATCAAGAATTATCTAATAATTCAAAGCAGATGATGGGAGATAATTTTGTTGTATACAATTTAGATGGTTTTGTAGAGGCATGCAAAAAACTTCTCTGATCCCATATTCAGTGACTTGCCTGTGGTTAACATTAGGATAAGACAAAAATGTGGATAAAGGATAAGAGTTCCGCCATGTGGTTTGCTCTTTAGATGAAAGCAGAGACATAAATTCTAATTTAATATTAAGTCTTTCCAGTGCAGCCTGAAACTATATTTGGCTTGAAATGTCTTAGTTTTTATTATTTTTTTGTCTTTCCTTTCTTATTCTACAGGATTTGTTTCACTTTCACGATTTTTCCTTTTTATATGTATACACACATACACATATATGTATGTGATCTCAGTGTCTAAGATTTTAGGACCTAAAATAAAGTTCCAAATAAATAAATATTTCTAACTCATGAAACTGTCACTAGGCTTCTAATGCTTATCGCTATTCCAGATGTCCTTGTTGTCATAATGAATAATAAAGAAACCCCTGAAATGATGCAGATTGCTTGATTTCTTCAGCCTTTCCCCCCATTTTGGGATCACTTACTAATCCTTGGTCTGAAATGAGTCTTCTTCGTTAATGAGAATTAACTACCAAATAAAATATATCTCCTTGGATTTCCTTCTTCTGTAAAGTGTTCTGGTGAATAACAACCCCAAATTGAAACCAGCCTATAATTTTATCATCCCAAATCAGAAGTAGAGACAGGAAACAAAGACCCCAATACATATAAATTAGGTCCTCAAAAGACATTCATTGGTATTAGACTGTTTCAAAACTTTATAATAGAAATTTTGTATTTTATTTTCAACATAAAAGAGCCATAGACCAATTTAAAATAGCAACTTTGTTCTGGATAGGGTATCAAATTCCTTTATTTGTAGGGTAGAAGCTAAGGAGGAGAGATTCAGGACATGATTTCTACTCAGAAAAACTAGAACCAGAGGATTTACTGTCTGCTCCGATACACCAACATTTTTAATGTGACATATTACCTGGAGTAAACTAAGATGAAAGAAATAGAACAAAACTGTTTTATGTGCAGTTTATTTGACTCTTATGGCCAAATAGTGCAAAAAAAAATCTTCATTTTGCAGTATATTTAAACAGAACAAACTATATTCTGTTTAAGTGCTGTTTTGTTAACAACAACAAAAACAAAAGGCATCACGCTGTTTCAAAGAAAAAGATTTCAAGCGTTGTAATCACAGGTTGTAGAAAGTTCGAGAGTATGAGGACAAGGAACACATTATTAGTTTGAATCCAGGGTCTATTATTTCACTAGCTGTGTGACCTTCAGCTTAACCTCACCTTATCCAGTATCCTATCCAGCATTTCATATGTAAAAACAAGGGTAATCCTAGTACCTACAACAGGCTGTTCTGAAGTGAAGATAGTATTAATCACCTAGTAAACATATATGTGATAATTAAGAATTGAATGACAGTTAATAATTACAATTTTTTGTTGGTCCAAAGGGTAAACATTAGTGAAGAGTTAATACATGTAAAGGATTTGGAATAATACCTAAGACATAAATGGTAAAGAGGAGCTGAGAGAACCTGAAGGAAAAACAAAATCCCATACCTTTCATTCCTCTAGGAAATGAGAAGAATCCCTATCTGCTATAGACTTTACAGACACTAAGAGGTCAACCTGAGAGAGGAAAAAGATAGTCATGGATTGTGGATCATTACTACCTGTGACTTTTCAGTTGACATTGGAAATGTAGCAAAATATTGAGAAGAACTTAATAAATAACTCATGGAGAGATTCCACATCCCTCCACCCCCCACCCTTAGAATAAGCAGCCATTACAAGGAAGAGGTTCAGTTAAGTTCTTTGATGGCTTCTGATTCCTGCTTTCATCTCTGTAGCCAACAAGCTTGGAAGCCTGGTAGGTAAAGCAGAGGGCCAGGCCCCAGAGAGAGACAGGAGTGGCTGGAAAGAATTAGAAACTTTATCCTGAGGTTGAAAACAATAGTGCCCCTCTCACTCCAAAAAAACAAAGTTCATTGGCCAATGAACTTGACTATAATAGAGATTTGTTAACAAAGACATATCACCTTATTAATGCTAATTAATCTTTTCTTGAGGAATAAAAGTAACATAGAGAAAGACAGCTATTGTAAAATGTTTGTGGACTTTTAAGCTACCCCCAGGAGGTATTCTTCTTTTAGAAAAAAAAGTCTCTGTCATGATGAAAATATTATCTCTTAAATGATATCACTAACCCTGGAAGAGTTAATAGTAGCAAACTGTGGCTATAACATATGAAACATCTAGAATCTGGAAAAAGCAGAAAATATCTATTGAAATCCTGGATATTTCAAAATACATCAATATATTTACTGAAGTAAGTTCTTACAACTATTCTTTAGCTAATTCTAACATAGTAAAAGTTTAGGCATATACTATATATTTTGTATTCTATTATATATATTCTATTACATAAGTATAAATATAAATAAATTAAAAAATATATAATATTCTCTCTTTCCTTACATTATACATGCCCTTGAAATGTGACATATGACATAAGAATAGTATATGGAGACAAATAAGCAATGAAGATAGGAGAAGTCATAGAGAGGAGTAAAACTATGAGATAATAGGAATAATTGTACACTTCACATTTACCTAAGTATATAGACTCTATTCATATGAGTGTATGAATACTTTTATTTCATTCTTGCTCACAACATTAGGTATTTTGCATTTGCAGATGTGACCTGTGTTCATCCAAGTAAACATTAAATCATGCTTTTTAGATTCTAACTTCCAGAAAGGGGCACATTCACCTTTCATTTGACTTAAATGCAGTTTTTAAAGGTAAACATGCTATCAGTTTAAACTTCCATGATACCTAGTTTCTGCTGCCACCTTCACTCTTCATCTTATAATCTGTCTTATCCTATTGATACTATCTATTTATGCATCAGCCTCTCAATCAGACTGGAACTTCATCAAGCCACAGGTCTCTCTTCCATCTTGGAATCCTGAGTGCCCTATACAGACTAGGTGTTTCTCCCATGTTTACGGAAGTGGTTTGTTCTCGAACTTTCCCCTCCCACTACATTTTTGTTAGTCCATTCATTTTGGGGTACTTCTTTAAGATCTACAGTGATTTTTTCTCTCCATCTTTCAAATGATGGATCTTTGTTTCTTTTCTTCTTCTTTATTTAAAGGTTTATTTATTTCTGAGAGAGAGATAAAGCGCAAGTGGGACAGGGGCAGAAAGAGAGGGAGACACAGAATCTGAAGGAGGCTCCAGGTTCCGAGCTGTCAGCACAGAGCCCGACGTGGGGTTCGAGCCCACAAACCATAAGATCATGACCTGAGCCGAAGTTGGATGCTCAACAGACTAAGCCACCCAGGCGCTCCTGATCTTTGTTTCTTACAGAGAAAGTATACTCTTCAAGGGTAACTGAATACCAAACAGTATCTTAAACAATAATACAATAGGCACATAGCTTATTCATTACTTATTATAGGTATGAAAAATTATTGGTATTGACATGAATACCAACCTATTAATGTATAAATATATTTTTTATCATAAATATCAAAATTTGAGTAACTGACAGGAGCAACTTCATTAAAGGCACTTTTAGAAGCTACTCATTAAATGGTAGTGTCTGCTAAAGGATTACTTTTTTAAAATTTTTTATTAAGGAGAGAAAAAAGTCACTTAGCAATATGAGCTACGGAAAGATGTTCATTAAAATAGCTCAGTATTCAACAGTGTTTTCAGAATCATGGGAAAAATTCTTTCATGCTGTGTGTGTGTGTGTGTGTGTGTGTGTGTATTTCTTCAAAGCAAACAGAAAATATACTATCTTCCATTCTCAATTGTATGCTATAATTTAACATAATCCAAATCTTAGAAACATATTCCTTGGGTTACCTATGAGACACCAAGTAATCACCTGGCAAATAGCATTAGCACAAAAGCTCAAGACTCTTACCATCAAATCCATCTTCTTCTGACCCTAGTTCATCATCTGAGCAGATGTTGAGGACATTTACCAGCATTTCAGTCACTAAAATGGAAAAGAATAAAAATTTAAAAGTCCAGATATTCAATTATAACGTTAATTATTACTCTGGCATTATTAATGAGCAAGCTTAACATTTCTTACCTATGTTGTATATAGAATCTCCTGCAAAGCACTTTCTATAAAATCCTGATCATAAAAGATAACCAGCTTGGTGATTCTACACAGACTTTACGTATATAAAAGTATTAGCTCATGCCTATGAAATGGTATGGTAACACTTAACTAGTTATAGGTCAATAGACAATGGACAAATCAAATATGTGGCTGTGAATATACTATACATCTATGAAGGAGAAAATGGTTACTTTTGAATTTTTATTTGTTTGTACGATGACGCTATTAGATCTAGACCACATTGCAACCATCTGTTGTGCAGGGACTAAGTGAATGCTAGATCTCTCTCTCTTTTTTTTTTTTAATTCTTTTAATCCCCCAGAGAACCCAGAACAGTGATGGGCATGTGGTTTTGTTTCATCAAAATTGCTGATTGACAAACTAATATATTTGAAGTAGTTTTGAGGATACTTACTTTAAATTTTATTTTCAAAAAAGCTTTATAAATAAAGCTTAAGTAAGTTTAATAAGACATTTAATTGAGTACATTTATTGCAATAAGATTGCATAAAAGTGTTGTCACAGAAATTAGTACTGCATTACTTTTTTTTTTACATTTATTTATTATTGAGAGACAGAGAGAGACAGAGCATGAACAGGGGAGGGGCAGAGAGAGAAGGAGACACAGAATCCGAAGCAAGCTCCAGGCATTGAGCAAGCTGTCAGCACAGAGCCCGATGCAGGGCACGAACCCGGAAACCGTGAGATCATGACCTGAGCCGAAGTTGGTTGCTCAACTGACTGAGCCACCAAGGCACCCCAGTACCACATTACTTTTACACTAAGGCACATGCTATTTACATTTAACCATTTCTAAAATTCGGTTGGGTTCCGTCATGAAGGTGAAAATAAACTTGTCTCCTATTTCTTCAAGAGCTACTTTTTAAAACCAATGTTCTTCTAGAGTGGAAAATATATGATAAAGAGGAAAACATCAATGTAGCCAATATTAATCCACAGCTTCCATTTAATTATCAAAAGTGAATTATGTATACAAATATACCGATAGGTTCTTTTATAATAGATGTTCAACATCTAACATTTACTGGAAACAACCCAACTGAAGGGTGTTCAAAGGGTTCCCAGTAGTTGTCAGGATTCACACTGCTTGTTTCCAGAGAAGCCAACAGAGGACAGTAACACATGCTGTGTTCTGATCAGTGTAGGAAAGTGGCGACATGGGATAGTGTTGGGAACACTTCTCAGACTATTAAATTTTACTTTTGACTTATTTTGGTATCTAAAAGAAAGATTTCTTCACTGACAAATCATAACTTCACGATTTAATCATTTAGGGCATTTAAAGAAAAAAACCCTACATGTATTATAGGAAAATAAATATTACATTAATATATCATATTTATTAATATAAAAAAACACATATTTCAGAAAAAATGTGTAGCTTTTCTCTAAAACCCCCTTATGGGGGTTCTGAAAGATGTGCAAACTCTTACCTTTATTCTGATGTCTAATTACCGCCTCTGGTGATGTGTCATAATATGCCTGAGGTATGACCCGGTCTGCCCTGGTTAGCCCACCTGAACTAAATGCTTAAGCCCAGTGAGTGCAGGACTTTCCTTGAAATTTTTGTTGAGGTTTAGGTCAAAATACAAAACAAAACGAAGGAAGAAGGAAGGAAGGAAGGAAGGAAGGAAGGAAGAAAAGGAAGGCAAACCAATTCTTTTGAAAGACTGGAGCAAGTTAATAGTTAATAACTTTTTAAATGTAAATTTCTCATCTTGTAACGCACTAATGGTCGCCACATTTGTAAAGAAGTATTTTGTTGTTGTTGTATATATTGTCTTTCATGTTATTATAGCCATTAATCACTATCATACAGTGATTATTATCAACATCAGAAATGTGAGAAAAGCATAGCTATCTTAACCTTTTAATGTGACAGGTAGTTTATAAAATAAAATAGCATTTGAATTAATATAAAAGGGTAAAGAGAAAAAGTAGCCATTATAGCTTGAAGCCAGTTAAAACTATGTATCTGTTATTTTTCAAAGAGTTGTAGTATTCCAATGAGATGACATAAATTCTCCTAATATTTCTCATTGCTTTTGTTTCCCCTTATTTCACTCATTGTATTTTGTTAACAGGATACATAAGGAGATACTTTGAAATCATTTCTCTCATGTTGCAAGGTGTGAATTTTATTGATCAGGCCAAGGTATTTCTCTGTTTTATGGGAAAATAGTCTACATCTCCTCCCGTTCCTTCCCATGTCATTGCAGGATTCCACAACATACCTTTTTCTCCAACAAATGGCAGGGACCAAGTGAAAACATCCATGAAATTAGGAAGCCAGTATGGGTGAGGAGAACAGTTGAATTGCCTGATGTTCATGACATTGTTCTCATACTTCAATACTGCAGCTGAAAGCAACAAAACCAAGGACATTAGATTCACGTGCACCTATTTCTGCTTCTCCACATGGCTTTAGTTGATCAAGAAAATTCAACTGTGTGACTTTAGGTCCAAAATATCAAGGCAAGTAGCTTAGTCAGTCATGAAGGTTTACACTACTCAGGAATTAAACTATACTCAATGTAATATGTAACTGCACAATATATGAATGCTAAATATGAAATGGTGTTACAATTTGGCAAATATTTATATAAAATAGTTAATCAAATGTCTATCAGGAATTGGTCAAGCTCCTCTTACAGCCAAGAATATTCTAGTCTTATTTAACACTTGATGACCCTAATAAAAGTGGTATAGCTAAATTAGTTTGACAATTTAATAATCTCCTCAAATATTTGAACAGAATTTACTTCTATGTTTTCAAAGAAAGCACACATTTTCCATTAGAACTCACAACAGTTGTACACCATAGTTGAAATTAGATAGCATTCCTGACTTAATAAAATAAAATGTTTGGATTCGATCCTACATAAAATAATACACTGGTATCGACTTCACCCATGACTTCTGAAAAGGAGTCACCATCCATGACTTAGAAAAACAAATCTGCCCTTTTCACTCTGCTTTGTATAGTGTCTGTAGGTTAGAGACACAGTCACATAGAAAGCTATGGTTGCAGAGGTCCTAAGAGCATCACTGGTCTCACTTTTAACCAGATTCAGAAATTCATTTCAAAGCAATCCCAATACAAGTTTAGCAGTTCTCTGTGAGTCCTTCCTTCCTTCCTTCCTTCCTTCCTCCCTTCCTTCCTTCCCTCCTTCCTTCCCTTCCCTCCTTCCTTCCCTTCCCTTCTCTTCTCTTCTCTTCTCTTCTCTTCTCTTCTCTTCTCTTCTCTTCTCTTCTCTTCCCTTCTCTTTCTTTTAGATTTCATTTTTGGGGCTCCTGGTTGGTTCAGTTGGTTAAGCATCTGACTCTTGATTTCAGCTCAGGTCATGATCTCACAGTTCATGGAATTGAGCCCCGCACTGGGCTCTGTGCTGATAGTGCAAAGCCTGCTTGCACTCTCTCCCTCTTTCTCTGACCCTCCCCAATCATGCTCTTTCTATCAAAATACATAAATAAACTTAAAAAAGAAGATTTCATTTTGAAGTAATCTCTACACCCAACATGGAGCTCAAAATTATAAACCCATCATCAGGAGTCTCATGCTCTACCAGCTGAGACAGCCAAGCACCCCTCTCTATGTAAAAGCACCCCTCTCTATGAAAGTAGCTCTTTCAATTTAGGAAGAGCTACTTGTTTTAATGGCATCATCTATTCTTTGGATAGAGAAACAACTTTAAGTTATGGGAAATTCTCAAGTCGAGCTTAAAACTTCTTTATCACTCACTGATCCTAATTCTGCCTTCTGGATAGATACAGAACAAGTATACTTCTGATTCTGAATGACAATCTTTTAAATATGAATCACAATACTCTTGCATCATACCTTCTTGAGTTTTGTAAGATTTTATTTTTATCATCCTTTCATGGGATAATTAGCATCACATTAGTGGAAATTATTGAACAGATCCTAGATGATGTCAAACAGGTTTTTTTCTTGTTTTGTTTGGGCATTTAAAGCATAGAAAAAGTAATCATTTCATTACTTTTTTACATTTTAGCATGTGATTACAGGTAAGAGATCAAAGATAGCCCTTGGAAATATAGTTTTTGAAAAGCTACCAAAAGTTTACTGCATTTGAGCCTTACTTTAATGTCTGCATTAATATCTTGACTTCTTACTTACCAATATCTTTAACATAGCTTTCCTTTTTTTTTTTTTAATGTTTTTTATTTATTTTTGAGAGACAGAGAGAGACAGCACGAGCAGGGGAGGGTCAGAGAGAGAGGGAGACACAGAATCCGAAGACAGGCTCCAGGCTCTGAGCTAGCTGCCAGCACAGAGCCCAACGCGGGGCTCGAACCCAAGAACCGTGAGATCACGACCTGAGCCGAAGCCGGACGCTTAACCGACTGAGCCACCCAGGCGCCCCTAACATAGCTTTCCTAACTGTGTTTGCTCTTCCATCTGGAATGTTTTCTTAGAAACCTCTGAATACCCCAATTTTTCTATCCTATGGCGCCCAACCTAGACTGTATCCCTTCAGTGAAATCTTTTTGGATTTCTTCTAGTGTATCTAATCTCAACCTTCCTCTGCATTCCAAAAGCCTTGAGTTAAACCTCTATGCATTTATTATTCGATACTGACCATAGCCATTCCATGTTTATATATGCCTAACTTCTATACATTTAAAGACAAGTATCACACAATGGGCTTTGTATTTCTTTGTGCTTCACATAATACCTTCTCAGTATAGATGCTCAGAAGCTAAAGATTCATTTTCTTATTTCTCTTACAATTTTTTTAAAGAAAATTCTTCCTAATTCCTTTGGCTCTTTTTCATGAGAGATGGCTTTTTGTGCCTTTTCTTCCTGCTCATCCTTATTCTGGATGTATGCCACATTGGCAATGCCCCTGTAAAAGTGTGGCCCGGAATGAATATAATTTCTTTTGGTGGGTTTAGCCAATGCAAAATATGAGAAGGATACATAGTTTTTTTTGTAATGTGGATACTATATATATCATATTGCAGCCTAATAATATGTTGATGTTGTCATCAGCTTGCAGTTAACTAGAATCATACTTGAGAACAGTATGGTCTTTGCTTTGAAACATATTTCTGGCTCACCAGCACAGTCCCAGGGAACAGAATCACGACACTTTGGGGACAAGAAATGCAGATAGTGCAGTCATTGATATGAAGGGAGTTAATCTCTTCTTCCCACAGAATGCTGAATCTTGCATATATTTCTATAACCCCATTCTTTAAATTATCCTATCATTTATGTCATAAGACACTTGACCTAAGGATACATTCATACAGTATTAAAACCATGCAAAATGAAAAAAAAAAAAACATGGCACATTACCATACCAATATTTCTGATCTGCCAGATGGAAAAGGTGAAGTATTTCCCACCTTTGCTAAGTACTACCTGAATACCGGCTCCATTTAAAAGGTCTTTACTATTTTTGGATACAGCATATTCATAGCAGGAGTGTGTCCTCATGTCTTCAAAAGATCTCTGAGGTTCTAATCTTTTTGAAGAGCAATTTCTCCTGTAAGTTTTCCCCTGCTTTTTATTTGGCATTAGATTGGTACATCATGCAACCAGCAACTGGCAGATCAGACTCATATTTAAGCTCAGTTTTTACTGACATGAAACCCATCATCCCCTCTCCACCAGTCCCTCTATCTCTTATAAATTATAAATGGATGAATTCTAGTCTTAGCTGTTATACTAACTTAACCTCGAATACAGTATTCATAATTAAAGACATTTTAGCTTTTGCCAAAATACATATTTGAGAAAAATGAAATACAAATAAAATTTACAAGTGAGGGTATGGCTCACTCAATAGATAACACAAAGGTTCTACTTTGTAGCTGGTGAGATAAAACATTTATTCATTCGACCCTGACTCAATATAATTTATCTGAGTGCCTACTGATAAGGCAGAAATTTTTCCAGATTTTTATTTTTGTTTATTGACAGCAGAATTAATAAATTTTCACAGTAGCTACACTTACTAAGCATCTGCTATATATCAGGCATTATATTTGGTCCTTTACAAAATATAATCACAAATCTTCACAATATCTCTCAAAAGTAGTTCTTATCATTTGCATTTCGAAAATAAGCAGAGGTTACTTGCCCAAGGTCACACTTAAGAAGCAGTTAAATTCAGTTCTGGCCTGAGTCTAAACTTCCCAGTCTTTCTAGTACTCCATGACATTCTCGCCCTAACTGCATAAACCATTCAATGTCTGCCAAGTTTTGGACACAGACTCTCCTTCCACATTTATTCTTTGTAAAAAAGAGCACTAGACTGGAAGGACAGGAGCCCAGACTGCTAGATGGGTCTGTCATTAAGTACTCACAAGACCTGAGGCCACTTAAAGTCTTTTTAGGTCTCAATTACCTCACCTAACTTCACGGATTTATCTAGATAATTTATGTGACCACTTCCAGATCTGAATGATAACAAACTTCTGAAACAAAGACCTCATCATTAGTGCAATGATTAATATTCTCAGTAATTCTAGAGACTATTTTATAGAACATTTTTCTACTTTTCTATAGATTAAAGAATAACTTAAAAATACAAATACACCAATATGTATTCTTTTTTTCAGCAACATAAAGTATTCATGCAAAGATACTTCCTGAATAACCTTACATTAATAAGTTACTCATAATTTTTTTGTTTTTTGTATAATATATATATCATATTATATATATTCATACATACATATATATATATACATCTGATTATATATATATCACAAAAGTACATGAAAAAAACCTTAAACCAAAACAGTCCCAAATATCTACAGTCACGAAATTCACAGCTAACATTTCATCTTCCACCTCCCACATCCGCCCCTGCCACCTGCCTCTAACAGTCACTGGTATTACAAAACTCAACTAGAACGCTAACAGTGTGCTGCTGTTTTCTGAAGTACTTGAAAGACATTTGTCTCCAGTGCAATATAAATAATACAAATGGTTGTGGTTCAAGAATCACTAGAGACCAACTCCTGAGACCTTGTCTGAGAACTAGGGAAAGAACAAAGTCTACCATCAAGAAATCCCACCATTCTACTGGCAATTATACATGACTTCCTGTCATTTAACAATTGCATCAGAAGACTGCAGAGAGATTATGACATATATACAGGCCACATTATTAACCAAATTCACAGCAGACCAGACCTCTTCTTTTGCACATGTGCTTGTGAAAAAAAATTGATATAATGGAAATAATACTAATTTCCATGAATCTGGAAGCCTGATTGCCTATTCTTTCCCTGATGTCAAAATTATGGCCTTAAAAGTTATGCAATTACTTGGTCTAATCATTTTTACAGCACCTGTAGAACTCTATACAAACACGAGCCATGCTATGTATGAGATATAAAATCAGTAATCAAGGGACAGCTCCTACTTGAAACTAGGGAAGGGCCACTCGACCTCTTTTATTTCTAATAACACAATTAGGAACCCCAAATAAACTGAAACCCAAGGAGTAAAATCCATTCCTCTGTATACCAGGTGATGCACTAAAATATGAGGCCATATACAGATCTGTAAATTAGAAGGCTCTCTCCTACTTTAAAATTTGAGATTTTGATGACACACAGAAACCTGTATTTCATAAGAACTTGGGAACATTTCTCAACACCTTCTTTACGATTTCCATCACCAGGGAGGATGATGATGGGACAATGAGCGGGAAAAAAAAAAGAAAGAAATATCCAGAGAGAGCTTCTAATTTAAGAGACTTTATCAAAATATTGCTAGCAAGGGGCATTAAAACCATAGGCTCAACACATTTCAAGTGGATTTCAAGAACACAAAGTTCCTTTTCTACAAGTCTTTAGGTTAGTAATGTAACACTCCCAACATACCTCACTCAGGCTTTCTCAACATTATGAGGGCTGTTTGCGATAGAGGGGAGAGGGGTCAAAAGAATGGAAATAATTAATTCTAATAACATTGTTCATCTCCTTAGCTCATTGGCCATGCACTCCCATCTTCAAAAGATGGGACAGAGGATGAAAAGAAAGCAAATGGCAGCACCTCAGAATCACAATCCATCCAGAAGTAGAAAAAAAAGAAAAGAAAAAGAAAAAGAAAAAGTGTAATAGACCCAGGATTTTTTTTGTCCTTTCAGTTCTGTCACTTGTAGACGATAGATACCCCAGCAGGAAAACTACCATCATGTTCTTTTGGCAAAGTCCTACCACCACAGAAGGAGACATGATGGCTTGATGGATAAAATTCTTGAAATTGGACCTATACACTCATAATATTCTTTGCCAATATTTTAAGATTATGCTGTATGCTGCACGAAAGGATTTATTGGATTCTGGGAGAGATGCTGTACATTTTCAAAAACATGTATTTTCCCATAAAGATTACCGTTTTAAGGTATAATCTTTTAAGATTTTGTGAAGATAAACTATGCATATATGTGGATATATATCCACATATATGCAGTTTTTGTAGTTCAAATTATAGCATTTATAAGCACAATCTTGGTGATTTCTTCCATTTTGAAACCTGACTTCTAACTCCTGTGCCCTTTTTATTTTTCGCTCAATGTCCTATACTTGCCCGGTGTATTCTGTTTTAAAAAGATTCTTTTTATTATTACTAGTGACTTAGTTTTTGGGAAATCTATTAATTCATGAGGATTACTGTATTTGGTGAGCAAGGACTACACTAATAACTCACTTTTACTTTACAGTTCATAAGATTGAGCACAAAGTTAAGTGTTCAAGTCATTCATGAAGACAGATTTCAAGTCTTCATTTTTAGATCATTTTTAGGTAATTTTGTCATAATGATGTTCTTCTGTCTGGGTTTCTTGAGAAATTCAATGTTTAAGCTGCTTGATACAGTACCTCACATAGTGTCTTTCACAGGCAAATTCTCAATAACTTCCATGTAATGACTGAATTTAATCAACCTGAAATATTTTATCATTAAGAAATACAAACATTAGGTATATATAATTTCCCTGAAGCTGTGAGCTAAGGATTTTGTGCTTATCAAGATACACACATGTGTGTTACTATATATAACCCCCTTATCTACACATCTGGTCCCTGCCTGCTTCTCCTTCCTTGCATATGCATCTTTCATGGCACCTTGTTAATTTTGCTACAAGTGTCCTACCAACAATTTGGATGATAGTATCTTATTTACATGGAGGAAAGAGACCATGCCAGATATATCTATGAAATAATACAAGCCAATTTTACAATTATATGTGCATGTGTGTGTGTTACGTTTCTCTTTTTGATATTGCGTTAGTAAAGTTTGAACCAGCTCATTATTTAACTATTAAAATTTTGGATAAAGTCAATAAAAGGAAGATGATGGAAGGGATGAATAAGGCAAAGATCTCTCTTTTTCTTTTAGTGCTTTGTACCATACCTAGGCACACGGTTGATGTATAATAATGGTGGTTGAAGAAAAGATCTACGGAAAGGAAATAGAGAAAGGAGGGACAAGATGGAGAAAGACAGGAAGGACAGAAAGAAGGCAAGCAGGCAAAGAAAAAGTAAAACAAAATTTTTTCAAAAACATAGAACATATAACTCCTCAGGACACTAAAAGTGTAGCTAACCACACATGAACAGTCTGAAGGGTACATGTTGGAATTTAGGAGAAAGATAAAATGTCACTTTAGATGCTAAACTCCATTTTAAAGTTGTAAAAGAGTCTCTAAAATAGACAAGAATGGAAATAACATTGGCTCTGCCACATTATAACTGTGAAAACTTACACAAATATTTCTCCTTATGTGAGCTTTACCTCCTAAACTTGCAAAATAGGAATAATAATTATTATTTTCAAAGTATGACATCCAAATAAAATAATACATGTGATTAATATCCATGATAATATATAATCACAAAAAATATTTGGCAACTGAAAAATATAAAATCTCAAGACTTCAAGTTCTTGAGTTTCAAATTCTTCAAGGAGGGGATGGCTATCTATTGTTAACACTTTTCTATTTTATAATTCCCACCTAAAGTGTCATATCTAAATACTAACATCCAGAGAGTCTGGGCCAAAAACTGATCCCTGGAATTAGCCCAAGTCCAGTGAAACACAGAATTATTTCTAACATTACAATTTCACACAGAGAATTTGAATTTCTTTGATTCAATTTTTTTTTGCTCAGTCAATAAGAAAGAACTAGTTTTGAGTTCTTTACCAGTTTTAGCTTTAAATTCTAATCTGTATTATTATAATGCTAAAATAAGATTTATGCAACCTTAGTAAATGAGAGAGAGAGAAAGAGGTTTGGCTGAAACTTTGAACTGCTGGAGAAATGGCATGGACATAGTAAACACTGTGCCAATGCCTGGCTCCCATTTAATAAAGTCAATACGTATGAGCTCCAAGTGCATAACAAGGGTACCTTGGTGGGAGGTACCTTGAAAACTGGTGGTATCTGTATGCAATCATAAAACACTCTTTTCACCTTCAACGTTGTACTTGGTATCAAGCCCTGAGCTATAGCTTGCAAAGTTCTAGGTTGTTCCTCAGCACTGAGTTAATATTAAACCCACACACTTGACGTTTTCTGCGGAAAGTAATATCACTGCAGACTTTTTTATATTGTCAGGGTAAAGTCTCTTGGCGATCTAGAATTTCTAGATAATGAATAGCAAGTGATAAGCCATTCCCTGGTGTCTTCAACATGATGTAGATTGTCCCTGCTTTTCCTCCTACAAAATGCTTTACAAATAATTTGATTTTGAGCAATCTTCTGTCTGTCAGAAAATGGGATATGACACCTCAGATTGCATCACCCAGATGGTTTTGTTCAACTGGCAGCAGTAGAGACTGCCGATGAACCTGTGTGGAGGACTTAGCCTTGCTCCAGATCCTGTCTTCATCCCCATTGAAGGTCTTGTATAACTTGGAGAGCTCAATCCTTCAATTCTATGGGCAACACTTTGTGAAAAGCAAGGATTATCTCATTCATTGAGTTATTACTTAAGGAAGTTCCATAATTACTTAACTGCCAAATTTATAATTATGCAGCAGTGATGGTTACAAAATCAAGAAGTTCACTTGTTATAGCAAAGAGACAGAGTCTGCATTCAATTAAAATATATACTCAGGGTAATTCTTAGATATTCAGTCTTGATAGTTTTTCTATTTTACCCTCTGTCCCATTATTAAATGTTTAAATGTAAGCAAGTTGATGACTGGACTAAAACTAATCTCTTTAGAAAGTGGCCTCCAGCAATGACTCTTTGACAGTGGAGCTGAATGTACCAAAAGCAAAAGTCTAAGCGCCTAAGGGACACTTTTTAAAGAGAGAAATTAATTATTTACTTTAGAATAACATAAAAGATATCCTGCTCTTTTAATAATGTATATTTTTGAATGTATAACATTCATGTAATTTTAAAGGGATAATGAATGACTCTTTATTCTCAAAGCTTTTTTTTTCCTTGTTGAAGAACAGTTAGTCACCTACACATATGGAGCCATGAGTTGAATAGGGATTCAGTGCAAACATTGCCCTGAATGCTTTCAGATAACAAAGCTGACCTAGAAGACAGAGGTTAACTTGCAAAGCCTGGCGTCAGTCTGCTGAGTTTCAAACTCAGTGCTATTCCCTGATCAGATTGTGTGAACCATGGGGAAAGCAGGCATCCCCTTCTGTGCCCTAGTTTTTCATCAATAAAATCAAGATTAGAAAGTAATGCACAGAGTATTGAAAGATTAAATGCATTTACATATGAAAACTTACAGCAGGTTCTGGGACAAGATAAATGTTCTATTATTATTATTATTAATCATTTGCTCCTTGCATAAATAAAGAAAATAACATTTGTATATATGCTCTCTCAACTGCCCAACTGAAAGGAAATATTTACATTTACTAAATATATTATTACCAACCTAAGACTTTAAAGAAAATATATCAAAGTTGTAGCAGTCAAGGTGACAATGATAATGATAATGGTATAAGAAATTACAATCATAGTTAGATTAATTCCATATATTAAAGAGTCCTGCATATAAAAGGCAGTGAAGAGGGATATTCTGCTAAAACCTCCCTGCAGTTAATATTATCCATTCATCTCAGAGAGGTTATTTCTCTGAGAACTAATCAAAAGTTCCTACCCCAAAGTCCTCCTTAGTCTTAAATTCTACATAAATTTATTTTCTACTACTTCATACCGACAATACAAAAAGTTAATGCTAAGAGTTTCCTTCATGTTTTCTGCTTTGCTCCTTCATAAGTTTGTAGATTCCGTATCATTTTTTGGTAGATTGTCCTAGGTTTAATAATCATTATAAAGAAATTATCTTTCCATTGTGTGTAATTCAATACTCATTGGGGTAAAGAATAAAATCCTTTATTAAATAAATGAAGGAATTACTATTTTTCATAGGAGTTATTTTACTTATTGTTTTCCTTTAGTAACAACAAGAAAAGCACTTGGCCTACAATTTTTTAGCAAATATCAAATAACAAAATGCTACCACGAATATGTATTTATGTTTTCTATATTGAAAAAAGTGGTCTGAGCAAACAGTTGCTCAAGACCACTTAAGAAGTTCTTTAGATTTGATATGATACCAGGAAAAAAGTAAGAGCTAGGAAAACTGTTGTCATTGAACAAAATCTCTGGACTAATTTTATATAACTTACAAAGCACTAGTGGTCATATTTATGCCTGTGGTTATAAAGTCCCAAAATATGCTTTAAAAATGTTTAGGTCATTGCTAAAGATTATTCCGATGGTTAAGACTGGCCTCAAAGTCTAGAGAAATGGCTTCTTGCTTATAAAATGTAGGCAATTTTGTAGGGAAGGAATCTTTTTGACATACTGTGAAGAATCTTATCTTAGAGTTACCTGCGCATGAATTCTACTCCATTCCAGAGACCCCTGCCTCCCGTTTCCTTTTCCCACCCTGGATAAGGATCTGATCTGGTTGATTCTGCACTTGGTTCCTGAACCAGGCAGGGACCACCTATCACCAAGTTTGTGCACATGACTCCTGAATGCTGAAACAAGGTCCTGATGTGACGGAACTGTGCTGTAGTACAGGAATGAGGTTTCCAGGCCTGGTGGCCCATGGTGCTGATGGTGTCACTGAGGGCTGAGTGCTCCAGCTAGACGTCAGGTGCGTAGGGCAAGCTGGCCTCAGAGAGGTGGCATTTGCTCCTGCATGTCCACATCATGACTGCCAATAAGATTCTTACCTTGGTTTTTTTATATTAGCAATTCCATCCTCTCTTTACAATGGTATGCCAAGCTGTAAATTATCTTTTTATCTATAAATGGTATCCTTCTGAAGTCCCTGAGTACTTTTTGAAGGAAAATATTTGAGGATATTGACTCTGCCAAGTTTTGGTAGGGCTAAAATGCTTTCTAAAAGCAATTCTATCAATTTGTCTTGTTTAAAAGTCCAAACCATCATAATACATTTTTCCCCCATTCAAAAAGGGTAGACTTTTGCATTTTAGCAAACAATGCTTTTCTTGTCTTATCCTTGAAGCCCAATTTTGCACCTCTCTCTTCCTTAACCTACTTTAATACTGAACTGATTTTTTTCCTCGTGGTCATTTTTAATCTCGGGTCTTAATCAGTAAATTAGTTTGGTTGCCATTTAGACTTTTCTTCTCAAATCCAAAAGACATTTCATTTAATAAATTTTATTTGATTACTTAATTTTACTGTGAGTAGCTTTTCCTAGAGCTGAGTTATATACCCCTGGAATGTATATTTGTATTTCTCAATATCCCTATCATACATCCATCCACCCATCCACTCCTGCACCCATATGACAACTCATCTGGACCACAGAGAACAGGTGCCACATGGCAACCTTGTGTCATTTACTTTAGATTTTTCTGAAGCATAGGCGTACCACTAGAGACATAAAGGACTTAACTGTTTACATCAACGTTTAAGACACATTTTTCCAGAGGTTCATTATAGTTTTTGGCCAAACTGAGTTGTTTAAAGCAGAGTTCACATCCACCACTGTATTTCTCCATACTGACAGATGTTACTAAGATTGCTTAAAGGTCACTTTTGTCAGTTAAGCATACTATTATTCTTTGGTCTCCATGGACTAATTTCCACTTTCATTTAATACTACTCTTTTCTTTGGAGTATTTTCCAAGTATATCTGAATAATTTTTAATGGGATTCTTTTATTTAATATCTATTCCACAACCAAATTATAAACCCCACTCGGGTAAAGACAATTTCCTTCTTGTTTATTTTATACTCCCAGCACCTAGCATGGTGCTACGTATACAGTAAGTTTCTCAATAAAGATTTGTTGCATCGGTGAGTGGGTGAGGTTGAAGTCATTTTTATAGGTGGCATATTATTTATTTTTTAGTTTTTTAAATTAATTTATTTATTTTGAGAGAGAGAGAGTGAGTTAAGGGCAGAGAGGGAAGGAGAAAGAAAGAATCCCAAGCAGGCTCTATACAGTCAATGCACAGCCTGATGTGGGGCTCAGACTCATGAACTGCGGCGAGATCATGACCTGAGCCAAAATCAAGAGTCTTATGTTTAACCAACTGAGCCCAGGGGGCATATCCTTTTAAAAGGAAGAAGAAGGAAGAGGAGAAAGAATTGGGGAGGGGGACGCGGGAGGGGGAGGCGGAGGAGGAAAGGGGAGAGGGAGGGGAAAGAGAAGGAGACAGACAAGCAGCAGCAGCAGTAGCTATGTGCATGTGTCATTACTACAGTTTTCTTCTGTTGGGTGTGTTTGGGTAATTATGAAATTGCTTTACCCTTAGGGCTACAGATTGAGAAAAACAATCCAAATGTGCAAAGTGCTCTGCAAATGTTTAACTCCAATTTGGAAAGGGTATCAGAACTGGTTACAACAGTAATTTAAAGTGAGATGGAATTCTGTGGGTCAATACTGATAGGGTACTTTTGAGCACTGTCTTGCTGTTTGATTCCCAGAAAGAAAATGCATCATTCAACACATGTGTTAAAGGCCTACCATGTGTAATGCAGGCTACTGGGCTTTACAATGTGTATCAACAAGCCCCTGCTTCAAACTAATTATAACCTGATTGGGAAGTTACAGGAATGGTAACTATAGGAAAAGCTAACTAGAGAAGAAAAATAGATGGTGAGTACAAGGGCAAATGATTGGTATTTCAGGCATTCAGAGAAGGACTACCAACAGAAGTCCTCAAGGAAACAGACTGGTGGGTCTAGGCCATTTAGATGAGCAGAGAAGAGGGAGACAAGTATTCTAAATGGAAAATAAAGTTACGTGGCCAAATACATGGTGGAAAGGACAGCCAAATGTGTTCAGAACAATGAGCAGAACAATGTGTTCAGAACCCAGAGAGAAGCCGAGATGGGTTACAAAGGTAGATCAAGCCATAAAGTGAAACTATAAGTAAGAGGCTGAGGAGGACTGTATCATCTGTCAGTTTCCCTGAAGCCACTGTCAGGTGGCATAATGATAGCAACATAAAATATTCAATGATGATAATATCTTAATACCACACCGCATTTTGTTTCAAAGTAATTTCATCTATTATTCACAAAAGAAATTTTTTTCTCATTTTGCAGAGATGTCACTGCATATCAATAAATGTAAATTAGCTAGTTGTTTAATGGCAGAGCTGTGATTCAAATCTACATCTTTCTGCCCTGGCTTGTTACAAGAGTAAGCAGGAGTTGTCAGAGTGAGGAAACAGAGGCCAGGGGAGGGGCGAGTTATTCCCCAGGTTACTGCAGACCGGAAAGGATAAGAACCGCATGAATTAGTGTGGGCTACCCCAACGGATGGGCCATTTACAGTCCTCATCACTTCCGGAAAGCCGCTTTTCATTGTAGGCAAGTACAAACTTCTAATCGGAACTAACAGACATTTAAACAGGAAGCTGATCGCGCATCAATTACCGGTTTGATGATGGCAGAGTAAACCTCTTTTCCCCATCGCTTCATTTTGCCAAAGAGCATTCCTGCTGCCTTAATTGTAGGCGCTTAAAAATCAAATCATACTATAACTATTGGGTTATAACTCCAGAGCATTTTCCAGGCAGCTGTGTCTCAGAATCAAATGGTTAACATAGAGATTCGTCACTATCTTTCCATTGATTATGTTTTTGAAGGGGCTTGCAACCCAGTTTTCTTGTACTGCCGTTTAAAATTCTTACCATTTATTTTATTCAAATCCAGTAATCCTCACTTCAGCCGTGAATAACTGACTCCTACTCCACATACTGAACATGGTGTTAGCATAATAGCTTTAAAGTGCTTCAGAGATTTTACACAAAAGTCTTTTGAAATTATGCTCAAACTGAAGAATGTATCTTTTTTCTTCCTATCAGTTTATCTTTTTCTCTCCCAGAAGAATTTTTTATGAAAGGGTTCCCAAAATGAAATGCTTCTCTCTCTTTCCTAAGAGAATATGATCTACCCTAAACACAAAAGAACACAGTGAAAGAACAACAAAACCTCAAAGATAGCAACAAATTGATGTCTATTGTTTTTTTAATGTTTATTTATTTTTGAGAGAGAGAGACAGAGTGCAGGCAAGGGAGGGGCAGAGAGAGAGGGAGACACAGAATCTGAAGCAGGCTCCAGGTTCTGAGCTGTCAGCACAGAGGCTGATGTGAGGCTTGAACCCAGGACTGGTGAGATCCTGACCTGAGCTGAAGTCGGTGCTAAACCTACTGAGCCACCCAGCGCCCCATTAAGTTCGTATTTGTTAAATCAGAACCCTTGACAAAGAAGCAATGTGTACCCTGTGGGAGAAATAGCCATTGGTCTCAAGCAAAACTGACACCCAACATTTTGATGAGTAGAAAAAGTCTAAGTCTGTTTTATACAAAGTGAAATCCCAATCTTCTTCTCCTTCTTTTCTCTTCTTCTTCTTCCTCTTCTTCTTCTTCCTCTTCTTCTTCTTCTTCTTCTTCTTCTTCTTCTTCTTCTTCTTAGTATTTTAACTCTTTGTCAATTCTTTAAAAAAACTTTGTAAGTATCGTCATGCTACTTGGTAATTGGTCTGTCAAGAAAATTCCTAGTTTGGGTGGGTGCTCCTTTTACCAGGTGAAATAGAAAAAAAATTGGTTTAATGCCATAAAAAATAAAAACCTAAGTGTGCATATTGTATATACTCTTAGGAAATAAGAGTATCATGGTGGGACATGCAAGATGACCTACAGAGTTCTTGCATCCCTTTCAGATACCTCAGGGAAATTCTCTGGTATGAGAACCCACATCCAATCTGAGGGGATGAAATCTTACTGGTTTTATACAGAAGACTTTAGGACTGAGATTTTGTCTGGCAAAAAAAAAAAAAAAAAAAAAAAAAGTGTTTTCTGCTTAAAAATAAAAGTTTCAAAAACACCGGTCTTGACTTTATTTTTTTTCCTTTTTCCAATCAAATGTGAACCATTCTTTAATACCCAGGTCACATTTTGCCTTAAACAAGGCCTTCTCTGACCATTCTAGAAAATCATTCTTGTTGAATGTACTTATTTAACTCTCTTAGTTTTACTTATTGACACCGTGTCTCGTATTTTTATTCAGTCACCCACATGTCTTACTTTGTCAACTGGCTTATAAGCCCTTGGCATGCCAAGAGCATATTTTGTTTTACTTTGTATGTTTCTTGACACAGAGTACTAAGGATAGGTCCTCTTTTCTAGAAATTAGGCAACTAGGAAAGAGGGGGCAACTCTCCCTTGCTTTCTGCCATCCATCCATGGTTGTGACAGAAACTTCACTGTGCCTTCTTTTTAATGTTTTTGTTTAATTTTATTTTTGAAAGAGAGACAGCGTGAGCAGGGGAGGGTCAGAGAGAGAGGGAGACACAGAATCCGAAGACAGGCTCCAGGCTCTGAGCTAGTTGTCAGCACAGAGCCCAATGTAGGGCTCGAACCCACGAATCGTGAGATCATGACCTGATCTGAAGTCGGACACTCAACCGACTGAGCCACCCAGGCATCTCAAAAACTTCACTGTGCCTTCTGATAGCTTCACTCTGTGGCCCCAGAGGTGGGCCCACCACAGTCAAAATGGCAGTGTAAGAGACTGTGGTGTGGCCATCCACCCAGAAGGCATGTCTCTTTGGGCTATTAGGGTGGGGGCCGGGGGCGGGAGAGTCATTCTCTCCATCTATAGGACAGCACAGATGTGTGTGTATGTGGGGGGAGGCAAGGATCTCAGAAAGCCACCCTTAGATATGCTGTATAAATATGTAGACCAATGCTAACTATAGTTAATGGCTCTTTCACATTTTATCACCCATTCTGTCACATCTATACCACTTCCTATCATTTCTGAATAAAGAAATTACCTTGATTAAAAAAAAGATAATGTGCCCCTTGCTCCTCCTCTCTTTCCTATAATCAGTAAATAATGCTCTCTTGTTTCCTGGTCTCTTTTAGGCACACAGGTATGGAGTTTCACAAAGGAAGTACAGGATGCTAAACCAGAAGATATGGGTTTGACTCCAGTTCATTACGACCTGATTGAGTGACCTGGGGCAAGGCAATTTAGCCACAGAGATTCACTCTGCATATGAAAAGGGGGTGGGGCTAATGATATTTACTTTTAAGTTTAATTCATTTTTTAAAAAATAAATGAATATGCACTTGCCTAGCACAGTATCTGACTCATGGTAGGTATTCAATACGTGCAATCTGAGTTTGAATTTCAAGCTATAGTTTCTTTTGCTTATTTTTCTTGATCGTTTAGAAGCACGATCACACTATTCTCATTGAAATCCACATGCTTTTTTAAGCAGCATGATTTTGGATTGCTTTCAATTATGTCTTTTAAAACCCCTGCCTACAAGACCAGTTTACTATAGACCCTGCTATACATTAGAATCTCCAGGAGAATCATTAAAAAATAACAGCACCTGAGCTCTACATCTGATCAAACTAACCTGTAACTCTGAAGATAATCACAAAATTTGCATCCAACATTAAATGAAAAAGCAAGGGGAAAAAGAATGACTTGTTAGAATTACTAACAATGCTTCATTAAAACCAAACCCAAGTAAAACAGCTTAAGAATTATCGCACAAAGTATGTAAGAGTGCAAGAGGGATCTCAAACCACTTACCTTTGTTATTGTATACGTCTAAGTAATTTGGTGCTGAAAAAATTGTAATTAGAGAAGGGAAGCCTGTTGTTTGGCTTTTCCTGTACATGCGATACCTAAAAACAACAAATATGAGTTAAAACAAGGCTATTATGAAAAAAAATGGTATCAAATTATAGTCTTAGCAATAGAAAATTAAAGTTATGTTTTATCACGCCAAGAGAACTCAATTACATAACATGAAACAAAATTTTCTCTCTAATGTCTGTTTTATACAGACATTAATCCATCTCAAGGTTGACAATGAAACATGTACCATTTCCGAATAGGCCTTTCCTGAGTTTAACAGACTTAGGGGGAGGGCGGAATTCAATGCAAAGTCATAATTCACTTCCGTGTGTTCAACAGAGATGACAGAGGTTACTTTTTGCACGAAGATATGCCACACCTACCATGTTTTTGAGAAGGTTGCCAATATTTTTGACATGAGACTAAGCAGAGCAATATATAAATCTTTACCACTAATAACCAGACTGATTATTCTATTTATCTACAATATCAGCAATATTCTGTTGCAGTCTTGACTAAGTGATTTGCTTTTCAAAGAATGGTTAAATCTACGGGTTTTACATAGTGAAAGTTGTTTCTATTTTAGAACTTCTTTATTACCAATCTCTTCTGGGATCTGCAGGTCAAAGATTATTGTCTCAGCAGGGTAATATTTAATCAATCAGTAACGAAGTAGAACATCTGCAAGATCTTTGGAAATAAACCAACAATCCAGTTACTTTTCTTCTACTTAGATAAAAATAGGATTCTAGTTCTCAAATTAAAAAAAATACAGGAAACTCTGGCTCTTTTCTTTTAAGGTGAAAGAATATGTCATGATTTCTATGTAACAGATTTTTAGCAATACCAGTTTAGAAAAATTATTATAAAGTGCAAAACAAAATGTTATAATTCCTTGGGTATTTTGTGTAAGTTATTTCTGGCTGAATAACCATGCCTACTTTTAATTGGGTTCTAAAGGGGCCTCAAATAGTACATTCAGATAGATAGCTAACCACCTGAAAATTTATAATTTTAAAAATATTTTGATACTACTTTCCCCAGAAGAAAATATCCTCTTAAAAATCTTTTGAAATGTTCTAGAAGTATTTATTCTGCATATCAAACTGAACTTCACTGGGGGGAAAAAGTCAGAATGTGAAAGATAATAACACTCTCTCTCACTCTTTATAACCTTGACATTATAAATTATGACTGGCTATGCCTACTTGACAACAAATAAAAACAAAGAAATTAGATGATGTAATCTCAATTTTCCCCAAATCAATCAAATGCTCATTTCAAACAATTATACGACTTGATTTTAACTGATGCATTTTTAAAAATTTTTTTTTTTTATGTTTTTTT